>CM062291.1:44949208-45457477 GCA_031216915.1 Pictodentalium vernedei | reverse complement strand
AATTGACATTTACTCATCTGAATTTAGTGGCAAGAGAGGCCGCTATAAAATGAACCCACGAAGATTCTATAAACCATCTGCTGGTGGTCCAGACTCAGTTGATCGATACATTCCGAAATCGTTCTCTGCCAGGCCCACTGATCAGGAGACAAACATTCTTCTAAAAATTGAGTCGTACCTTGCTATCTCAGAATCAGATGACGAGATCTCTGAAATTGAATCTGTCAAGACTGACTGGGATGAAGAACTTGATTCAGACAGCCGCAGTGACACAAATCCTGAATGCTCCACAGAGGACATTCCTTCTGTGAGCGAGTAACTCAAAATTACTTTTGAAAGAACAGTTGATGAAAAAAAATCTGTTTTTTTGAAAACCCTGAAGTTTGGGAAACTTGAACATTTTTTTTCAATTTTTCTTCGGTACAGCTGTTTTTTTTTTTTTTTATTTATTTCATTTTGTACTGAACAACAGCCACCAGGTTACGAGTGGTAATATTGTCTGAAATGATCAGTGTTCATTAAATTAAGTGGTCAAACATTACTTGAGCTTCCCAGTCATGATATCGTGTGTTTTTACTGTTAGTACCCTTTGAGGCTTTCATCAAATTCCATTGAGCCCTTCTTTTTTAGTTCACACAAAAAAGTAAAAGGCGTGTCGGTGGAAAGTCAGTGTGGTGTGTGTGTGGGTGGGGGGAGGGGGGGGGGGGCAAGCTAGGAGCCTAGACTGATCAGGCCTGCAACATTTTAAAAGGGGATCAGATTCTGATTGGAGCCCTTACCGCTCCACCCGATTTGCCCTCTGTTACTACTTTTCTGACATTTGTAAAAAGATAATTTGTTTGTCCCATGAGTTCATGCATTGGAAGTAATGCTCAGTGGTCTGAAGTTCCTGTCTGAATGTTTCAGAGCGGACCTGTATCATTCAGAGAGGGTTCCTCCCCAGTTAATCCCCCTGCCCCCACTTCTGACTACCAGAAATTATACTTTAGTAAACAATCGTTGCAATTTGGACAACTTGTTACATACAGGACTGGGCATGTGTGTGTGTGTGTGTGTGGGGGGGGGGGGGGGGGGGGGGGGGGGGGGGGGGGGGGGTTACCAAGGTGGCCTTTCTTTGCACAGTCTTCTTTGAATTATAAATTGCCTTGCATCTAGGGAATGTCAGTCGGAATTGACAATTCAGTCACATCGAAAGGGGGCCACGGTTGGCTCCATGTAGCTTCCCACATTAATTTGCCCCCCCCCCCCCCCACCCTTCCCCCCTGCACCGGCGTGCTGTCCCCTGGACTTGTGAGTACTGACCATAATTTTAATGTTTTCAGATTGTAGTCCTAACGGGGTGAGCTGCCACTGCAATTGACATGCATGCATTAAATAGTTGCGGCTTGCCTTATGCATTGAAACATCTATTAAATAAATGGTCTATCAATAACGTTACAATCACATTATTTTACCACAAGGGCGAATCCAGTCATCGGCACACTTGGTATGCCCCCCCCCCCCCCCCCCCCCCCCCCCACCCCTATTTTCTCCTGGAGACGGGTTGTGCATTCACAATTGAGGATATCTGTTTCGGGTACGAGGGTAATCGCATCTTTTAGGATTAAATTTCAAAATTTGGTTGACAATTTTGAATACACTCCGGCAAAACTTGGGCCTAGGTGTGGCACCCCCTCCCCCCCCCCCCCAGCCCGGCCCTTACATCTTTTAGTAAAGTCCTTCATCCGTCAGTGAACCAACATGGTTCGAAGCGGCATTGGGACGTATAAACAGCTCACCAGAGGCATATTAAAAAGTGTATTTTTGTACTGTTGAAAGGTAACTAATGTAAGGGAGGTAATCAAATTAGCTATCGAAGAACTCTTTTTTTTTTATGCAGTGGAAATTGCTGATAGTGCTTACGCCCAATAAAGTGACACCCCCGCCCCTCCATTTGTCTCACCATATTTAATTTGCTTCATTCCATGGCTGATTTTAAATAATTTTTTAGTGATCTCAGGCTCACTTTCAGTTTTTATCATGAATTATTTTTAAAGCCTTTATAAAGATCACGCTGGTCACCATTGCAGTGTCATTAAGCTGACAAGTCGAAACAACAGAACAAACCTTTTGTCTTTCAGCGAAGTTTATGACGCCAGTATTGTCGTCTCTCTGGCGGATTGCTGGTTTGGGGTTCCAGTCTTAAAACGTCCCCCGTGCAGTCACGTAACTGTGACTAAGTTTATTATTTTTCAAACAGAAATGTATCTTGTCTGTCTTAAAATAAAATTCCAAAGCTCCATTGTGGGTATAATAAATATTTTGGTTACATCATCGACATGGGTTACCTATGTCCGATTTAGGCGAACAAACAATGGGTTACCAAGGCTCATATCAGGCGAACATTAAAGGGGTTATGCCAAATTCTGAAAAAACAGACCTGCTGTGTGGATTATTATTTCAGAAACCCAAACACATTTGTCTCGAACTGGGAGTGGGAATTGGGCAATTGTGTAAGGATGGGGTCAAATACCGTCGATGGAGGTCTGTATTACAAATACATTGAAGTTTAGGGCATGGGAGTTGCATTGACAGTCTCTGATTAACACTGGAAAAGAAACAATTGTAAATCGTATCTTCCTTCCCCTACATTTTGGAATCTGGAGAATGTAATCCAAAGTTCCAAACTAAAATTTTATTTTTGCCTCAATGTTCGAAATCATTTGGAAAAACCCATGTTCACAACCATGCTGGCTGTTTATTCAAATGGAATAAGCACGTAAATAAGAAGTCAGCATTGGTGAATAAAAGACGTTTCCATCATGTGTTCGAAAAAAAATTTTATGGATTGGTAGGGTAAAAAGGGGCGGAATGCAAATAATTAACAACAGCACATTTGATTTTCAATATGTCTCCTTTTTATTGTATCGAAGACTTATTTTCAGCTTTGTGCAGTGCGAGAGTTAATACCTCATGTGTGATAAATGTATTAAAGCAGTTAGCTCCCTTTAGCTGTAACAGACAATCGTCTTTCTCAGAAATGAAACAAATTGTTTCCAGAGCCAGAGGGCTCCGCAAGTTTGTACTGCAGATCTTCAGTACCGTTAATGCTATAGATTTATACCCCCACAAGAACAGTAATGATTGAAACACGCTGTAGGATAACCACATGTGCATTTTGTTCTCGTTTTGTTCACTGCAGTGCTTCTTTTAAATTAGTGGGAGGAAAAACGTTGAAAACTTTTCTCATCCCGTAACAATTAACTTCGTCAGCCATCGGCGCATATTTTGGTTAACCGATCGAGTGTTCGCCTGAAAACAAATCTGCGTAACCGATAGGTGAACGGTATGAGTGTTCGTCTCTTATTTCAAGGCATGGATACTGCATTTAAATGAAAGTGTCAATGACACTCACTGTATCTTAACTCAACTGTGTGCAGGTTTGATGAAAAGAATAATGTTCCAAAGTTTATGAAAGGATTATGAAATAAGACAGGACTGGTGATAATTGAGAACGTTAATTTCTGTTCCTTGTATGCTAAGTTTTCAATAAGAATAATTTGAGTGTAGATTGTACTAAAGAATTAAGACTTGGGTTGATGTGGCCCTAACAGTTAATGTATGTCAACCACAGTTGCCAAGTTGCAGTAAAATCATTCCATAACGAGTTATCCTACCAAGCTACAATGAAATGCCTTCATAAATACAACTAGTAGACTTTGTAAAGGAATCTAGGTCAAGTGACGGTTCGGCGGTCACTGGTTGACCAACGATGACCAAAATAGGGGTCTCATCTGGATATCATTCCAAATTATCCTACCAAGTTACAAAGAAATCCCTTCATAAAAACTGTGCTAAACAAATCTAGGTCACGTGCCTGTGCGGCTGTCACAGTTGACCAATCACAGCCAAAATACAACATTCTTATCTAGACATTATACAGAGTCATCCTAAGTTACAATGAAATTCCTTCATAAATACAACCTGTAGACTGTGCTAAAGGTTTTCGGGTTTTGGGCTCTCGCAGCCGTCACGATTGACCGATCGCGACCAAAAGGGGACGTTCTCATTTAGAAATTATATGAAGCCATCCTTCCAAGTTACACTGAAATCCCTTCATAAATATGATGACCTGTATTATTTCTTTATTTATTTTATTTATTTACTTATTTACTTAAGCACAATGGCTAATCGTGACCGTGACAGTTTTGCAGGTGGAGGCAGCTGGAGTACCCAGAGAGAACCACCGAGCATCGACTAGCAACTGTTAGCTGCTCAACATTCTAACTCTGATCAAGCTCCACTCAAGCAGGGTTACAGCATCCAGTATGCCTTTGTACACAGCGTTATCATGCCCCCCACATAAGCAATCAGGATACAGTGCCTTGCCCAAGGACATAGCGCAGGTCGTCCCGGATGGGAATCAAACTTGGGACCTCTAGCATAGAAGTCCAACAGTCTACCACTGAGCCACCGCGCCACCCATGATGACCTGTAGACTGTGCTAAAGATTTTCGGGTTTTGGGCTCTTGTAGCCATCACAGTTGACCGATCGCAACCAAAAGGGGATGCAACATGTTCTCATCTAGACATGACCTCGAACCTGCAGATGGAATTTCATGATGATCCAACAAGAATTATGGGGTGAAACCTGTGCCAGAGAAAATGTGAACAGACTGACAGACTAACAAACTTCCACATGCGTGATGGAAATAGCTTATCTTGACTTTGTCAAGTTAAGCTAATCAGTAATTAATGTACTTTAGTTCACTTTTTATCATCATTCCACTTGAACAATTGTTTACATGGTATTACCAGAATACAGCCTTACTTATGCCAGATAAAATATTGAGTAGAGCTCAAACGACTAGTGAATTCCAAAGTCGACTAGTCAATACCCAAAAGTCAAGTCGACTTCGACTAGTCATTGGTGATAACTTTTCTCCTTATAACAGTGTTGGTGTTCCGGTAGAGTGCTGAAGGTCCAAACTTGGCTTCACTTGGGCATTCATATACAGCAAATTACTGGAACATTATTCTGTTAATGTGCTTCTAATTATGCTAAGAGTGAAATTATATGGTCTTATTTAGTTTGCCTTGTTGCGATTTATGGGAGAGTGCCTATAGGCACTCTCCCATAAATTGCAACAAGGCAAATTAATAACATATCCTGATAGCCCAAAATAATTCAGCATTCTACTAGTACCAGTTAAAACAAACTACTGTCACTACTATTAGATGGCAATAGATGTATACATTGATTGCCCAATATTGCTGTTCAAACTGTCTGACAGTGGCACAGAATGGATGCTATTTACCTAAAAGCTTGAACTTCTCCGACTGGTCGACTGCACAATTGAGAGTCGACTACTGGTTTGCCCAGAGTCGAATCGACTAGTCGACTAATCATTTGAGTACTAATATTGAGTAACAGGAATATTATTTTGCTACTTATGATAAAAATTCTGTGTTTTTCAGGAGTTTCCCTTACATTTTATTCCTCATAGCTCAATATGTAAATTACCTTTGTCCTCTTTGAGGCTGTGATGACACTGATTCTGCTTTTACTTCTGGCTTTGGCGGTGATGGTTTGATTGCCTGTGAAGTTGGAGTAGTATTTGCATCTGATCCTGATATGATTGCAGACCAAGGTTTCTTAACTGAAATAATAAATGAAAGTACATGTATCAATGACACTGTAGCTCAACTTGTGTAAGACATGTACATGTAAAGTATTGTAACGGTCTGTACATAAATACTGACCGTAGCCTGTAACAAACGTACAGGTTAAGTATTGTAAAGGTGGGTGACAGTTTGATGCTAAACTAGAAAAGAAATCTCCATGGGGTAAATGTTACAATGGGGATCATTGTATGGTGCAGTATAAGCAATATGTTAGAAACAATTGTTTTGGTCTGTTTGATTCAAACCCTTCTAAGGTTGATTCATACTAAATTGATAAATATTTGTCCAGTCCATCTCAAATTATAGGTATTTGAATTTTTAGTCGAGTTGTGACGAAGTCAAACTCGACTTATAGTTTGGTGAATGGCGGGCGGGGCGGGCAGGCGTAAACAATTGGTTTCCGGATGATAACTTGATAGTGGTTCAACTCACATTCATTAAACTTCATACGTAGGTTGGTCTTGGTGGGAGGAAGAACCCTATTGATTTTGGACATGCTACGTCGAAGGTCAAGGTCACAGTGACCTTGAACATAGTAAATCTTAAACAATTGGTTTCCGGATGATAACTTGATAATGGTTCAACTCACATTCATGAAACTTCATAGGCAGATTGGCCTTGGTGAGGGGAAGAACCCTATTGATTTTGGACTCGCTACGTCAAAGGTCAAGGTCACAGTGACCTTTAACATAGTATATCGCAACAATTGGTTTCCGGATGATAACTTGATAGTGGTTCAACCTAGAGTCATGAAACTTCATAGGTGTGTTGGCCTTGGTGCGAGGAAGAACCCTATTGATCTTGGACTCACCAGGTCAAAGGTCAAGGTCACAGTGACCTTGAACATAGTATATCGCAACAATTGGTTTCCGGATGATAACTTGATAGTGGTTCAACCTAGAGTCATGAAACTTCATAGGTATGTTGGCCTTGGTGCGAGGAAGAACCCTATTGATCTTGGACTCACCAGGTCAAAGGTCAAGGTCACAGTGACCTTGAACATAGTATATCGCAACAATTGGTTTCCGGATGATAACTTGATAGTGGTTCAACCTAGAGCCATGAAACTTTACAGGCGTGTTGGCCTTGGTGCGAGGAAGAACCCTATTGATGTTGGACTCACCAGGTCAAAGGTCAAGGTCACAGTGACCTTGAACATAGTATATCGCAACAATTGGTTTCCGGATGAGAACTTGATAGTGGTTCAACCTAGAGTCATGAAACTTCATAGGTGTGTTGGCCTTGGTGCGAGGAAGAACCCTATTGACCTTGGACTCGCCAGGTCAAAGGTCAAGGTCACAACTCGACATTGGATCTGTGATCCTGAGCGGCATTTTTTATCTTTAGCTCATAAGGTTCCCACGGGTGAGGTGGTTTTAGTTCTCTCATTGGAAATAGAAAATAGGGTTGTGATGTTTACCCTCCCCAAACAACACCAAATATTAACACAGGAACATGGCTTAAACACATATGAAAATACACATCTTACAAAAATTTATTCAAATCAGAACTTTCATCTAGAAGTTGTGTACAAAAACTGATTTTGGTACAAAATGGCCACTGGTGGCCATCTTGAATTTCGAACTGCACCCCCAAAACACCCTTGCTCATCCCACGGTGATAACAAAGGTACCCAAGAAGTTTCATAAGGATCGGTTGATAAACACAGCCTGTAGCCAGATGGACAGATGGATGACAGGCCATGACAAAGCCTCAAATTTGACTACGTCAAAGTTGAGCTAAGAATAAACTCATCAACTACTTCCAAAGGAAAAGTCATCAATAAATATAGAAGTTCTGAACAAAAAAAACTGACTGCACCTAATTTTGGCACAAAGTAGCCAACGGTAGCCATCTTGGATTTTGGACCGAAGCCAATAACACTTGTTCTTGTCCCACGGTGACAACAAAGGTACCCAAGAAGTTTTGTGAAGATCAGTTGAGCCTTGTCTTTGGTCAGTTAAGTTCTAGCCAGAGCCATATTCAAATGTGCACTCACTGTGTGTAAGTAGCAATGAATAAATCAAAGTTTGTCTAATTGGCCGCCAGAGGCCATCTTGAAATTTCAGACCACACCCCAAATCACACAGTCTCATCCCAAGGTAATAACAAAGAAACCCAAGAAGCTTTGTGAAGATCGATTCATAAATACAGCCTGTAGCCAGAGTCATATTGACATGTGTACCAACTGTGTATAAATACAGCCCCTAGCCCAAGCAGTATTGACATGTGTACTTACTGTTTATAAGTAGCACTGAATAAATCAAAGTTCATCTAATTTGCATAATTTTGGCACAGGAAATAAACCTGTATTATATGTGATGTATTCCATGATACTAAACATTCAAACAAAAATTTATTCAAATCAGAGCTTTCATTCAGAAGTTCTGTACAAAACACTGATTGCACTAATTTCGATACAAAATGGCTGCTGGTGGCCATCTTGAATTTCGGACCCCACCCAAAAGCACTCGCCCTCGACCCACGGTCATAACAAAGGCACCGAAGAAGTTACACGAGGATCGGTTCATAAATACGGCTTTTCTAGAATGAGCCATATGGACATTTGTACTGTGTATAAGAACTACTGAATAAATCAAAGTTCATCTAATTTGCATAATTTATGCACAAGACCTATATTATATGTGATGTATTCCATTCAGAACCTTAACGTAAGAAGTTGTGTACAAAAAATCGCGACATCGACGCCGTAGCTGCGATGGGTGGTGCAATTTCACAAAATTCTAAGTTTATCAAGGGCCATAACTCCAAGAAAAATATTTGGAACAACACATGCATTGAACAGTGGGTAGACATCAATAAGATACACTTACATGCCAAATACAAAGTCATTCCATCAAGTATTTCAAAAGTTATTGAGTTTTGAAACTCGTTGGTCACAGACAGACCGACTGACCGACCGACCGAGACAGACAGACAGACAGACAGACAGACAGACAGACAGACAGACCAACATTGCCACTTATAGAGCTGCTAGTCGCAGCTAAAAAAACTGATTGCAACTAATTTTCTGAATTTTCGGTTCGCACCGTAAACTGTGATAACAGATTTCTTTTCAATGTTGATTGTTGTTTAGTATAGTGTTGAGATATAGTCTGAAAATTTATCAACGGTCCTTGAAGAAGGCCAAGAGGCCGAAAGCTTGACAAGAGCAAAATAGATGAGACGTATTGAATTGGTGACCGACGGACAAGAGGCCATGACAAAAACCTCAAATTTGACTATGTCAATGTTGAGCTAAAACTGATCTGCCCTGCATGCAGAATACTTACCTCAATCGATTAATCGTCGCAAGTAATTGATTAATCGCACCTAGATACCCTCCCTCTCCCTTTCTTTGAAGTCGTTAAAAATGAAGTTGAAGCCAGTTGACCTACCTCAAGTAAACAAAGAAGATGATCCTCTTTTAGATACATTCAAAGCTTTGATGTTCTGAACCTTTGAACCATCAGTGTAATAATCAATGCGAAGTTCGCAACTGAACACCGGTCTTGATTATTACACTGATGGTTCAAAGGTTCAGAACATCAAAGCTTTGAACGTACCTAAAAGACAAATGCTTCTAATGGCTTCTTGAGGTTTAATGTCGACGTTCGTGACCTTTTACCTTCAGAAACAATAGTTTTTTATCCAATTTTTTTTTAATTATTAAACGTCTAAAACGGGGTAAAATTTACCGATTCTTCGACAACGAAAAATACTAATCGATTTTGGCATGAACGATCAACAATTGATTATTCGATTAGTCGTGACAGCCCTACTTACATCGATCGACTTTGTTAAGTTAGAAAGCATGGCTTCTAATTTATTTGTGTATATGGTTTGGCATGCTTCATTTGTTTTTGAAACTTTCGCCCTTCTGTAGTTGCAGTTTGGGGAGGTCTGACTATTACTTTCTCATCAGATTTAAGAACATTAATAACTGATCTGCTTACCAACATTCCTGAACAATATCGCAATTATATTGGTTATTAAATTCATTTATCTAACAACTGAGATTATGTGGTCTCATTTCAATAATTCCTGTTATTTTGTCCGCCAGATGGCTTCATGCTATTTCTGTAAACAGATTGTACAATTCACATTGATTTTGGTGCCAAAAGCAATCAAAATCGGTGTGGACCCATCTTACACACAATGCCGTTGGGCAAGGAAGAAATTTAAATTTACGATGGTACTAAATTTCTCTATATTTGAACAGAAAAAGAACATTCTGAAACTTTGGCATTCAGTCCTTGACTCTGGTCTTTTTATTCGACCGCAGACTTCACCAAGCCTTCTTTACTTCATAAATATAGTTCGGCTATAATCCAGGCCTGTCAATGTAGAAAATCAAGGAGTGCAAAACAGTTGTCCTCCTCAGATTGCTTGGGAGTGCAATTGCACCTGAAATTTTCAGTGCAAAAACTCTATTTTAGTTATATTCACTTCAAGGTATTAGTATTGTGACTGAAAAAGTTAAAAAATTTATAGTAATTTATATATTTTTTATACTTACCAATGACCCAGACTTAGCTGGTGCTAACTCTAACAAAACCAGGGCCAAACACAAATTTTGCCCTCCAATCCCCAAAATTTGCATCCAAAACAAAAAGAAATCATGTCCTAAAGGACCTCCATACTACGCCTCTACTGCGCATGCGCAGTGACACAGACGTCCCGAAATTGGCGCCAATTATCATTCTTACTGGCAGTGCCTGGTCAGCGCTATGTACTCAGCGGGGAGGCAAGAGTTCCCAACTCCAGGGAGGGCCATCCCCGTCTGGGTCATTGGTAAGTATAAAAAATATATAAATTACTATAAATTTTTTAACATTTTTATACTGTACCAATGACCCAGACTTAGCTGAATAGTAAACAGGCTGGAGGGCCTAGGACATAGAGGAAAATCCAATAAGCTCAACTATATAGTAAAGAGGTAACCCCTTAAGGAGAAAAGGAGTATTAGGCTTTACATGTATCTTTCTTATTTAATATTAAATTAGAAAGATACACTACCCTTAATAATTGAGCACAATAACATTCATGTTCTCTATTAACATCCAGTATATCCCTTATACTAATTATTTTTAAAGCCAGCCAATAAATAAAGTAGTCCAGAGAATTGAGACTCTTTATAGTCATTTAAAAGTGTCCGAGTATTGTATATTAAAGCCCGTTTGACACTTGACATATACAAATGCTTCACACCGAGCGACACTTTAAAAATAAGACATGAATGAAATTTAACATTAATATTACACTTTTAAACCATCCCGGAAGCAACTCAGAAATACTGACTTGGAGGAGGCATTCCCTTGCTTTTCACTATAAAGCAGGTGACCTAAGGGAACACCCGCCCCCCCCCCCCCTCCCCCCACCCCCTTCCCCTTGCCCTGGGTCAAATAGCCCAGAGCGAAGAGGGCAGCCGGGCGGAGTCACTGCCGGAACAGAAAGCCTGCATAACTATAGTTGCAACTGTTTAGTGGACGACATTCTGAGCAACAGATAACGGACCTAAACAATGCAGGTCTCCAGAAATGGACTCAATATTTCTGAGATAAAAATTCGTAAATGTGGATGGCTGAGACCAATAAGCAGCCTTCATTAAATCTGTAATAGCAACACTATTAGCATAAGCCCAGGAAGTAGAAAGAGCTCTTACTTCATGAGCAGAAATCTTAAGCACAGACTGCTGAGAAGAAGATAAATTTTCATAAGCAGTACGGATAGTTAATTGAATCCATCTAGCAATAGAATGGACCGAAATGTCCTTTCTATTAGGCATCAAAGACAGAAAGAAATGTTTCCGTCCCCTCAGGACAGAGTAAAGGCCTACGCCCGTCTGAAGACGGAAGAGCCTTAATAACAATAGGTTCCGGATATTTATTAGGAGCCTGATTCTTAGCTAAAAAACCCACATTAGTAGTGAAGGTGATAGTGTTCCCAACACTACGATAGTGAGAATCATCCACCGACAGTGCATGAAGCTCACTGACTCTTCTAGCAGAAGAGAAAGCTAAGAGAAAAGCTGTCTTATAAGATAAGAATTTGAAATCTACTGTCCCAAGAGGTTCAAATGGCTTTTCCTTCAATTTAAGAAGAACCCAAGCTAAATTCCACTTAGGAATTAATCTAAGAGTTCTGGGTCTATTTATCGAAAAGTTTCTAACCAACTTAGATAAAGAGACATTAGATCCAATTTGTAAACTATCATGATGTGCATAGGTATCAGATAACATAGATCTATAACCCTTTATTGTAACAGGCTGCAGTTTGATTTCGTCAAACAAGTATACTAGAAAGTTTGCAATGTCTGGTATAGAGGGATCGAATATATCTACAGAATTATCCCTACACCAACGACGAAAAACCTTCCACTTAGCCGCATAGTTTAGCGAAGAGGAGGTCCTCCTACAGTCAGAAATCGCGTCCACTGCTCGTCCTGTAAAGTGTTTGCCATGCAAGAAGGACCGCACAACGGAAAAACGTGAAGGTTGAGACCTTGCGGGTTGTGATGGAGTTGGCGCGATTTCCCCTGCGAAAGAAGATCCTCTCGTGGAGGAAGCTTTCGCGGTAGGTCCCACAACAGACACCTGAGTAGATTTATCCACGGTCTCTGTGGCGACAGAGATGCTACCAACAGAATCTTGCATTGAGATTGTTTTATCTTTAGCAATACTTGTTGAATTAACGGCGCTGGAGGATACGCATATCCTATCATTCCGTCCCAAGGGATCGACAGAGCGTCTACTGCAAATGCTCTTGGATCCGGACACGGAGACACATACGTCTGCAACTGATTGTTGAGATGTGTCGCAAATAAGTCTATCATTGGCCGTTCCCATTGGTAGCAAATCTGATTGAATATTTGTTTGTTGAGAGTCCACTCCGACGGCAACAAGCGACCCTTTCGTGAAAGGGAGTCTGCTAGCACATTCAGACGACCCGGTATGTGACGGACCGAAAGAAGAACGTGATGTTCTAGCGCAAACAGAAGGATTCTTTCCGTTAGATTGAACAACGGAACTGAATGAGTGCCTCCCTGATTCCGTATATACGCCACTACTGTCGTATTGTCGGATAGGGTTTGGACATGAGCATTGTGAATAATGTCCATCCAGTGACGTAACGCAAGCCAAATTGACATCATTTCCTTGATGTTTATGTGCTTGCACAGGAATTGCGGATCCCAAAGACCCTGACATCTAGAATCCGTTGGGATTAATGATGCACCCCAACCTGTTTGACTGGCATCCGTCATAATGGTAAAACTCGGATCCGGCAACTGCAGCGGAACTCCCTAAGTTAACCACTGAATGTTTGCCCAAGTCTGAATCTCTTGTTTCACTTGATCTGACAAGAGAACGTCTACATCGAGCGAATGAATTTTCACACTCCAATTCTGAGTCAAGAAAATTTGAAGAGGACGTGTGCGTAACCGCCCCATCGGAAAGAGATCCGCGGCGGCTCCGCACAGACCTATCAGTCTCATAAATTCTCTCGCCATGACTTTGTCTGCGTGCAGACAATAGCGAGCGTAACAACTGACTAATTTCGCTCTGGTTAACGGCAGACGAACGAGATTGTTGTGCATCTCGAAGCTCATTCCCAGATGAGTGAATGACTTGGACGGCACCAGATTCAACTTCTCCTCGTTTACTATAAAACCGAGACGTCGGAGCAATAGAAGAAGATTCTGAACATCGTTCTGAAGCGTTAACTCATTGCCGTACCTCTGAAGAATGTCGTCCAGGTAGGCCGACGTCACCGCAGACGAATGAGCTCGGAAGTAGATCATTACCGAGTTCATTACCCGAGTGAAAGCCCAGGGTGCTAGATTCAATCCGAAGCACATCGCCCGGAATTGATACACCACTCCTAGGACTGCGAAGCGTAGGTACTTTCGGAATGTCAGATGTACCATGACGTGAAAGTACGCATCTTTGAGATCTATGCTTGTTGCATAATCGTTCACCCGAATACTCGCTCTGACCGACCGAATCGTCTCCATATAAAACTTCGGAGCGACGATCAGCTTGTTTATCCAGCTCAAATCTATGACTGGACGGAACGAGCCATCTGGTTTCGGAACCAGAAACAGATGGCTGTAGAATCCCGGAGATTCCTGGTTTTCTACGACCTCTACCGCGTTCTTCATTAAAAGAGACTGCACCTCTGATAACAGAGCGTCTCTTTTCTGCGGATTTGACGGAAGATGAGTCCACTTTGGACTTCGAGTTAATGGAGGCTTTCGTTTGAAGGATATCTTTAGACCTTCCGAAGTCACTCCTCTCACCCAAGGGTCGTCTGTAATCGACGCCCATTCTTGAGAAAAGCTCGACAACCTTCCGCCAACCGGTACGCGATAGAGGTTTAAGCCATCACCTCCTGGACCTGCGAGGCCTGCGGTAGGAGAAACCACGTCCTCCACGACCCGCACCTCGCCCCGTCGACCTCGGGGCGTCCGACCGATTGTCCCGGCCTGAAGGACGTCCCGAACGAGAGTCGCTACCCTGACGGTCTCTCGAATAAGACCAAGAGGACGCACCGGAACCTCTATAGGAACCTCTCTTGGGCGCATTAGACCCAGAAGTGCCTGTCTTATTCTTGTCTGCTGCATCCGACTTCTTAGAAGCAGATTTGAACAACAGAGAATCCGAAGCTTTCTTTGTAATTTTATCATAAATAGCAGAAAGCTTGCCGTCAAAGAAAAGTTCTCCTGAGACCGAAGCGACTCTAAGAGTTCTTCACCTTAGTATCCACTAGTGTGGATGTAGCTAGGGCTGCGTCACGTCTAACCAACTCCAGATTTGCCGCTGAAAGGGCTGAGTTACACGTGGAATAAGCTACTGCCCTTGAAAGAAGTCTTAAAGAGGATTGTATATCCTGAAACTCTTTCCCTTGAAGGCGCAGTGATAACGTCTTAGTAAGGTGATCTGCGTAAGATAAGGCATCTAAAGTGGCTCTGTTAGACGCAATAGCTGTTTCCAACACCGCGGTTGGAATAGAAGCCGACGACGGTAATGATAGCTCTAAGTCTTCCGCCTCGTCGTCCATACGCAGAGGAACTCTCGGGATACCCTTTCCTGCCGTATCGAATTTATTCCTTGCATTAATGAAAGGCAGGTTGAGAGTATTAGCGGACAAGAAACCTGCTTTCCCCGTCTTGGAAGCAAGTTTAAATATAGCGTCGTTCAATAATTCAAATGTCCTTGCAACATTATTGGACTGCGACGGAAACTCGGGAGCGATGTCCCTGAACCGCTCAAAAAATTCAGAGTCCAATGACGCTATAATCCTCTTGTCCGGAACCGCAGCAGTCTGGCCCGACGGAACAACTTGAGGGAGAAAGTGCCGGATGAAGTCCACGACAGCTTTATGTTGTTCCGAAAGGGATAGCTCCAAGTCATCCGTATCCCTTTCACCATCCGGTCGGACCTCATGATGTTCCCGGTCGTCCGCCCCCGATGCTTCGGCAGAGCGTACCGACCCAGCGCCGTCGGATAATTCTCGATCCGACACCGTTTCTGTCGGCTGCTGGGATGCTGCGATAAGCTGTGCTATCTGCACAAGAATGTCCGGCGTCGAGACCTGCGGAGGCGCAGTCTTTCGCTGCTTCGCCGAGGGCAGCTCCGCATCAGATGGCTCCCGCATACTTTTCCTATGCGAACGTCCGGAGTCCATCGGTCTCGAATCCCTGGCTGCCGGATGGTGTGACCTGGTCGCCGAAGAATCCTTATCGGCGAAGCTGGTAATATATCGGCGGTCACGCAGCCAAGGTGCGGTCGTGTGCGCTGACGAGAAGAGGAAGCCTTAACAGTCTCCGCGGACTGCTTATACAACGGAGCGTCCCGAGCGACGGACGTATGCTCCGCTAAAGACACATTTTGTACCACAACATCTGGTCCCAGATGTTGTTGTACGAGAGAGGGGCCTCTCTTGCTCGCGGCCCGGCTGGACCTGGACGAGCTAGGAACCGGACTCAAAGGCTTCCTCCGTTCTCGCTTACTATCCGCCGTCACTGGGTGTACATCTATTATGTTTATAGTGCTTGCATCACCCAAAATTTCCTCCTGGACCGCATCAGATGAACCTGGCTGCCGAACCATTCGGTGAATGGACGCTACACCGGGCGAGCTAGCGGACGACATTTGTCTAATCTCCATGAGCACTTTTGCCGCTAGCTCTGAATTCATTTGTGACGACGGACGCACACTTGTAGAAGATAACATGGAAACATCACCTTGTTCTGGTTCCTCTGAAATAGAAACTGAGAGAGTAGAGTGACCTTGCGGAGAAAGAGCCGGCATAGCCCTTTCTCCAGAAACAACATATCATGACACACGTTTCCAATGTTTCTCATCCCAATATTCACATATAGGACAGGGATTAATGCGAGAACACTGACTACAATTAATACAATGATCATGAAAGTCAGAGGAAGATTTCTTCCTATTACAATTTGAACAATGTCCCTTCATTGTGAAAGGACAACAACAAGTCCTAGTTACTCGCAAAAACCCCTGACACAAAGATACATAATAACATGATCCATTAATAAATGAAAAAACAATTGCAAATCAAAATAATTTTGAAAAAATATTTTTTCAGCGAAGCCCAAGTTGCTGAAAAGTAACGTTGAGCCCCGATGGATCCGATGGCAAAGTGTGGTCAAAAATTTTAAATTTATATTAAATAATTAATGAGACACTTACGGATAATATAAATGTATCTTATAGTGAGATAAATTACAGCAAAGGCAAACAGCCCCCCTCAAAAAAGGCTGTTGCCAATGTAAACAAACAGTGTAAAACACCAGAAAACATGACTCCAGGCACTGAAAAAACTGGCCCGGAATCAGTCATCAAATTACACTCTATCTGATGCAAAACAGAGACTCCCAGGGGAGAATCTGCAGAACATCAGATGGAAGATGCAGAACACAAACGTTATACACCCATGGGTGAAAACGTAACTATGGGGAAAATAACAGAAAACATTCTGTAACCAAGCAACTCTCCCAGGAAATTTTAGAAATGAACTTTCTCAAAAATATGCCAAAAGCATGGGAGAATTGCAAGGGGGACTTTAGAAGGCTAGGGGAGAGGAAACACTGAATAAGCAGTGCAACATTTAGCAAGAATGACAACAAGAGGCCCATGCCTCGAAAACAGGCAACTTAACATAATTTCATCAAAAAATTTTAAGTACAGCCCTGATTATTTTTTGTCACTTCTTTTCCTCTCCTCCTTCTATCCTCCTTAGAATCACATTTTCTCCAAAAATTACGTGTCTGGCATCCTTTAAACTGAGATTTACAAGCACAAAGATCAGTGAGATGTTGACTGATGAAGGGCCAAACAGAGAATGATAATTGGCGCCAATTTCGGGACGTCTGCGTCACTGCGCATGCGCAGTAGAGGCGTAGTATGGAGGTCCTTTAGGACATGATTTCTTTTTGTTTTGGATGCAAATTTTGGGGATTGGGGGGCAAAATTTGTGTTTGGCCCTGGTTTTGTTAGAGTTAGCACCAGCTAAGTCTGGGTCATTGGTACAGTATAAAAATATTGTACTACATTCAGCCACATAGAGGAAAAATTGGTACACACATCTTCTCATTATTCAAAATGTTGCATTCAATTCTTATGTGACTCTCTTCTACACTCAAAATCTATCGAAATGGGACAGAGAATGGGTCATGAATTATTGTGAATCAATGCAACATGGACAAATCGTCCCCTGAATTCCAACGTGTTCTCTGTGCCAGTAGGCACAGAGAACACATTGGAACTCAGGGGACGAAATCATAATAGATTTTAAAGGCAGTCCCAAACTGGTGTGGCATTCCAGAAAATCAAAGGGTGCAAAATATTGCCCTCCTCAATTTTTCTAGGCATGCACTCCTGCACTCCTAAAGAATGCCGGGCCTGATAATCAAATTATTTTTTCGTAAAGATAAAATTATGAAGACTCCAATTTGTGTTGATCTGAATATATTTTTGTTTTCAAACATAATCTTCCAGTTTTGTTTTGCTCATCGACAACAAACAAATAATAGTAGTTTGAATTGGTGGAGGATTAATCCCTTGCTCAAACTTAAGTAACTTTATACAGTTTCTGTATTCAACATTGCTACTAAGGACTGTACCTCTCAATTATTACACTGTCAGTTGCATATTTGCCTACGAATGTAATGTGCGTTAAATATTACATCGCCTCGCAGATTCGAAAACAGCAATGAAAATTATGAAATGTTTGCAGATTTCAGATCTTTGGAAACGAAGTCGTTTCCCAACTTAGACCATGAACCACATGATCAAAACAAGCATCCATTGGATCTGGAGAAGAAAATTTATAAAGAATTTTTGCAGCAGGTTAAAATTTGGGCTCACATAGGGAGCTCAAATGAGGCCCACAGACTTGTTTCGGGTAAAAGGTCGGCTGTAGGGATGTCACGATTTTTTAATTTAGGAATCAATTAATCGTCGCAAATAATTGATAATAATCGGTTAATCGTACCTAGATGACCCTCCCCTCCCTCTATCTGAAGTCGTTAAAGATGAAATTCAAGTCAGTTGACCTACCTCAAGTAAACAACATAGACGATCATTTTTTAAGGTCCATTCAAAGCTTTGATGTTCTGAACTTTTGAACTGTCAGGGTAATAATCAAGACCAGTCGTCAGTTGCAAACTTCACAACTGCCGACCGGTCTTGATTATTACACCGACGGTTCAAAAGTTCAGAACATCAAAGCTTTGAATATACCTAAAAGACAAATGCTTCTATCAGCTTCTTGAGGTTCAACGTCGACGTTCTTGACCTTTTACATTTATAAATAGTTTTTTCCTCAAATTTTTTAAAAATTATTAAACGTCTAAAACGAGGTAAAATTTAACGATTCTTCGACAATGAAAAATGCTAATCGATTTGGGCATGACCGGTTGATTAGTTGATTAATCATGACAGCCCAAGTCGGCTGCCCATTTGCCAGTAATCATATAGGCAACAGATGCAATGCCAGTTATCAAAAGGAAAATATGTGGTATTTGGTTCAGTAACATACACCCCTTGTTGGATGTCTGGAGTGAAGAGTTTTGCTTCTTTTGGCACTAATTTTCAAACTTTTCTCCCAATGTTAGTTGTCCCACAGGCCACGGCTATGCATGTTCTAGCCAGGGGCCTTCGGTGACGACCAAATGCCACTGAGAGAGGGAGAAAGGTGTGTGTGTGTGTGGAGTGAGGTGCATAATAATTGTGAAACACGTTTCATTGATTCACTGCCTAAACAAGAAAAGGAGACACGTGTTGTGTCTTTTTGTTAGGAATTATTGCACCAATGAACTAGACTATTCAAATGAAAGTGTCAATGACACTGTAGCTCAACTTGTCAAGACAAAGACATGCATGTGTAGTATGTGACACAGCAATGACAAACATCTAGGTAATGACCTGATAACAAAGGTACATATAAAGTATTGTAACAGTCTGTACATAAATACTGACCGTTGCCTGTAACAAATGGAAAAGGTAAAGTATTGTAAAGGTGGGTAACAGACAGATGCTAAACTAGAAAAGAAAACGAGTCCCAGAGTGGGTCTGACTGAACCCCAAAATAGTTGTTCTCATAGCACAGTGATAACAAAGGCATCCCAAAACACACTTGTTCCTGTCCCAAGGTGAAAACAAAGGTACCCAAGAAGTTTTGTGAAGATCAATTCATAAATACGAGCTGTATAGAACTTGTGACAAAAAACTGATTGGACCTAATTTTGGTACAAAATGGCCACTGGTAGCCATCTTGAATTTTGGACAGTACCCAGAAACACTCATTCTCGTCCCAAGGTGATAACAAAGGTACCCAAGAAGTTTTGTGAAGATCGGTTCATAAATACAGCCTCTACCCTGAGCCGTATTGACATGTGTGCTCACATTGTGTAAGTAGCACTGAATAAATCAAAGTTCATCTAATTTGCATAATTTCTGCATGAAAAAAAAAACCCTTACAATATGTGATGTATTCCATTTTACTAAACATTCATACAAAAATTTATTCAAATCAGAACTTTCATACAGAAGTTCTGTACAAAAGACTGATTGCACTAATTTTGGTACAAAATGACTGCTGGTGGCCATCATGAATTTTGGACCACACCCAAAAACACTCGCTCTCATCCCATGGTGATAACAAAGGTACCCAAGAAGTTTCGTAAAGATTGGTTCATAAATATGGCCTCTAGTCTGAGCTGTATAGAAGTTGTGTACAAAAAACTGATTAGACCTAATTTCGGTACAAAATGGCCACTGGCAGCCATCTTGAATTTTAGACCGTAACCAGAAACACTCGTTCTCGTCCCAAGGTGATAACAAAGGTACCCAAGACATTTCGTGAAGATGAGTTCATAAATACAGACTCTAGTCTGAGCCATATTGACATGTGTACTTACTGTAAGTCGCACTGAAAAAATCAAAGTTCATCTAATTTGCATAATTTCTGCACGAGAAAAAAACCCGTATTATATGTGATGTATCCCATGGTACTAAACATTCACACAAAAAATTATTCAAATCAGCACTTTCATATGGAAGTTCTGTGCAGAAATCTGATTGCACCTAATTTTGTACAAAATGGCTGCCATCGGCCATCTTGAATTTCGGACCGGACCCAAAAACACCCGTTCTCATCCCACGGAGATACCAAAGGTACCGAAGAAGTTTCGTAAAGATCGGTTCATAAATACGGCCTCTAGCCCGAGCCGTATTGGCATTTGCACTTACAGTGCTGTAAGTAACACCAAAAACATCAAAATTAGTCTAATTTGCACAATTTACGCACGAGAAAAAAACCCGTATTATATGTGATGTATCCCATGGTACTAAACATTCATACAAAAAATTATTCAAATCAGAGCTTTCATATGGAAGTTCTGTACAAAAAACAGATTTCTGCATCATCGGTACAAAATGGTGGCTGGCAGCCATCTTGAATTTCGGACCGCACCCAAAAACACTCGTTCTTGTCCCACGGTCATAACAAAGGTACCCAAGAAGTTTCGTAAAGATCGGTTCATAAATACGGCCTCTAGCCCGAGCCATAGCAGCTTGGCACTTACAGCTCTGAAAGTAACACTAAATAAATCAAAGTCAATCTAATTTGCATAATTTACGCACAAGAAGAAACCCCGTATTATATATGATGTATCCCATGGTACTAAACATTTACACAAAACTTTATTCAAATCAGAACTTTCATACAGAAGTTCTGTACAAAAAACAGATTTTTGCATCATCGGTACAAAATGGCCGCTGGCAGCCATCTTGAATTTCAGACCACACCTAAAAACACTCGTTCCCGTCCCAGGGTCATAACAAAGGTACACAGGAAGTTTCGTAAAGATCGGTTCATAAATACGACCTCTAGCCCGAGCCATAGCCAACTGTTGACGTACGGACAGACGGACGGACGGACGACGGGCCATGACAATAGCTCAAATTTGACTTCGTCAAAGTTGAGCTAAAAAAGTAGGGGATATCCAAACTGATGTTGATATTTCCCGAAAAATGGTATTGGATATGCGTGATTGCACACATCAATATGTTACCAAGTTTAGTGTGGATCATGAACGTCACCAGCCCATGAAAACTTTGTGCAGGTTTTTCGCACAAGAGCCGTGTTAATGTCTGTGGGGTACGTTTTGAAATTTTCATTTGTATTGGACAGGTTTTTTCGAAGGTCTCAACTTTTCATGGTATAAACTCGTTCATCAATAGTTTGTGGTCGAAACGTAACTTTTCGAGCTGGTCGGTTTGGAAATTTTCCCTCGGTTCGGTTTCCGATCGGTTTTGAATGAAAAAAATCGGTTTTCGGTTTCGGTTTTTGTAACACAATACACATTTTCCATATCTTATGTATTAAACTGGGACAGGATAGTACTAAAACATGCTACAAAACAAACAAGTGAACTTGAAATGAAGTGATTGTTTCCTATAAATTTAATGAACAAAAAATTATATCTGCAACCTGCATACGCCTTCATAAAAAGTCATTCAAGCCCAAAGGCGTAGATACAGGAGTCGGGAGTGTGTGTCGAGGGGGAAAGGAGGAGGGCTGAAGCATTTAGTCACAAAGATGCCGTTTGAGACGGAAACTTTATAATTCCACCGTCCTGTCATTCGTTTTTCATTTCCATTCACAGCACTGATGTGTTGCCCGACATGAAAATAAGTGAAACAGGTCAGAATTTTAGAAAGCAACTGCCAAATTTCAAGAAGTTGCTAATTTTAGAATACACCATTTACTTTCAGTAAAACAGATACCCTTTTCACAATCTAACTAACTTGACAAGGTGACATTTGTACCCGAAACGAGCAAACTCTATATCCCAGAATCATTCATTTTGAAAGCACGGACTGAAGAGGTTATGCAAAATACCGACAAGATCATCACCTGACCTGATTTCCATGTCCATTCTTTCCTTTCATTTTGCATTGAATTATCATTGTCAGAGAGTCACTGAATTCTGAGAATTCCCATTACTTCGAAAAACAACCCAGCTACATGTACGTGTGTTTTGCACGTATAAGTGTATTTTGGATTTTTACTTTCATTCTATTCAAATTTCCGATTGACACTTTGTATGACAGGTATGTGCAGCTAACGTTTTATTAATATTAATTTAACCCTTTTCCTGCAAAAAGGGGTTCCCCAAAATCAACTGAGCTTTGAGTGAATTAATACTTTGCAGGTGTCACAGTCCGTTCTTTTTCAATAACAGTGTTGTACTCTTCGGCGTGATGATTCTGTATGTGGCAACGTAGGAGGTATTTACGTACTGGGCAATGACTGACTTATTGCATAACTGGCATTTGGTATTTCTACCGTCGTTTCTTATTGATATGCTACCATGCATTTTAGCTGACATTTTGTTGATTATACAAAATCTACAGCATGCTAAATGTGAATATTCAAAAGTTCAGCAAAACCGAAAATATACGGTTTTTAATCTCTTTTTCGGTTCAGTTTTGGTTTCCACTAAAAAAAAAGAGTTTCGGTTTCAGTTTGGTTAACCCTTTACCTAACATGAAAAGCAGACGACACTTGCAAAAAAAATTCTTGAGAAACTAATTTTTTTCATTTTTTGTATCAAAAACATAGGTTATGACCCCTCGTTGGGACGAGCTCGTTCCAACGAGGGGTCATAACCTATGTTTTTGAGACAAAAAAAATGAAAAAATACTGAAAATTAATTGGCGATATTTGAGAATAGCGCTGGCCTGTTTTGGCCGTTACATTGGGTAAAGGGTTAAACCGACCAGCTCTAGTAACCTTTGAGGTATGCAAAGACTGACACATGATGAACGTTTACATACTGTTGGCATGTTGGAAGCTGGCAACAGACAGACTGCAGTGGCTCAAATTCTCAATGTTACTCAATCGATGATTAGAAGGTTGTGGTCACGCTACCGTCAGACATGCAATGTTGATGACAGACGTTGGTCAGGTCATCCAAGGGTGAAAACTGCTAATCAGGTTTGTTTCATCTGAACCACAGCATTACACAACCGCCATCAAAGTGCCTCAGAAATTGGTCAGCAGCTGCACCGAGCGACAGATGTGCCAGTCAGTGGTCAGACTATCCGAGATCGCCTACACAGCTGGAATTTGTACGCTCGACGATCTCAAATAATTCCACGTTTGACTGAATGTCACATTGCAGCAAGGCGGTAATGGTGTGGAGCACGACAGCACTGGGACAATCGTCGGTGGAGCAACATCTTGTTTTCAAATGAATCGAGGTTCATTTTCAACTTCCAAGACTGGCGAAACAGAGTGTGGAGGTGGCAGAACGAACGATACCATGACGTAACCGTTAGGCAGCACAATCGTTTTTTGTGGTGGATCGGTTATGGTGTGGGGAGGAATAACCATGATAAGCAGAACAGCATTACATGTCATCCAAGGGCAGGCCTGGCAGTCTAGAAAATTAAGGAGTGCAAAACAATTGTCCTCCTCAGTTTGCATGGAAGTGCAATTGCACCTGGAATTTTCAATGCATATACTTGCATGCTATTTTGGACATTTTTGGTAACCGTAATATTCACCTCAAGGTATTACTATTGTGACTGAAAAATTGTACTGCATTCAGCTACATAGTGGAAAAATTGGAACACACATCTTATTATTCAAAATGTTGCATTTAATTCTTATGTGACTGTCTTCTACACTCAAAATGTATCAAAATGCGACACAGAATGCATCATGAATTATTGCAAGTCAATGCAACATTGACAAATGATGATAGATTTTAAAGAAAGTCCCAAACAGGTCTCGCATTCCAGAAAATTAAGGGGTGCAAAAAATTGCCCTCCTCAATTTTTTTCTAGGCGAGCAGCACTCTTGCACACCAAAAGAATGCCAGGCCTGCAAGGGCATATCACAAGGCAGTGTTACCGTGACAACATGTTAGCAGCTCACATGGTGCCATTTGCGCAATGTCACGGTCGTTGATTCATTTTCCAAGATGACAATGCAAGAGCACACAGGGCCCGTGTCACTAGAGTTTCTACAGAAGCAGAACATCACTACATTGCCTTGGCCAGCACTAAGTCCTGACCTTTTACCAATCGAGCATGTCTGGGATATGCCTGGCAGGCACCTACGACAATGCCAACAGCCCGCCAGCAATGTCCAGGAACTTGCCGCTGCACTGCAGAAAGATTGGAATAACATCAGTCAAGCTGATATTGGACATTTGGTGAGGAGTATGCCATGTCAGATCCATGCGTGTCACGTGAACCGAGGAGGATTTATAAGGTATTGAGGTGTTGGACTGAATGTGGTGAATTCTCTGACTGACCGTCCATGTCTTCTAAGGCTCAGTGCGTAAAATGTGTGCTTATCAGACATCCAACTATCACTAAAATCATTCACCAGTTGTCACAGTGCAATGCCTCAACTGTCTTTTTCATGATATATCTTCATATATCTCACTTTTATCAAATAGCCCTTGTTTTTTTTATCTTTTATCAAATATCCCTTGTTTTTTCATTTTTAACAGTATATTAGACCAAAAAAATAGGAATTGATTCTCAGGCACCGCCGCATTTAAATAAATGGCCTGCATTGGGCCTTTTTATTTGGACTGTCATTGCACGGAAATGGGAAACAGGGAAATTGAAAAGGGCACATTGGTTTTAAGGCCCAAAACCAACAAATAAACAGGTAAATAGGCACAGGCGTGTGTTAAGTATGAGAGGGCAAGGGTTATCGCCATATTTTCGAGAGGTTGGACGCACACGGCAGGGGAATTCAAACGCAAACTTGACTCGGTGCAGGTATCAACAGATTGATGCACTAATCAACAAGAATTAGTTGCAATTTACGTTTTGCCAATTAGGGATGCAACGGAAATAGGTAAGTTTTCACAATGTTATCACATGCTGAATAAGATAAAAGAATAAAGGAAAATTATTACAATATCAAAGATTTAAAAAATACTCGCATTTATTTGTTTTTCGTTGTTTGTTTATCACCCCAATGTCTTCATCCTTGTCAAGAAAATCCAACGCTCGTTTGTGACTGAAACTTCATAGTTTCAGAATCAGAGCACCATAACCTGCGCAGTTGTTGAGTTTATGTTGGTTTTTCACGAACGTGACAGGAAAAACCAATACAAATACAACAACTGCGCAGGTTGCAGCGCAAATTGTTTTCAAACTGTTGTCCTACATAAGCATTCTTGGTGCTATTGAAACTAATATACACAGACATATACAGTAAGTATATTTTTGGGGTGGGGGATTATCACTTACTAAAGAAATACAAAAGTTCAAATTCTGCTGACGTTTCGTGAACATAACCAGGGAAAGAGTGGGTAAAACACTGAATGGAATCTGAAATCAGATTTTTCAGAGCAGTTGTGCATCAAGGGAGATTACTCAAAATACATGTGTGTTTCCCAATACGAATGACGTCTTCATTCAAAGTAAACAGAAACAAAGTCTTTACGGGTTGACATGTCCAGCTTATTTTGTGTATTGAGTTGGGCCTATCCATTTATTATTTTCACCCATGGACCCTCGGATAGTGATATGAATAAAAGGGCTTCACCACAGTGACGTTACAAGTGTTGTGTAAGTTCCATACTAAATTGACATCGGAAGCTTGCTTCCATTCTCAGTTGTTTTCATTCGAAAATTTCAATCGTGAGAAAGCCAATTTCCATCAAAATAACTCATAATAATACCAAAATAATACGAGGGTGGTCAATAATATCTATGGAAGATGACAGTACCTTGGGGGAGTTGGTTAAAAAACTGTTTGTCGGTGGGCTCCATATTCTATGGATATGCTTTGTATCATATTTGAAGTGAAATTAGTTAGTCTGTATGGCTTTGCCTTGTTACAATTTATTAGAGAGTTCCTATAGGCATTCTCCTATGATTGTCACAAGGCCTTGACATGTGGACAAATTTTGATGCCCCAAAATAACTTGGCCTTCTACCAGTTAATTAAGAAACACCCACCCACCAGAGGGGTTGAGAATTTGTGTTATTATCTGACAATGTATACACAGATGTAACCTATCTCTCATCCAATTTGGATGATCCTGTCACAAGAACATGCTTGTGAATGAGACTGTTCTTTGCAACCAAACTGTGTCAGTTCATGGGAGATACCCTTACTTTGAATATTCATAAAATAGTTCTGCTTTGTAAAAGTTTAAAAGTCAAGTCAGAGTTCTCTTTCTATATACTAAAAGCAAAAAATAAAGAAAAACAGTGTTAGTTTTCAATAAAATGAGTTTTATTTGTATATCATTTTACAATAAGCACTTTCCATGCTTTTTAGGTAAAAACATACATCAGAAAGTGACTTTTGCCTCTCAACACTTGCTCACTATCTCGAAGAAATAAAAATAAAATCCTCCCTCCCTCATTAATTTGAAAAAAAAATTGCCGGAGAATCAACTGATTTTTTTTTTTGGGGCCTTTTGGCTTACTGTCAATTTAGTGTCAAAGAGGTTTCATTTAGCAAGTCACCAAGCACCGACAAGCTTAGTTAAATATAAGTATTTCATCATCCACCAGATAAATAAATAAATATAATAAAAAAACAAGAGGTGTGCATTGGAGATGCAGGCGTCAAGTGGTGGCTACTTTCTTCATGCACTCTCTAATGAAAATCCGAAATGACACTGTGTTGAGCTCAAAATTCGTAAAATTTCCGACCGGCCAGTTTCCGAACTCACTTGAGATATTATTACAAAAGACTTGCAAGCCAGCAAATAAGCAGCCTGTCATGGTCACTGACTGGCACAAATTGCATGTTTGACAGGCACCAATTCAACTGTGCCTGTCATAATAACCAGTACAATTTATTTGAACTAAGTAGAAGTCGGGTTCAATTTATGTAGAATTTAACAGAACCAAATTCTTGACTTATCATTTATTGGAAAACTCTCTGAAAGAGAGCTTTCCAATAAATGATAATAAGCAAAGATTATTGTCAGATCGGCACATACAACACACACCACCATGATACTTTGAACTAATAACATGCTAACCCCTGAAATTTTGTAACAAAATGTCAAGAACCACATATACAGTCGAAACTCGTAAACTCAATGTTTACCAGACCAACCAATAACTTCAACTTATCTCGGTCTTTGAGTTATGTACTTTGGAAGTATTTGAGGTATTTGAAAGCCTTGAACATAAGAACACAGAAACTTGGAAATTGGACAAGGGAAAACACCTCCACACATCCCAGAAAATATAGGCCGTCACTGACATTGTCAAGGACGGTCAATATTTCCTGGGAGGGCTGAAGGAGGATTGCAAGCCCCAAATTGCTGGGACTGATAGCCAACTTAGGGTTATCTCATATATTTGAGTTATCGGAGTTCGAGTTATCAAGTGCTGACTGTGTTTAAACATTATGACAGGTACAAAGTCTTCGATGACTGGCACAAAACTGTTGGTACCTGTCACAAAGACAGGCACCAAATATATATTATTTATTGTTGTTTATGGTCACATACTTTTGCACAATGGCTAATCATGACCACAACATGGAGATAAAGTCAAGGTCAGTCAATCGTTTATACCCCATGTTGCCTATTTTAGAGGACTCGCACCCCAAGCATTAGTGACTGGGTCCTATTTTACCAGTGAAACAGAACTTGTTTACCACAGGAAACAAGCACTGCTTCACTTCCTGGGGTTCCCACAGGGGGCAGGCACCAAATAAATTATTATTTGCAGGCTTGAAGACTTGTATGCAGATATTAGTGAAATTGGAGAATGTTTTTTCAAGTTATTACAAGCTCAAAAATCATAAAAATTGACGAATTAAGGCCCATAACTCTGTAAAGAAAATTTGGCCAGGTCAGTTTTCGGACTTGAGATATTATTGCAAAGACCAGTATGGTAATTAGACAAATCGGAGAATGTTTTTTCAAGTTATTGCACTAACAAGATCAAAATTTGTAATTTGTAAAAATTGACAAAATAAGGGCCTTAACTCTGTGATGAAAAACTTGGCTGGGCTTTTTCTGTGACTTCTCCCAGTTATTATGAACAACCCAACGGTTGTGTAATACATCACTGTAAAGCTTATTCATTTTGGTAGTGCTGCATGCTGGATACGTTGGATGAATCAAATTTGAGGGGGTATTATGAAGTTTGAGGGGGTACCATGACGATAAGTACTATCGCTTTCGAAAAGCGAGTTGGGTACCTTGTTAGTATTTATATACCATTATCAGGGCTTATATTTCGTCTAAATTTGTGAGAATCCATTTGGATTCTCATGAAAATGGTTGAGAGAATCCGTACCAACTACGAGTGTCCCAGGATCCCATGACGCCACCAAGGTTGAACCACTGTTGTATACTGATAACACATGTTAACATTTTACCCAACACACCTTTTTAATTTTTAAAACTAAATTTGATAATTTTTAAATAATGAATAATAAATAGATGATAAAATAATTAAATGAACAATATTTACCAATAAAATCTTACAAATATGGCTGTCATTGGAACCGGCTCAATGAGCCGGTTCCAATGACAGCCATATTTGTGAGATTTTATTGACACAGTGTCAGGATATTTCAGGTCATGTTAGCCTTCTGCTGGTTAATTTGTTTCCACTGTGTTAAATAAAGGGTTAAATTGACTAAATTCTTTTCACGTGAATCCTAGCAGAGGTGCAGTGAGAATCTACATGGATTCTGGCCGGTTTTATAGCGCGAATCTATTCTCGGATTCTCGTCGAAATTTTAGCCCTGATTATGGGGGCATGTCAGCATTGATTCCAAAATGATATCAGATATAATCTTTCGTGGTTAGGTTGGATGTCCCCTTATCTCTGCGCCTTGTGTTACAATTTAAAAAAAACACTGTGAATGTAAGAGAAAACAGAGTCTTGTACATCCTTCTTTTCTGTCGGTGAGTTTCGTCAACACTTTCTGCGAAGCACATTCTCCCCGATAATATTCAAAACGTAAGTCGTAACAAGAAAATGGCCAGCTGCATTACAAAACTGCAAGTGTAACATACTCTTTTCGAAAAAGAACATTGCGGTGGCTATATTTTTTTGATATATGGGCACAACATTTATTCCAATGAAAAGGTCATTTTACATTGTTTTTTCAGAAATGCTTATAATTTTATCACAAAACAAATTCGTTTTTCTAAAATTGATGATTTTAATCGGCCGTTTAGTTTCACAACAGCCACTGGAGGAATGGGAAGAATACTGGACTGAAACAACGTACCAAACCCAAAAGAAATATATTATGGACTTTCAGGACATGTTTGGACAAACTTTCAGCCAGCGTACCAAAGTTTTATTCCGATATAAGCATCAGTGTCATCCAATCTATACGGACAGATTGCAGCTTCCTGCCATGTGCCGTAACGACGCCGCAACTTGCACAGCCATTTTCAATTTGCCATGGGGTGTCTGTGGTGTAGCCTATTTCAACATTTTCTGGTCTTCAAATAGTTTTTTAAAATTTGTGGACACTTATTCGAAGTTCTATACATTAAACAGTACTTTGGACGGTCCACGCTAAACTTGCAAAGTATTCTTTTTACCTGTTGGCTATAAACTACTGAAGACCAAAGTAAACGCATGCTTCTTCTTCGGCGTAAGGTGAAAAAGTGACGTAACACCAAAGGATTACACCCAAACTGTCCTCTGGTCAACCGTCCTCTGGCCGAACCGCCCTCTGCAGTTTGACCCAAACCGGCCGCTACATTTTGACCCAAACCGTCTGCTTATGGACCCAAACCGTCCTCTAGAAAAAATTATTTATTCTCATCACTCGTTGTTTGCCTCATTATTTCTGTGTACTTGTTTGTATTGTCGTCTATAGTTATAGAGTAAACATTATCTGAGTACATTTAATTGATCGTGATTGATAATTGTGAAATGTTTGTTTCGTTATCTCTGCGTACTTGTTTGTATACAGTACAGGTCAAAATAAGTTGTAGGATAACCACTATAAACTATGTGTCTTTCTCTTCATACACTGATCAGACCAGAATCTGACATGATTTTCTGGAAAGCTCTCACTGAGAGCTTTCCATAAAATGATGTCAGATTCTGATTTTATCGGTGTAGAAGCAGCAGTATACTTAGTTTATTGTAGTTATGCTACGACATATTTTGATTTGTACTGTATGTATTGTCCTAGTTGTTGTTGAGTAAACATTATTTGTGTAATATGGGTTTTTCATACACCAGAAAGGAGGAGTGGGCCTAAATGTGCTGTCTACTGGAGGTATGCTGTGAGATCAAAATCAAATATGTGTTTGGCAACTGTGGAACAGGCTGGTGACAATTTACCCCTGGCCTAAAGTCACACTACCACGAGGGTAAGCCAGGTACAGACACTATATCAATTAAAACTGTTGAGATAAAAGTCCCATTATATTTACAAAACATCGCTTACATTTATAAACGTCACTCCAACAATAATTTATTTAAACTATTCATATCTAACCCAGCGACAGTTCATAAATATCATTTTGTCACCCAAATGTTCAACATCTCGTAGTAAAATAATATTTATGAACATTGCTCCGACAAGTCAAAAACGTGAATTACTCTCTTTCTTGCAACAGTTATTATATCATTAACCCTTTACCTACAGTGAAAAGCAGACGACACTTGCAAAAAAAAATCTTGAATAACTAATTTTTTCATTTTTTGTCTTAAAAACATTGGTTATGACCACTCATTGGAACGATCTTGACGAGCTCGTTCCAAGGAGGGGTCATAACCTATGTTTTTGAGACAAAAAATGAAAATATAATGATAATTAATTGGCGATTTTTGAGAATAGCGCTGGCCATTTTAACCGTTACGTTGGGTAAAGGGTCAATGTTACCAAATGTTGTTTTTCAACAATATTTAGAAACGGTATTTAAAATTATTCATATCTAACCTAGCGACAGTTCGTAAATACGGTACATCATTATGTTATCAAATTTTTTTTTGTTACTATATTTTTCAGAACATTTTTGTTGACAATATATCATATGTTTATAAACTTTTTGAAGGAAGTGTTAAAAATAAAAGCAAATATTGCGAAAATATTGTTCCTTTTTTCCCATATTGACCTTATGGTCACCACAATTTCTAGAGGACGGTATTGGCCAAATTGCATTGAGGACAGTTCGAGTACTGTAGAGGACGTTTCGGGCGCTATGGAGGACGGTTCGGGCTAAATGTAGCGACCAGTTTGGGTCAAAATGCGAAGGACGGTTCGGCTACAGGACGGTTTGGTTATTTCCCACGCCAAACGACTTTCGTCCTTGTGGGGTTATGATTTGGAATTACCAGATTGATCAAAGAAACAACAACCTACTCACTCCGAGTGATGTCAGGTGCCTCTAAGTGAAATTACTGATATGATGCTAATTACCTCGATTACAAACATCGAGAATAGAATCTTTACTGTTAAGTTCTTCATGTCCAGTGTCCTGTTTCAGTGAAAAAAGGACTGACTCCCAACAATTTATTTATTCATCAATGGTTATATAAATTATAATGACCGCTACATTGGTAGGAAGTCAAATTTACCTGATGGTTTGTACCTAGTATGCTGTCAACTTTTCATGAATTCCACAATAGTGGTTCGTTATCGGGTCATATTTTACAAGTAACGCACAAATTGTTTACCGCAGTAGACAAGCACTAACTGTACTTCCCGAGGTACCCAGGGGAAAAACTGCTTAAAAGAATCTTGATGAAATTGATTAAGAAATCCAACGTGATGATAGACTGTTTGGGCGCCTCCACTGCCAGTTATTTTATAGACCATACAATATAATAATCTTGGCCTACTTTATTTTCTAAACCATAATACAAGAAAAAGTATGGCAGTAAGAAAAACGAAAACAAATATGTTTGAACATACAAGTAGCAGCTCGATGGGTCAGAATAAATGTACCGGTACGTAATCGGCACTCAAAAACACATAGCCGCAAGCAAAATAGCACATGCATCTGCACTGATGCTGGTGTGAAGAATCTTTGCAATAATGTACAGTTATATAAACATGTAGGCCTACATCCAAGTCCCCCCCCCCCCCCCCCAATCAGACCAGGCAGAGAAACGGCATGCGCCGTATCTAGTAGTGACTAGACTGCCTAAACTAAACGCCTACTGATGGGCCAATACACATTCTTTTCCGCTTTTCTAGTGCACACCCAGGCCCCGGCCAAATAGGTTAACATACAGGCCTACCCCCGAAGCAGGGAAGTTCGGGTCTCTCTTTTGGTGACCCCGAAAGCCCTCGGTCGTTGATTTTATACATGTCTCGGTTGACTCCAGTGAATAAAGCCTCCCCATAAAAGACAGATCAACATAGCCAGACTCAGAGGCAGACTATACTTTCCAATGAAGCGGCAGAAACAATACCTAAAAGCGGCAGACTATACTTGCTTGAAAAGACACAACATCACCATCGGGAGAGGCAGTATTCTTGCCAAGAGGGCCCCTCTCACACTGGTACTCACCCGAGGGAGTATAACACCTAAACCAGAACATCGACATAGCCTCCTCCCTAGGCCTTTCCACCTCTATTGCTCCCTGTCGTGATCGGCATCTGTGAAGAAATTCATCTAAATACCTCAGAGAAGAGGCACGCATGCACGCACGCACGAACGAACGCACGCACGAACGCCCACTTGGTATGGACATATCAGAGGAAGAATGGGAAAGGAGGTCCATCATTCCTTTCACTTTAACGTACAACAGAATGAATATCGAAATAGCAAAAATGTTAAAAGATGAATTCAATTTTACCAATGCTAAATTAAATGAACCTTTGAATCTTCGACCAGTCATCGCCTATAAGAAAAACAAAAGCTTGCGTAACATCCTTGTAAGGACTAAATTAGAGCCCATCAATGAATAACATCAATTATTGCCAGTCAGGTTAACTAGCTCCTAAGCTCATCTCTTAGTTTAAATCAATTTTATGTATTTTTTGTCATGTTTGAAACCCATCAGGGTTCAGTAAATGAAAACAATTTTTCGGCGGCATATTAGAAGAAAAAAACGTTTCAGTAGGAAATGTCTGTGCCAGTGCGAATTTTTAACATCAAACACACACACACACACCACACACACAGACACACCACGAGAACCGCCACTATTATGTACAATCACTGGTTGAACCATCTAGATTTAAACTAAGTAAAGGCAAAGTTAACAACCGCCTAACAGATGTGGGATTAGGAACTAATGTGGTTAACCTGTCTGGCACCAATGACCTAACAACCCAAGAGAAATCTCTTTTAGATCGCGGTTTAACTTTTCGTACCAGCACCAAAGCCTAAAACTGATAACCAAACAAATTTACCATCATACAACTGTAATTTTATTGGGCAAATGAAACTAGCAGACCGCTTTGGAAACTCCAGCGGTCGGAAACTTCCTTTTATAGAATCATCTGGTTGGTCACCTCCCGATAGTGAAGAAGATCCCGAAATTATTGAAGCTAGCAAACGAATCCTCCAGAAGGTGTTCAGCATGAACATACTCTCCGATAAAGACAATTTAACAGCTGGTGAACGGAGATCCCTCACGAAACTTTCGAAAAAATAAGAAATTATTAATTAAACCAGCTGACAAAGGTGGGTCGGTAGTCGTTCTATCTCTGGATAATTATATACTGGAAGCCATGAGACAACTCAGCAATACTAAACATTATAAGAAAATAGATTCACTAATTTGGCCTAGTAATGTAGGGCAAGTGTTGTAACAAAAGTGGTTGTTGTAACATAAGTGGTTGCCACAAGTGTGAAACAAAAAGTTGTTATTTTGGACAGCAAAAGCAGGATTGCAGCCACAGGGCGGTTTAGCCAGTTAGTTGTGCGAGTAAAGCAGACTTATCCACCTGAGAAACAAACACTACAATCACACCCTCCCCCCATCACGATAACCCTCAAGTGCAATCTTGACAATGTACACAAATGTACAGTGTTGTATATATTTTCCAATGTCGATGGCGTTAATAAGTTGGGGGGTGGGTGGGGGTGGGGGTGGGGGCGACAACGATTATGATGTTGTCGAACACACTACTGTCTTCCGATAAAGCTATATAAACTGCTTTCCCAATACAGAAAGGAACACATAACTGGCTCGGTAGTGGAAAGTTTTCTTCAACTGTCTTGTCATCGTTATATTGGGTATTGGTGGAACATGGTGCGTTCGGAGTCCTACCATTGGTAACCAATGGTAGCTATTCGGTACCATCGGTAAAGACTGGTAACAATTCCGCCATTTTTTTTCACCAGTGGTACATTTTTGAGACCATGCTCGAGAGTGTGGAATTTTTCACCAACACGAAATCCAAAATGGCAAACGCAGACCGATTCAAAATTAAAATACCACCATGGAAAAGATTCTATAAAGATAGAAAAAAGTTCTTGGTTGGCAAAAAGTAAGCAATTGACAGTGAATTGTTGTAATGAATGTTCAAGTGAATATACAGTTATTTCTGTGAGAAATGACACAAAATACCGGATAATGTCCAAATTTCGTGGCATTGAAACGTAAACTTGGGTATGCACACGCCGTTAATCCGTTTCCAGAGGCGTCCGAAGCACGGGGAGCTGTTCGACTTCGATACAGTGCGTAACCAGGGGTGGGGGAGGGGTACAACGTTTAGCTAGCCCAAAAAACATTGTCATGCGTTTGAAACACGCTGGGAACAAATATTCAGAAGTGAAGCGGCGATTATGCATTTTCTTTCCGCCATGTTGTTACCGATGACTACCAATTCCGTTCGGAGTCGAAATACACCATCGGTCACTGTCGGTATACGTTCGAGTACCTGTGGTAAATACCGTTTGTTACCAATGGCGGGACTCCGAACGCACCCTAAATATATTCAGTATGCTTGGATCTAACACTGATGATTTTTTCTTGTATGTGTTCATATATTATTTGTCTACAGGCCACCCTTAGTTCTGCTTTCATAGCGCGCTGAACAGTGATTTCTACTTTACAGAGGCTGCAAAAATCGAATTCGCAGTATGATCATTTATATCTTACCTCCAACAAGTATCTGGGAATTTCATTGGTTCAAAGACGTCACATGCAGACTGCATATAAAACCATATACTGCCTGTCAACATCAATTTTCGCTGACAGGTATGGGTAATCTCCCCTCTGTTCATTGATTATTCAAAATGGCGGCAGCCGGTAAACGTTTCAAGTTGAACGATTGAGTGTTGGAATTCCAGCCCATATTTGGTCTGAAGTCAGGTTAGGCAACTTAAAAGGCTTCATATTCTGTGGATGTGTGTCATGTTACCTTTGAAATGAAACTGTATGAATTTGCCTTGTGACAATTTATGGGAGAGTGCCTGTACTCTCCCATAAATTGTAACAAGGCAAAGACACGCGAACACATTGTGTGCTCATTTAATTTTGATCGCCGTTGTTATTAGTTCTGTGTATCGATGCAGCAGTCGGTAAGATATATTCGTTGCACAGCTTGTTGGTGGCCTAATATGGTATATATGGTGTCAGTTAATTCCATATTGGACGAGAGCGAAGCTCTCGTCCAATATGGAATTAACTGACACCACATTCGCTCTCGTCCAATATGAAATTAACTGACACCATATATACCATATTAGGCCACCAACAAACTGTGTAACTAATAATATACTCGCACCTGTATGTCGGAAATTGACCAATCTATCTGGAATATGTCAGGTGCCAATACTATATATATAAGAACAAAACGTTTTTGTTCTGAAAGAATTGAAGCATTCGCACTCTCTATCTTTAAGTTCTTAACCCAATCATATACTATATGATATGTAGCATATGATTGGATCAAGGACTTAAAGATAGACAATGCAAATGCTCCAAGTCTTTCAGCACTAATAACATTTAGTCTGTAGTTCACGTTTTCGCTATCCTCCATATGCTATATGACATGTAGCATGTGCAGGATGGCGTGAAACGTGAACTACAGATTCTACAGTTGTAAGCACGTTTATTCCCTCTCTAATATGATATATATATATGGTGGATATGAGAAAATATTTCCAAATACACTACACATTTCCACAATCTGCATACAATATATTATATAACATGCCCAGAGTTACCAAGCGTGGCCGTCAAATGGCAGTAACTTGATGCCTTTTTTAACACAAATGCGTGTACCATTCCAATCATTATAAAATATCTTAAATAAAGCAAATGTGTTAAAATCTTAATTTGGTATTACCGAAAGTAAGATTTTAACACATTTCACTTCATTTAATTTATAATGATGGGACCGGTCCGGAGCCAGTCCAGGCAAGAATACTGGACCACATAGGGTCGGACCGAACCGGACTGGATCACTACTCCTCTGGACCGGACCACCACTGGCGACCCGGTCGGGTCTGCATCCCTAAATCATACGTGGTGATTTGATCCTCAGCAGTCAATGGAAACGCCCACTTGACAAAATGAAGTCATGCACCACTTCAAAAATAAGACGGTTTTCCAAAAAGAAGTGTCAGCGCATGGGAGAAAATTGATGGTACTATTAAGGACATTTGAGTACATTGGACAATGTAGTAAAAAATGCTCTGGTGTCTCGCACATCCCGCACTGACAGCAGGTAGTGGCGGCGCCAGAGTTACAAAAGTGAGGGGGTACAGTTGGGGATTGTGCAGCGCCGAGCTGGGGTGGATTTCGGGGGGGGGGGGGGGGGGTCCTCTCCCTAAGTTGAGAAAATTTGTAACTGTTTTGCAACAAAATCATGCGAATATGGATATCATTGGAACCGGCTGAACAAGCCGGTTCCAATGATATTCATATTTGCACGATTTCACTGAGTTATACCTTTGAGAATTTTTCTAAAATATTAAATTTTATTTATTTTTTAAAATTGCTGTAGGCTGAATTCCAAACGGATGCCTTGCACGCTCTCGATTCTAGCATTCGTCGAATACTCTTAAGCACTATGCTTCAGTCTGTTCAAACGCGACATGCCTTGTTGCAATTTGGACCCTCGATTCTTGGTTGTTGTTTGCAGCTAGCGTGTGTATGTGTGTGTGCGGGTTGGGGTGGGGGGGTTGGGGGTAAACATAATTTTAAAACTTCTCTGATTTAGTGCACTTGGGAATATGGGATTAAGCATACCGACGATTACACCGCAACGTTCAATACAACAAAACTTAAAATGATAGTATTGTTTTACTACGCTTGGCGAAAAAAGTGGAGGGGTAAGTACCCCCACATACCCCTCCATGGCGCCGCCACTGACAGTAGGGAATGGGTGACAGATGATTGGTTTATAAATGAGAATTAAGGTTACTACTTCGCGATCACAAACTAACCGTGATATATTTGGGCTGCGCGTGATTTCGCGCCACTATAAAGCACAGGCGGTCGCCGATTTCCAATATTTAATAAAGTATTGAAATTGATCAGTGAAGAGTTCTCACGGACAGATAAAGGCAGCTTGTTCCATTAGTCTGTGACGCTCGGGAAAAAAGAAGACTGATACAATGGAATCCGACCAAAAGGTTTCGACATGACCGGAGGTTGAGCGATCGATTTGACGATGAGACGATCGGCGGAACTTTATTGGCAATATATGAGGCCGACATGATTTAAGCGATACATCTTGAAGTGCTTGTGGTCAATTCTAAGGTAACGGGCGTGCATTTTAGAGTCAAAATCCAATCTCAAAAGCCAACCAGAAGGAAAAACAAGTATATTTCCAGTTTCTCTCCCAGAATTGATAGTACACAATGGGTGACAAAAATTGTTCTGACAACAGAAATTCTCATTGTTGGAAGCTTTAGTCATCGTAGTAGTAGGAAAGTTTAGTGGGAAGCCCACTGTAAGTCTTGTAACGGACGTGACAAATTTAGATAAGACTTTCAGGGCTACTGCAGTCAAAGAAAAGCACTGAATTTTTAGATGGCTGAAATATGTTCAGGGACGTGGCTAGAGGTTTCCGATGGGGGGGGGGGGGGGGGGGTGGTGGTGGTGTAGGGTAGTAAATCTCCATCTAGGGGGAGGGACCTGGAGGGGTAGTGAATTTCCAACTGGGGGGGGGGGGGGGGGTAAACCCCTCCCGGTCCCTCCCCATAGTTGGAAATTCACTACCGAGAAACATTTTGAAAATGATGCCATGAAAGAGGGCGTAAAATTGATTCTAGTAACTGAAATGCCAACATATTTATGATAGAATTATCAGGTTATTATTATTTGGTATTATTCTGGGAGCTGAATATGTGCTAAACAAATGCTCAAGCTGAGAACTTTGAGCAATTCACACTGTCCTAACATAAAATCAGATCTTATGCAGGATTGATCAATTTTCGATGTTTCATTATTTTGTAACTGTGGAGGTTCAGTGTACTTTCGCCTACAGTGCACATTCGCATACAAAAATTATCAGGTAAAAGTGTAGGCGAAAGTGCACTAACTAAGGTATAGGGAGTAGTAGCTAATTACCTGCTCTACCCACAATAAAATCGACTGACCGTTTGGTGATAGAGAAAGAGAGAGAGAGAGAGAGAGAGAGAGGGGGGGGGGGGGGCGCTGGGGGGTAGAGAGGTTCCAATAATATTCATATTCAGTTTTTATTGACGAATATCGATACAATTTATCACCCCCCCCCCCTCTCTATCTCTCTCTGCAAGGTTTTATTGACAAATAACAAATCCACATTGTATATGATGTTCTAAACTTGTTCTTACAAGAATCCATTAAGTTAACATCCCAATTTTACCAGATGGGCAGCTGCATCAAGAAACTGCACAGGTGACTTTTGCCCTGAAGATAACTGATCTTTTGAGTCTTTGAAGTCTCTGGTCAAGTTCACGGTATTGCCGTTTTCGTGGAGGAGGGCGTGCACCATGCATATACTGGCTGAGTTTGTTTCTATGTGTTTTCTCAAGTTTTTGTATTACATTCACAAAGGCAAATATGTTGGGGCGAGCACACTGGAGAGTCTTATTTAGGTGGCAGCGCCATCCCTCAAGATGGTTATTAGTTCTAGGACCAATGTTACTGTGGTGGTTCCAAACTGCCGGATTAAAACGAGCCTCCTCATCAACCCAATTCTGCACCATATAGTTGGAAGGGTTGGTGTGGTTTTCCTTCGTCTCTAAAACAAGCCACTCTTTAAACCTATCAAATGATTGAATGTCAATAGCCAAGTCTCGTTGAATATTGCTGATTTCTTCGTCATAAATGGCTTGGATCGGTGCCGTTTCAGTCTCAACACGCTGCCGCAATGGGGAGGGGGTGGGGGTGGGGTGGGGTGGGGGGTTCTCCCCCCCCCCCCTGCAAAATTTTGAAATCAGTTATTAAATGGAGTCTTCTAGCGGCTTTTGGAATAAAAAAAATCACGTTATTTTTTGGCCGCCAAAATGACGTTTTTAGCAGCATGTTTCAAATTTCCAAGTTCATCAATAAGTATCCAATGACCTAGAGCTATAGCTATTGACTGCATAATTCTTGAAGTGATAACTTGGTTACGTCAAGTTCCCTTCACCTAACCTGAAAAGCAGACGACACTTGCAAAAATAATTCTTGAATAACTAATTTTTTTCATTTTTTGTCTCAAAAACATAGGTTATGACCCCTCGTTGGAATGAGCTCGACGAGCTCGTTTCAACGAAGGGTCATAACCTATGTTTTTGAGACAAAAAATGAAAAAAATAATGAAAATGAATTGGCGATTTTTGAGAATAGCGCTGACCGGTTTTGGCCGTTACGTTAGGTAAAGGGTTAATAAAGTTATTACTTCAAGAATCATGCAGTCCAGAATTACAGCTGTTAGTCAAGTGCATAGCTTCATTCACGATACAGCCCTCTTCTTGACTGTTGGCACGGGAGGCAGAACCTTGGGGGAGGAGGTCTAGGTCAAACATGGCCTGAAAGCCCTTATTTTAATTTTGTTTGTTTTTGAACACCCTTTGAAAGGACGAAGCAAACCAAAACAAGGAGCCCCAAGGGGCTTTAATTGCTCATCTGCCAAAGTGATTAAAAGAAGGATTTGGGGTCACATTCAATTTGACATGGCTCATCGACACTACAAAGGAATGAAGTCATGAAAGGCAAATTTTATGGAAAAACATTAAGAAATGGATTTAACAAACCTGAACCTAACATGCCACCTCCTGCCTCCTCCCACCCATAGGCAGGGCTTGCCTTGAGTCAGGGCTGATCAGCCCAGGCCCCAAGATCAGCCCTGAGGAGCACTTGCTGGTGGCTTTTTTTCAAACCCCGACATTTTCCACAAAAAAGCAATAATGGACAAAATGGAAAATCAGCCCCGAAAAGGCCCCGACCTCAATATGTGGGGCACTTTTTTTAGGCCCCGACCATTTTACTCAAGGCGAGCCCTGCATAGGGAGCCCAAATATTAAGCCAGGGACTCTAATTGAACAAACTTGAATCTGATTCCCCTTGAGATGTTATATACAAATATGAAAGAATTCTGAGAGGTGGATCTGAAGAAGGTTTTCAAAGAAATGTCCTCACATTGCACTAAGTTAAAATTTGGGCTCAAATAGGGAGCCAATATATTGACCCAGGGACCCGATTTGAACATACTTGAATCTGACCCACCTGGAGATCTTGTATACCAAATATGAAAGGATTCTGATTGGTGGATCTGAAGAAGATTTTAAAAGGAATTTCCTCGTATTGCACGGAGTTAAAATTCAGGATCCCATAGGTAGCCCAAATTAATAACCCAGGGCCTCGTTTTGAACAAATTGGAATCTGATCCTCCAAGAGATGTTGTAAACCAACTATGAAAGGATTCTGACTGGTGAATCTGAAGAAGATTTTTAAAGAAATTTCCTCATATTGCGTTAAGTTAAAATTTGGGATCCCATAGGGAGCCCAAATATCAACCCAGGGATCCGATTTCAACAAACTTGAATCTGACCCCTCTAGATATGATGTATACCAAATATCAGACGATTCTAATTGATGATTCTGGAGAAGATTTTCAAAGAAATTTCCTCATATTGCACTAAGTTAAAATTTAGGCTCCCATAGGAAGCCCATATATCAACTCAGGGACCAGATTTGAACAAACTTAAGTCTGACCCTCCTAGTGATATTGTATACCAAACATGAAAGGATTCTGGCTGGTGGATCATCATCTGAAGAAGATTTTTAAAGAAATTTCCATATATTGCACTAAGTTAAAATATCAACCCAGGGACTAGGTTTGAACAGACTTTAATCTGATCCTCCCTCCTAGAGATGTTGTATACCAAACATGAAAGGATACAGGGTCTAAAGAAGAAGATTTTAAAAAAAAATTCCTCATATTGCACAAAGTTGATATTCGGGCTCCCATAGGGAGTACCAAATATTTACCCGGGTAACAAATTTGAACAAAGTTGAAACTAACCCACCTCAAGATGTTGTATACCAAATATGAAAGGATTCTGACTGGTGAATCTGAAGAAGATTTTCAAAGAAATTCTCTCATATTGCACTAAGTTAAAATTCAAGCTCCCATAGGGAGCCCAAATATAAACCCAGGGACTCGATTTGAACAAACTTGAATCTGACCCCCTATATCTGTTGCATACCAAACATGAAAGGATTCTAACTGGTGGATCGGAAAAAGAAGATTTTTAAAGAAATTTCCTCATATTTCACAGGGAGCCCAATTATTAAAAGATTCTAATTGATGGTTTTGTTGAAGATTTTTTTAATTTTGGAAAACAATTTATGGGTGCTATCAGAGTAATGCCCCTTGGGTGCCCCCTGTGGGCATGGAAACTTTATTTGAACAAACTTGAATTGACATATGATAAGGAACATGCACATCAAATTTAGTTCAATTAGGCCCTGTGGTTTATGAGTAGTCGATAATGTAAAGTTTACAACGGACGGATGACGACAGACGGAAGATGGACAGAAAGTGATTAGTAAAGCTCCCCTTGAGCTTCGCTCAGGTGAGCTAAAAATTAAAATACAGTCTTTCGGGTCATGTTTGGGTTGGGGGTGGGGAGGCATAACCAAGAATCCTTGACTCCTCCCCCCCCCCCCCCCCCCCCCCCCCCCCCCCCAAGTTCCAGGCCCTGGGTATACTACCTCGGATCCCTACCCTCCCCCGGGCCTGGATGCATGACCAAAATGTGCAGACATGGATATGGATATGATATTACAGAACACACAGGGGGATTTTGTACTTGTCCTCTAAGTATATTTCCAACATATTCTTGCTAGTCTTGTAGAAAGTTTGGGACTCAACAAGCTCACCTGCTATTTATGGACCACCAGATAACTAACTTATCAGCACTCCTTAAACTGTAGATTTGCTTGGTGAGTCATAACTTTTTACTGGCTGTCAGGTATGGCCAGTGGTTGATGCCCATGTGCGTTGTTTTGCAAAAGCAAAATTCCAGCCGGCGAACCTCCGAGTGGAATTTGGAAATCACTTGACTTATGAGTCGAAATAAGTTGTAGAATAACCACTATAAACTACCAGTATGCATCCTGGGGTCGATTTAATTTTAAAAAATAGGCCGATGAAATTGTCAAATGTGTACCCATACGTGCAACTAGTAGAAAGCTGTATGACGGAGGGCCATCACGGATGCCGACATTATGTACACCATACATGGTTTGGGTATATATAGAAATGGATTGGAGGAGTACCTAATTTGATGGATAAAGGGTTAATATCTCTGGATCAAATTATCAGATTTACATAAAAAACTATATAGCACAGCACATCAGTAACCTGAATAAATATATAAAGTAACATGACAATCGGATTGATATTTTTTGAGTTATCTCATGCCAAAGGGATTGTTGGAATTTTCAAGGATAAAGGGGGTTAATATCTCCGGATCAAATTATCAGATTTACACCAAAAACTATACAGCTCAGCACTTCAGTAACCTGAACACAATTATAAAGTAACTTGACAATCCAAGCAATATTTTTCAAGTTATCAAATGCCAAAGGGATTGGAGGAATTTTCAATTTGAAGGATAAAGGGTTAATATCTCAGGATCAAAATAACAGATTTACACCAAAAACTATACAGCTCGGTACATCAGTAACCTGAACACAAATATAAAGTAACTTGACAATCCAAGCAATATTTTTCAAGTTATGGAATGCCAAAGGGAATGGAGGAATTTTCAATTTGAAGGATAAAGGGTTAATATCTCAGGATTAAATTATCAGATTTACACCAAAAACTATACAGCTCGGCACATCAGTAACCTGAACACAAATATAAAGTAACTTGACAATCCAAGCAATATTTTTCAAGTTATGGAATGCCAAAGGGATTGGAGGAATTTTCAATTTGAAGGATAAAGGGTTAATATCTCAGGATTAAATTATCCGATTTACACCAAAAACTATACATCTCGGCACATCAGTAACCTGAACACAAATATAAAGTAACTTGACAATCCAAGCAATATTTTTTAAGTTATTCATTGCCAAAGAAATGGATATGGATGCCGGACGGACGGACAGATGGATGGACAGACAGATGGATGGACAGACAGACAGACAGAAGGACAAAGGATGGACAAATGGCGGATGGTCACCCCGGATGCCGGCATTATGTGTACCATACATAGTATGGGTACACATAAAAAGGAAAGTGTCAATGACACTGTAGCTTAACTTGTGTGTTGTGTTTGATGAAAAGGATAATGTTCAATATTTATGAAAGGATATTGAAATAAGACAAGAATTATGATAATTGGGAATATGTTCATTTCTGTTCCCTGTATGCTATGTTTTTGATAAAAATAATATGATGTGTACACTGTACTAAAGAGCTGAGGGGTGGGTTAATATGACCTCACAGTTAATGTATGTGGCCCTCACAGTTAACGTATGTCAACGAAAGTTACCAAATTACAGTGAAATTATTCCAAAACGAGTCATCCTATCAAGTTACAATGAAATCCCTTCATAAATATGGCCTGTAGACTGTGCTAAAGGTTTTCGGGCTTCAGGCCCCTGTAGCCATCAGTTTCCCAATTGCGTCCAAAAGGGACGTTCTCATTTAGACATTATATGAAGTCAACCTACCAAGTTACAATGATATCCCTTCATAAATATGACCTGTCAACTGTACTAAAGGTTTTTGGGCTTTGGGCAGCCATCATGGTTGAATGATTGCAACCAAAAGGGGACATTCTCATCTGAGCATCATCTGGAGTGATCCTACGAAAGTACAAGGAAATCCCTTCATATATATGACCTGTAGACTGTGCTCAAGGTTTTCAAGCTTCGGGCCCCTGAAGCTGTCACAGTTGATCAATCACGACCAAAAGGGGATGTCATCATCTATGCATTATATGGAGTCAACCTAACAAGTTAAAATGAAATCCTTCCATAAATACAACCTATAGACTGTGCTAAAGGTTTTTGGGCTCGGGCAGCCATCAAGGCTGAATGGTCGCAACCAAAACGGGACGTTCTCATCGAGACATTATTTGGAGTCATCTTACCAAGCTGCAATGAAATCCCTTCATAATTATGACTTGTAGACTATTCTAAAGGTTTTCGGACTTCGGGCCCCTGTAGCTGTCACAGTTTCCCAATCGTGTCCGTTCTCATCTAGACATTATATGAAGTCAAACCTACCAAGTTACAATGAAATCCCTTCATAAATATAACCTGTAGACTGTGCTAAAGGTATTCGGGCTCGGGCAGCATAATGGTTGAATGATCGCAACCAAAAGGGGACATTCTCATCTGGGCATCACCTGGAATGATCCTACGAAGTTACAATGAAATCCCTTCATAAATATGACCTGTAGACTGTGCTCAAGATTTTCAGACTTCGGGCACCTGTAGCCATCACAGTTGACCAATCACGACCAAATGGGGATGTCATCAACTAGGCATTATATGGAGTCAACCTAACAAGTCACAATGAAATCCTTCCATAAATACGACCTATAGACTATGCTAAAGGTCTTTGGGCTCAGGCAGCCATAAAGGCTGAATGATCGCGACCAAAAGGGGATGTTCTCGTCTAGACATTATATGGACTCATCCTACCAAGCTACAATGAAATCCCTTCATAATTATGACCTGTAGACTCTTCTAAAGGTTTTTGGGCTTTGGGCCCCTGTAGCCGTCACAGTTATCCAATCGTGTCCAAAAGGGGACGTTCTCATCTAGACATTATATGAAGTCAACCTACCAAGTTACAATGAAATCCTTTCATAAATATGACCTGTAGACTGTGCTAAAGGTTTTCGGGCTTCAGGCACGGGCAGCCATCATGGTTGAATGATCGCAACCAAAGGGGACAATCTCATCTGGGCATCATCTGGAGTGATCCTTCGAAGTTACAATGAAATCCCTTCATAAATATGACCTGTAGACTGTGCTCAAGGTTTTCGGGCTTCGGGCACCTGCAGCCATCACAGTTGACCAATCACGACCAAAAGGGAATGTCATCATCTAGGCATTATATGGAGTCAACCTAACAGGTTACAATGAAATCCTTCCATAAATATGACTTTTTGCCTATGCTAAAGATTTTTGGGCTCGGACACCCATCAAGGCTGAATGATCGCGATCAAAATGAGACGTTCTCATCTGAACATTATTTGGAGTCATCCTACCAAGTTACAATGAAATCCCTTCATAAATATGACCTGTAGACTGTGCTAAAGGTTTTTGGGCTTCGGGCCCCTGTAGCCGTCATAGTTGCCCAATCACGTCCAAAAGGGGACTTTCTCATCTGGACATTATATGAAGTCAACCCACCAAGTTACAATGAAATTCCTCAATAAATATGACCTGTAGACTATGCTAATAGATTTTCGGGTTTTGGGCTGGGGCAGTCGTCACGGTTGGCAGATCATGCCCAAATGGGGAAATTCTCATCTAGACATCATAAGGAGTCATCCTACCAAGTTACAATGAAATCCCTCCATATTAAACATGACCTGCAGACTGTGCTCAAAGTTTTTGGGTTTCGTGCTTGGGCAGCCAAAAAAGATCATGACCAAAAGGGGATGTTCTCATCTAGGCATTATACAGAGGCATCCTACCAAGTTGCAATGAAATCCCTTCATAAATACGACCTGTAGACTGTGCTAATGGTTTTCGGGTTTTGGGCTCAGGCAGCCATACCGGTTGACCGATCACGACCAAAAGGGGACGTTCTCATCTAGACATGAACCCAAACCTGCATATGAAATTTCGTGACGATCAGACAAGAACTGTGGGGTTTAGCCCGTGCTAAAGGAAAATGTGAACAGACTCACAGACTTCCGCACACGTGATGGCAATAGCTTATCTTGACTTTGTTAAGTTAAGCTAATAAACAATATTTACCTAACCAATAATACCTTACAAATATGCATGTCATGGGAACAGGCTCAATTGAGCCGTTTCCAATGACCACTATATTTTTACCTTTTTTATTTATTAATCTATTTATTGGTGTTTACGGTCACATATTTCTATGCAATGGCTTGCACTCCCAAGCATTAGTGACTGGGTCCTATTTTACCATTGAAACTTGGCTTGTTTACCACAGTAAACAAGCACTGCTTCGCTTCCAAGGGTTCCCGTGGGGGCTACTTTTTTATTGACAGGGTCAGGATATTTTGGGCATGTTAGCCTTGTATTGGTCAATTTGCTGCTGCTATATTAGGTAAATGGTTAAACTGACTCAATTCTTTTCACGCAGATCCCATCACAGTTGCAGCGAGAATCTATTTGTATTCTCACTGGCTTTGTTGTGTGAATTGATTCTCGGAATCAGTTCTCGTCAAATTTATAAGCCATGCAGACCAATAGTAGCACATAACAAGATAAACCACATGCTCTCTACCCCGTTTTTTTTTTACTACAGATATGTGTGGTTAGAATTTCTCGACAGGATTTCTGCAGGAAAGGACTGATAAATTCAAGGTTATTCAAGGCCATTTCTCGATATATTTCTGCATTTTTCACAGCCCTGCAACTAGTGTTCAACCGATGATCAGAATTGGCCACCCCAATCAGCCGATTGTGGGCAATCGGATGACAACAGCAACAGTTCCTGGAACATCGCTTCAACTGATTGTTGCCAAGCATTTTGTGATGATTTATAAGCCGCTTTTTATTTTCTTCTGCAATTGTTCAATTGTTAATGTAAAATGGTGTCAATGATACCTTTAATCAAGTTGAAAAACCATCACAAAGTGTATTCGTAATCTCTCCAGACACCCCTTTATACAAAAACGACATGTAAAGCTTACAATTGAGTGTATTTGCAGCAATCGGCAGTTCATACCACAAAATTGAAGGTTGCACTCCCATTGACTCAGGTCGCAGTAAAAATTACCAGTTTGTTTGTTGGTGGTGGTTAACGTCACATATTTATGCACCATGGCTAATCGTGACACAACATGGAGATGAAGTCAAGTTTAGTCAATCGTTGATCTACATGTTGCCCATTTTAGAGGACTTTCACCCCAAGCATTGGTGACTGGGTCCTATTTTACGAGTAAAGCAGAACTGGTTTACCACAGTAAACAAGTGCTGCTTACTTCCCGGGGTTCCCACGGGGAAAAAATTACCAGTTGCACACACTTGGGTGGTAAACATGGCTCTGAGAGCCACGTTTATCACCCAAGTGTGCACGACTGGTAATTTTACTGGACCTGAGTCAACGGAGTTTAACACTGAAATATGTTCAATTTAATGTAGTTCTTTGCAAGCCTCGACTTGTCTAGTAGTGCACGGTATTACAATCGGAATCGGCTTCAGCCGATTGTGAGCTCAATTAACCAGTAATCGGTCAGTGGACACTTTTGGTAATTGGTTGAACACTTCCTACAACAGCCAAATTCAATGACTTTCAAGATCCTGCTTTTTCAAGTCCTTATTAAGACCTCCAGTCATTATCTCCGTCCTCCCACTTCCCTGTAAGGGAAGCGGGAGGAGGTGATGACCAGAGATCCTATTTAGAACTATGCCTTCACAATATATACAATTATTAGGGAAGTGGGAGGAGGGGGTGGGGTTAATGATCAGAGATCCCAGTTAGGACTAGGCCATCGTGAACTCTGGTATATACAATTATATAGGAAAGTGGGAGGAGGGGGTGGGGGTAATGATCGGAGATCTTAGGACCAGGCCATCATGAACTCTGGTATATACAATTATATAGGGAAGTGGGAGGAGGGGGTGGGGGTAATGATCAGAGGCCTTAGGACCAGGCCATCATGAACTCTGGTATATACAATTATGTAGGGAAGTGGGAGGAGGGGGTGGGGTTAATGATCAGAGATCCCAGTTAGGACTAGGCCATCATGAACTCTGGTGTATACAATTATATAGGGAAGTGGGAGGAGGGGGTGGGGGTAATGATCGGAGATCTTAGGACCAGGCCATCATGAACTCTGGTGTATACAATTATATAGGGAAGTGGGAGGAGGGGGTGGGGGTAATGATCCCAGTTAGGACTAGGCCATCATGAACTCTGGTGTATACAATTATATAGGAAAGTGGGAGGAGGGGGTGGGGGTATTGATCCCAGTTAGGACTAGGCCATCATGAACTCTGGTGTATACAATTATATAGGGAAGTGGGAGGAGGGGGTGGAGGTAATGATCCTAGTTAAGTCTAGGCCATCATGAACTCTGGTATATACAATTATGTAGGGAAATGGGAGGAGGGGGTGGGGGTAATGATCGGAGATTTTAGGACTAGGCCATCATGAACTCTGGTTTATACAATTATATAGGGAAGTGGGAGGAGGGGGTGTGGGTTAATGAACAGAGATCCTAGTTAGGACTAGGCTTTCATGAAGTCTCTCTTATAAAACTCTAGTTATGATAACATGCTTTATTACGGCCACAAATTATGAATATGGACTCTTCCAATTGCTGCCATTGAACAGACATGGAAGATACTACCAGGGTTCTGGGGGTAAAAGTGAATCCCAGGAAGTGGATCAGTGCTTTGCCTGGTTAAATAGTATGATGTTACCAATACCTGGCTGGGGGTGGAAGTCCACTAAAGTTTGCTGCATAGGAAAGAACGATTCGCTAACCTTTACTTCATACCTATGTTGCAGTCATGATATATCCATTTATTATATGACTACCACAAATAGCCCCTCAATACCACTGTTACAGTAATTTGTCCATCAAATCCAGCTCTCCGGAAAACAAGAGTGTCAAGTTTTCCAGATCATTATCATGCCTGTCTCCAACGAGACGCACCTGAATGGACTATTTCTACCAGTGACCTATAAATAAATTGGTAAATTCCACAAATACATCAGGGAATTCCGTAATTTGTGCATTCAATCTCGAGTCGTTTATTAATACTGCGGGAGAAAACACTGCTCTTCTATGACCAGTTTGTGAACGCAATAAAATAATTGCACAGTCTGTGCATTTCACAGCAAGCGATTGAAAGAGAAATGAGAATCGGTTACAATATTACAGCGAATCGAACGTATAATATAAATTGTGTCTCCGCATTAAACTCCGTTGACAAACATCCCAGTCAAGGTCTATTTGAAAATGCCGTGCTGAACAATTGTAAAATAACACAATTAACAACTATTTTCACAAACCCAATCCAACTAAACGTAGAAGAATCTGTGTTAATGAAAGCAATTCTGCAAAAGGGTTTTGTGTTTGAAAGTTATATTCAATACAGCGATATCAAATTGTGAGTGAGCTGCACTCCATTATTTATTTATTTATTAATTGATTGATGTTTAAGGTCACATATTAATGCACAATGGCTAATCATAACTGTAACAGTTTTACGGGTGGAGGAAGCCGGAGTACCCGGAGAGAACCACCGAGCAACGAAGAGCAGCTGTCAGCTCCCCAACATCGTAACTCCACACTGCAGCACAGGCAGGGTCAGATTGGTTGAAGACATGCATACCATTGACGTGCAGTACGCCTTAGTACACGGCATCATCGTGCCACCACGCGGGCAATGGAGATGAAGTGTCTTGCCCAAGGACACAACGCAGTTGCCGCAGGTGCGATTCACTAGGGTGATCATGTCGCCCTTCTACACCCAAAGTTGCCTAGAAAAATAGTAGGGGCGATTACAAGTCTCCCTAAAAAAATTTGCCGAAATGAGGAAAGACTGAACTGAGTTATCCGAGGTTTACATAAAAACAATTATTTTCAAGAATCGAATGTGCTTGAGTGTGATAAACAGGCAATTTCATTCGTCAAATAAGCGACCATTTATTTGAAATCACAGAAGAATCAATTGCCCATTGTCGCTTTTTGCATATTTTTTTATTTCTATTTTGTTCCAGTTCAGTCGGAGCTTCAAGTGTCAAAACAAAAATAGGTGACTATCGCGACTCAACAAAATAACCCAGTTTGAAAGCATGTTACGTTGCTTAGGATGCCGAAAATTCTCTGCTGAAAATGTATACACAAAGGACGTATTTTCTATCACTGTATTTTTATTTCATTTTATCTATTCCCAGAAAAACACGAATGGAATTGAAACACGTGAAAAAAAAAGCTTTAGTGGTGACTAGAAAAGCTTTGGACAGGGCACAAGTGTGCATATGAAGGATCTTGAAAAAGTACCTTCCAACTTCCAAGCAACCTTCTTACATCTGGTCCTGTTCACACTTTCAGATTTTGGAAATTATTAATTTAGTAGACTTGGATGAAAGGCAACCACAGAAGGGTGCTGGGGGGATTGGCACAAAGAAGAGGGGAGGGATCAGGAAGGAGAGGGTAGCAGTGGGGTATTTTCAATCAATAATTACTTTGTGATTTTTTAACATGACATAGATGCATCATAGGCAACTGGACCTGGATTAATCAGGCATTAATGGAGGACCACGAGCTGAAAATATGAAGGGGTGGCAGGGGGTGGTACATAAATATTCTTAATTTTCCCCACTTGCCTATGAAGTCTCCCTACTTGACTGCAGTCTCCCTATTTTTTCTCGAGGGAGACATGAAGTCTCCCTAAAATTCCCCCAAGGCTGGTCCCTGCAGTGAAGTGATGAGACAAGTCATTCATAGGAGTAGTAGAAGGAACCAGGAATAGTGGAAGAACGTAGTTGTGTAACTCGGTCACAGTAAAGACAATTGTAGCCGTGTAGAAGCTAGCAAGAGTGGTTGAAGACTCTAGTTCTGGGTGAAGACACTGATATAAGCTGATAATACGATAGATAGCAATGACCATGGACAAGTCAGTAGCAGTGGTCTAGGAGCCATTATGATGGTGGCCATGGGATGATCTAGATGCTAGGAACAGCATCCAACTAGATATTTAACCCTTTACACAAGGTAACGGCCAAAACTGACCAGTGCTATTCACAAAAATCGCCAATTAATTTTCATTATTTTTTTCATTTTTTTGTCTCAAAAACATAGGTTATGACCCCTCTTTGGAACGAGCTCATCAATGAGGGGTCATAACCTATGTTTTTGAAACAAAAAAATGAAAAAAATTAGTTATTTGAGAATTTTATTTGCGTCGTCTGCTTTTCATATTAGGTGAAACGTTAATGCATTCGAAGATTACATTCCTCAGGCAGCTCAATGAGCTCTTTCAAACAAGACTGAATTAATTAAATTCCAGCTGCATTATGGGAAAAATTAGCAGTTTGAAATCGATGTCAGTGTGGAGGTAGTTAAGCAAACACTGGGAAAACCTTTGCTTCTACAAGCTCCACATATCTTTTTCTTTATCTATTATAAACCATACCACATTTCCTGCAACCTTCCCCATGTCAAACAGAACTGCAGAACAAATTTTAAATATTTTTTTTTTATTTGTGCTGAATGGAACACTTCACATATTAATTCAATACAGTCTTTTGTTATTAACGATTGGATTTGGCAACTCTTTCCAACTCATCTTTCTTTTTAATGGCATATGAATTTGATGAACCCTGGAAGAAAAGAAAACAATCAGGAATGATGTTAATGATCTCTATTTACTAGTATAGAATTGTAGAGTTGGGCATGGTGTTTTTGTAAAGGAATTGAGTTACTCTAATGATACAGTTTGATAGGGACAAAAGTACACTTACAAAGCATGCTATTACAGTGGAACCCTGTTAATTGAATAGACACTTTTCCAATGAAAATCATTCAATTAACAGGGGTATTCAATTAACATAGATTGTGATACTTTCCTATATTTTTGGGATAAACTTTGCATTTATTCTATTATATCTGGTTTGACAGAGCTCATAGAGCTCTGTCAAACCAGATATAATAGAATAAATGTCTGTATTGGATGTACTGAGGCCAAGAGTCAGGGTAATTTCTCAACAGGTTGCAATATTTTTGATTCAATTAACAGGAGTTTACTCTATAACCTATATTCAATTAACAGGTCAAATTTGTATTGGAGGTATGGTAAATGGTTTTGTGTTGGATTCAGTTAAGAGATATCCAATTAAGTGGGCACCACTGTATCAAACTTTGTTATGTACTTCAAAATATTGCAAAAATAATCACATGACTTCTAGTTTCAACTGTAGGAGGTTGCGACTTTTCAAATACATTTTTAGTTTCAGGACAAATCCTCGGTTTCAGTTCAATTTGTCTATGTGTTAAGAATATATAGTAAGTAACACACCAGACTCATTAACCCTTTCCTAACATGAAAAGCAGACGACACTCGCAAAACAAATTCTTGAATAACTAATTTTTTTCATTTTTTGTCTTGGAAAAATAGGCAATAGTTTGTATAACTCAACAAAAAGCTTATTACATGCCTGTTCTATGTAATCCGCATCTACAGCAACACTAAAATGAAAATCTGTTCCACACATAATCTGTTCCACACAGAAATCCTTGACAGATTATTTTTAAATAGAAGCGAACTTTCACTGCAATTTTCTACAAATCGTGCAACGCAATCACAATGTGAATTGCTAGGGATAGCTGAAAATCATGCCCCGACTTTCAGGGTGTTCTATGTATCAGTAGGCACATTTTTATTTATTTATTTATTGGTGTTTAAGGTCACATATTTCTGCACAATAGATAATCTTGACATCGACAGTTTTATGGGTGAAAGAAGCCAGACTACCCAGAGAGAACCACCGAGCAACTGTCAGCTCCCCAACATACTAACTCCACACAAGCAGGGTTAGCATTAGTTGAAGATAGGTGCACCATTGACATGCAGTGCGCCTTAGTACACAGCTTCAGTGCCCCTGCGGAGGAGGATACAACGCAGTTGTCTCAGGTGGGATTCAAACTGAGGACCTCTAAGCTTGCAGCCTGAACCTCTACCTACTGACCCACCACATCCCAATTAGCGTCATTATAATACTACATATCTTCATCATTGTGTTGTCTTTCATTTGTCAATAGGCCATTCTTTCCGCAAACAATCTCTTTTGGCCATCTGAAAGATAGCATGAAAGTAATGACATGTCTATTAACACCACTGCGAAAAAAACGGGGTGTTTAATTAAGTTCCAGGTGTATATAAACCTATGGGGTTGATTTGAACAAACTTAAATATGCGCCACTTATGCTATATACTAACAAGAGGGTCTAAAGAGCCTGTAATCGCATACCTGGCAGAACAGAAGACGAAAATGTCATTTCCTATAGGGTTCCTATGGTAACTATAAGCTACAATTGCAGCCATGTTTGCAACCTGATCAACATAATATGAGGACCGTTGTTAGAGGGTGTTCCAGTCATCAATTATGCAAAGTTTCAGAAACATTTGGCCTTGTAGTTTCAGGGGAGATTTTTTTAAAAATCGACCAATCAGAAGCAAAGAATGCCTCTGGCGGCCACGATTCTCATCCAACAAGAACAAAATGTGGCACACTTGTAGACACCCTCCCATAGACCATTTCTGTCATGTTTGTTTCACATCAGCTTAGTAGTTCCAGAGAATATGATGAAAATGTGATTTCCCTTAGGGATTCTGTGGTAAATATAAGCCACAATTGCGGTCATGTTTGCAACCTGATCAACACTTGAACATTAGAGGAGGATCGTTGGTAGAGGGTGTCCCAGTCACAGCCCTGGTAATTCACCCTCAGCAATCAGCCGTGACGAGGAAAATGCCGAGGAAACAAAAAATATCCACAGCAAAAATACTGCCCAGGATGGCTTCTTCAGAAACAATGCTGTATTGCTAATCTTACAATTTACAGTACAAATTGCAGCATAACCACTAGAAACTATATGTTCTGCTTCTTCTATGTTGACAACACCAGAATCTTAGAGAGCTTTCCAGAAACTGTGAGATTCTAGTGTTATCAACATAGAAGCAGTGAGATACTTAGCTTGTGGTTTTGCTGCATCTTATTTTCACTCATACTATACATATTGAGCAAGTCGCCTGCTTACTTAAGATTGTTTCTCAGCATTCACATGGTTCATGATATTGGCATGATCCAATTGAGTGAAAGATTCTGCACATTGATGATGATTATATACACTTGTATCTCGAACTACTTTCACATGTTAAAGTAACTTGAAAGTTTTCACTTCACCGCATACTATGTGCATGGCGATTGAGACTATGCCCTGCCCCCTGATTTTTACACACTTGAACAGGCTTCACAGCAATTGCCGTAGAAGCACCAGTTTTCCACAGCAATTTTTCTGCCGAGGAAACAAGAATGAATTACCAGGACTGCAGTCATCAATCATGTGAAGTTTCAAAACATTTGGCTTTGTAGTTTCAGAGATTTGTGAAAATCTACCAATCATAATCAAAGAATGTCTGAGCCTCTGGTGGCCATGTTTTTCATCTGACGGGAACAAAATGAGGAACGATTGTAGAGGATCTCCCATAGACCATTCCTGCCAAGTTTGGTTCACATCGGCTTAGTAGTTCCAGAAAAGATGAAAATGTGATTTCTCATTGGGTTTCAATGGAAACTATAAGCCGCAATTGTTGCCATGTTTGCAACACGATCATCATTAAATGAGGCTCGTTGGTAGAGAGTGTCCCAGTCATCAATCATGTGAAGTTTCCAAGCTTGGTTCACATTGGCTCAGCAGTTCCAGAGAAGATGATAAAAATGGGAAAAGTTTAGGACAGCGATGGACAACAGACGGCAAGTGATGGCAACAGCTTACACGGCGCTTTGGGCCAGGTGAGCTAAAATGAAATGATTCCGAAAGCAAGCTCTGAAGAAGATTTTTAAAGAATTTTCCTTATACTGCAAGTTAAAATTCAGTTTTCCATAAGGAACTCAAATTAATATCAAACACAGAACTACTCAATAGAGTACGAGAGGGCTTGAATCTCGAGTTATCTCTTATTGCACTTGTATAGCCTGACCGGTTTCGTTCGATGTGAACTTCATCAGAGGCAAAGAACTGCTCAAGGGCAATGCCTATAAATACTATTCTCCTGGCGGGTGCAGGTTTAGCGGGTGCAGTAGTAGTAGTAGTACTACGTAGTACTCCCCATGATTGGGGGGGGGGGGGGGGAGGGAGGTCTGTGGCCAATATTATGTGAAGAACTTTATGGTGTTGTTTATATTGTACACATGTAGGTGTATAAGGAGGAGGTTAGATAGGCAAGAGCAATGAAAGAATTGGAACTGGATATCCATAATGGAAGTAACAAGTGAAGGTTTCTGATGAATTTCATGAACAATGTGTTGTTAGACACGTGTTTTGTACCAAAAATAAAATATAAACAGCAGTAATGTCAATAATTCTAGTTGTGATTGTTTTTTATTATTGGTATACATTATTGTACGTGAGAGTGATTATTTTGGTCTGAGTATTGATAGTTCAGTATCTCAGTGACATATCATAACAGTTTGCCTGTATTGTAGAGGCTTGTGATGTGCTCAATGTCCACATTAGGGTGTGTGTTGCCCCAATGCGCCACTATTCTAGGATGAGGGGAGCAAATATCTTTATTAAGGTATGGGGTGGATGACTGCTCTCTGCATTGTGGGGTCAATTCTTTAGGTCTACCAGTTTCCTGAAAGGGGGTGACTGTGTTCCTCAATACATCCATTACATTTGGTTCCGTGAATATCTCTTTTCGATCACTTGGTGATGTCTCACCAGGAAAATGATAAAATTTATAGTAATTCATATATTTTTTATACTTACCAATGACCCAGACTTAGCTGGTGCTAACTCTTAATTATTCAGGGCCAAACACAAATTTTGCCCCCCAATCCCCAAAATTTGCATCCAAATCCAAAAATTCAATGTCCTATGTGGTCCTCCATACTTTTGTCCACTGTGCATGCGCAGTGTCAAGGAAGTACCGAAATTGACGCCAAATCTTTATTTCTTACAACTAGTGCCTGGTAAATGTTATATGATCAGCGAGGAGGTATGAGTTGCCAACTTATGGGAGGGCCATCCCCGTTTGGGTCATTGGTAAGTATAAAAAATATATAAATTACTATAAATTTTTTCCTATTTTTATATTGTACCAATGACCCAGACTTAGCTGAATAGAAAAAAAGGCTGGAGGGCCTAGGACATAATGATAAAGGAAAATCCAATAGGCTCAATTACATATATACAGAATTATCCCCTCAAGGAGAAAAGGAGAAACAGGATTTACATATATCTTTCTTGTTTATACAAAATAAGAAAGACATATTACCAATCCGTAATTGAGCACAATAATATCAATGATCTCTATTAACATCCAGTATAACCCATTATACTAATTTTTTTAAAGGAAAGCCAATAAATAAAGATAGTCCAGAGAATGAGACTCTTTATACTCATTTAAAAGTGTCCGAGAATTGTATATTAACGCTCGTATGACACGTGACATATACAAATGTTTCACACCGAGCTACACTTTAAAAAATATTACATAAATGAGGTAGACATTAGCTTTACACTTAAAACTATCCTGGCACCGACTCAGAATTACTGACTCCAGAGGAGATATTCCCTTGCTTTTCACTATAAAGCAGGTGATATAAGGGAACACCATCCCCTCCCCCCTTCCTCCCCCCTTCCCCTTGTTCTGGGTCAATCACCCCAGAACAAAGAGGGCAGCAGGACAGAGTCACTGCTGGAACAGAAAGCCTGCATAACTCTAGTTGCAACTGTTGTGAACGACATTCTGAGCAACAGATGACAGACCTAAACATCGGAGGTCGCCAGAAACAGACTCAATATTTCTGAGGTAAAAATTCATGAATGTAGAAGGCCGAGACCAGTATGCAGCCTTCATCAAATCTGTAATAGCAATACTATTAGCATAAGCCCAAGATGTAGACAGCGCGCTAACTTCATGCGCTGAAATCTTAAGCACAGACCGCTGAGTAGAAGATAATCTTTCATAAGCAGTACGAATAGTCAATTGAATCCACATGGAAATAGAATGGACCGTGATGTCCCTTCTATTAGGAAGCAGAGACAGAAAGAAACGTTTTCGTCCCTTTCTGATAAACTCAGATCTACGTTTGTAAATACGCATGGCTCTAACTGGACACAGCAAAGGCCTATGGCTATCTGAGGACGGAAGAGCCTTAATAACAATAGGCTCAGGGTACTTATTAGGAGCCTGATTCTTAGCCAAAAATCCAACATTGGTAGTCAAACTAATAGTATTACCAACACTACGATAGTGAGAATCATCAACTGATAGTGCATGAAGCTCACTAACTCTTCTAGCAGAAGAGAAGGCTAAGAGAAAAGCTGTCTTATAAGACAAGTATTTGAAGTCTACCGTGTCAAGGGGTTCAAATGGCACTTCTTTTAGCTTCAGAAGAACCCAAGCTAAATTCCAGTTAGGAATTAACCTAAGGGTTCTAGGTCTATTTATCGAAAAGTTTTTAACTAACTTTGATAAAGAGACATTAGATCCAATTTGTAAGCTATCATGATGAGCATAAGTATCCGATAGCATAGACCTATAACCCTTAATAGTTATTGGCTGCAGTTTGATCTCGTCAAACAAGTAGACCAAAAAATTAGCAATGTCTGGAATGGAGGGATCATAGATATCAATAGAATGATCCCTGCACCAATGAGAGAAAACCTCCCACTTAGAAGCAGAATTTAGCGAAGAGGAGGTCCTCCTACAGTTAGAAATTGCGTCCACTGCTCGTCCTGTAAATTGCTTGCTGTGCAAGAAGGACCGCACAATGGAAATATGTAAAGGTTGAGACCTTGCGGGTTGTGATGCAGTGTGCGCGATTTCAGGTCCTCCCATGGAGGAAGCTTCCGAGGAATGTCCCATAACAGACACTTGAGCAGATTTATCCATGGTCTCTGGGGTGACAGAGATGCTACCAACAGAATCTTGCTTTAAGATTGCTTGATTTTTAGCAATATCTGTTGAATCAATGGAGCTGGAGGATACACGTATCCTATCATTCCGTCCAAGAGATCGTCAGAGCGTCTACTGCGAACGTTCGAGGATCTGGGCATGGCGACACATACCTCTGCAACTGATTGTTGAGATGCATCGCAAATAAGTCTATCATAGGACAATCCCATTGGTAGCAGATCGGATTGAATACGCGTTTGTTGAGAGTCCATTCTGACGGCAACATATGACCTTTCCGAGAAAGGGAGTCCGCTAGAACGTTCCGACGACCCGGAATATGACGGACCGACAGAAGAACCTGATGCTCTAGGACAAACAGAAGGATTCTTTCTGTTAAGCTGAACAACGGAATGGAATGAGTGCCTCCCTGGTTCCGAATATACGCTACTACTGTCGAATTGTTGGACAGTATTTGAACATGTGAATTCTGAATTATGTTCATCCAATGACGTAGAGCAAGCCAAATTGACATCATCTCTTTGATGTTTATGTGCTTGTTCAGAAACTGAGGATCCCAAAGACCCTGGCACCTCAAATCTGTTGGGCTCAATGTCGCGCCCCAACCTGTTTGACTCGCATCCGTCATAATCATAAAAAACGGATCCGGCAGTTGCAGTGGAACTCCCTGAGTTAACCACCGAATATCTGCCCAAGTCTGAATCTCTTGTTTTACTTGGTTCAACAAGACAATGTTCATTTCGAGCGAATGAATCTTCACACTCCAATTCTGAGTGAAACATATCTGGAGTGCGTAGGCGCCCCATCGGAATAAGGTCCGTGGAGGCTCCGCACAAACCTATCAGTCGCATAAATTCTCTCGCTGTTACTACATCTGAGTGTAGACAAAAGCAAGCGTAACACCTGACTAATTTCGCTCTAGGTGATGGCAGACGAACCAGATTGTTGTGCGTCTCGAAGCTCATTCCCAAGTGAATTAACGACTTGGACGGAACTAGATCCGACTTCTTTTCATTTACTATGAAACCGAGATGTCGGAGCAATTTAAGCAGACTCTGAACATCGTTCTGAAGAGTTAATCTGTCGCCGTACCTCTGAAGAATGTCGTCCAAGTAGGCCGACGTTACCGCAGACAAGTGAGTCATTACCAAGTTCATTATTCGAGTGAAGTCCCAGGGCACTAGATTCAGTACGAAGCACATTGCTCTGAACTGATAAACAACTCCTAGGACAGCGAAGCGAAGGTACTTTCTGAACGCCAGATGTACCATGATGTGAAAGTATGCATCCTTGAGATCTATGCTTGCAGCATAATCGTTCACTCGAATGCTCGCTCTCACCGATCGAATGGTCTCCATATAAAATTTTGGTGCCACGATCAGCTTGTTTATCCAGCTTAGATCTATAACTGGACAGAACGAGTCGTCTGGTTTTGGTACCAGGAACAGGTGACTGTAAAAACCGGGAGATTCCTAGTTTTGTATGACCTCTATTGCGTTCTTCTCCAGAAGAGATTGCACCTCTGATAGAAGCGAATCTCTCTTCTGAAGGTTTGACGGAAGCCGAGTCCATCGTGGACCTTGTGTTAACAGAGGTTTTTCTCTGAAGGACAGTTTTAGACCTTCCCAAATAACCTCCTGAGCCCATCGGTCGTCCGTAATTGACAACCAATTGGTTAAGAATCTTGACAGCCTTCCGCCCACTGGAACGCAATAGAGGTTCTGACCTTCATCTCCTGGACCTGCGAGGCTTGCGGGAGGAGAAACTACGTGCTCCCCGACACGCACCTCGACCAGTCGACCTAGGGGCATCTGACCGGTTGTCTCAGCCAGCATTATGTCCCCTACCTGAGTCGCTCCTCTGACGGTCTCTGGAGTAAGACGTAGAGGTTTTCTTAGATCCTCTATAGGAGCTTCCATTGGACGTACTCGCCCCAGAAGTCCTGACTTACTCTTCTCTGCTGAGTCCGTTTTTTTCAAAATGGACTTAAAGAGCAGAGAGTCTGAAGCTTTCTTGGTAATCTGATCGTAGATTAATGAAAGCTTACCATCAAAGAGAAGTTCTCCTGAAACCGGAGCGACTCGAAGAGAGTTTTTCACCTTAGAATCCACCCTAGTGGATGAAGCCAGGGCAGCATCACGTATAACTCCAAATTTGCCACTGAAAGGGTGGAGTTTTACGACGTGGAATATGCAATTGCCCTAGAAAGAACTCTCAAGGAAGTTTGAACATCCTGGAATTCTTTACCATCGAGACGTTGTGCTAACGCTCTGGTAAGGTGATCTGCGAAAGATAAGGCATCTAAACTGGCTCTGTTAGATGAGATTGTCGTCTCCAACGTACTGGAGACAATCGACATAGACGCCGCCAATGACAACTCCAAGTCTTCTGCCTGGTCGTCTAAATGCAGAGGAACTCTCGGAATGCCCTTTCCTGCTGTTTCAAATTTATTTCTACTATTGATGAATGGCAGATGTAGAGCATGTTGCGATAAGAAACTGGATCTGCCAGACTTAGCGGCTAGCCTAAAAATAGTGTCATTCAGCAATTCAAACATCCGTGAGACATTTCTGAACTGGACCGGAAACTCAGGCGCGACGTCCTTAGGCGGCCGAAGAAGTCTGTGTCCAGTGACACTATCAGTCTCTTATCTGGTATCGCAGCTCTCTGGTCCGGAGGAACAACTTCTGGAAGGTGTTGCCAGATAAAATCTACAGCCACCTTATGTTGTTCCAGAAGGGAAAAATCCAGCTCCGCAGATTCCCTTTCACCATCCGACTGGACCAAATGCGAATCTCGGTCGTCCCTATCTGACACTGCAGGGGAGCATACCGACCCAGATTCCACAGACAGTTCCTGATCTGAGTTTCCGAAGGTTGCTGGGATGCTGCGATGAGTTGCGCTATCTGCAATAGCAAGTCCATCACGAGGGCCTGTGGAGCTGCGGTCTTACGTTCTTTAGCCGCTGGAAGCTCCTGGGACGATGCCTCTTGCATAATTCTTTTATGCGTATGTCCCGACTGGTAAGGCCTCGAGTCCTTGGCTACCGGATGGAGTGACCTGGTCGACTTGGAATCCTTGGTCGGCGAAGCAGGCTAAGGTGCGGTCGTGTGTGCTGGCGTGTGGAAGAGGAAGCCAATAGACTAGTCGATCCCAGCTGTCTATGCGATGGAGCGTCCCGAGCAGGAGGAATGGAAGTATGCTCCGACTGAAGAACATTATGTACGACAACATCTGGCCCCAGATGTTGTTGTAAGAGAGAGGGGCCTCTCTTGCTCGCGGTCCGGGTAGACCTGGCTTCCTCTGATCCATCCTCTGATCCGTCGTCGCTGGGTGTGCGTGATCCAAGATTATAGTACTCACAACACCCCTTCTCCTCTCCTGGACCGCAACGGATGAACCCGGCGTCACATCACCCACATTACAAGTGATAGCTCCGCGGGCGAGCTAGCTGGCGACAAGGTCGTCAATCCTATTAAGGATCTAGGCACTTGTCAAATTTCATTGAGCACTTTTGCCGCTAGTTCTTCATTGGTTTGCGATAACGGCAGCACACTTCCTGAAGACATCACAGAAACATCACCCTGTTCTTGTTCCTCTGAAAAAGAGACTGAAAAACTAGAGTGACCCTGTGGCGAGAGGACCGGCATGGACCTCTCACCACTAACAATATACCGTGACACACGTCTCCAACGTTTGTCATCCCAACTGGCATGCACTGAGCAAGAATAAGTGCGAGTACAGTGACTACAGCAAATACAATGAGCATGAGAATCAGAGGAAGACTTCCTCAATTTACAATTTGAACAATATTCTTTCATATTTAATAAATATTATACAGCCGTAGTACTCGCACTAACCCTTGAAAATACAAAGATACATAATAATAATATAATCCATAACAAATATTTCGAAAAATAATTCAAAACAAAATATTTTCGAAACAATTTTGACACGAGGCCAAGTTCCCAAAGGGAACGATGAGCCCAAATGGATCCCAAAAAAGCCTAATTGTGGACAAAAATTTTAAAACATTTCTAAAAATTAATGTTACACTTACGGACAATATTAATGTATCTGACTATATAATGAATCTTACCGAAGACAAGGAATCACTGACAGAAGTAACTGTTGTCAACATAAACAAAAGTCAATAAAAACCGGAAACAAGACTCCGACATGGCCCGAAATCAGTAACCAATTTAAAACACTATCCGATGGAAAACAGAATCTTCCACAGAAGAAGCTGCAATACATCGGATGGTAGACGCCTAAACACCCCTTGGGTGACGACGTAACCATGTGGGTAACAGAACAAACATTCTGTAACTATGCTAAAACTCCCAAGAAACTTCAATAAAAAAATTTCCAAAATTATACCAAAAGCATGGGAGATTAGCAAGGAAGGGGGGTATCAAGGAAAGGGAGAGAGGAAACACTTAACAAACAGTGGAGATTTCATAGCAGGAATGAAAACATCAGGCCCATGCCCCGAAATTAGGGAACATGAAATAATTTTATCAGTGAGATGTTACTGATACAAGGGCCAAACAAAGAATGAAGATTTGGCGCCAATTTCGCTACTTCCTTGACACTGTGCATGTGCAGTGGACAAAAGTATGGAGGACCATATAGGACATTGAATTTTTGGATTTGGATGCAAATTTTGGGGATTGGGGGGGCAAAATTTGTGTTTGGCCCTGAATAATTAAGAGTTAACACCAGCTAAGTCTGGGTCATTGGTACAGTATAAAAATATTCCATTGATGGTTGTTACCGATGCCGGTTACCTTGGTGGCGATCTCTAATATGTCGCTGGGTGTTTCCATCTGGTCAGCTATAGCGGGAGGGTTCTCCGAGGAGCTGCATTTAAGAAGGTGGCAATTTCTATTTAGGTGCCTGTTATAATATTTGTGGTGCCTAAAAGTTTTGTTGCATGTGTCACAGGTCACAAAACCCTTTTTAAAATGGACTATTCTGATGTGGTGTTGGCGTCCTTCTCAAATGGCATACGTTAAATCACAAATCTCACTTGTAAAAACCATCTAACTGTAGGTACAGTCGTGTCTCGCAAGTACTGCAATGGTTAACCGGATAACCAGTTTGAAACCGGTTACCTACCCAACCGATTAGAAAAACCATCAACTGGTTATTCGAAATATTGGTAGTGATCGTCATTCCACGGTTGAAAAGCAGTAAATCTACCGCTTCTCCTCTGGGATACATTACACCACGAAGCCGTGTTGTTGTTTTTTTTTTAGAAATAAACGACCTTGGCATTCAAGACTTCGTTAATGGTCGGCAATTTCCGTGAGCACTGAACAATCGCAGTAACTATTCCGTAGTATGTATACAAACGAACGTTGTCGAGTTCTCAACAAAATTCGTTTGTATACACACTACGGAATAGTTTTGATCCTATATTCGGTGAAATAATGGCCAATGAAAAAATAGTATACTGTAGGTGTGAATTGACTAGGTTAGTCGGTTGTGGAAATGAGTCAACCGTTTCAGCCCTGCTTATCTCCTCTTGGATGAGAATTGTGTTACGTCATCTGTATTGTGGTGTCAATCTGTATTGTGGTGTCAGAAAAGGGCTGGTGGGATTAAAGAACAGAAAGTATAAATAAGAATAAACATAACCAATACACTAAAAGTCCTGTTCAGTCCTAGTGGTTGAAGTGTTCTCAGAGGGAAGATCCATTAGATTTCTGTTCTCCCGACAGTGGTCAATGGTATTGGGGTGTTCAGGGTCGGAGTATATAACATGTATTTAGAAATGTCAGATCGCTGGTTTTGGAGAAGATTTTTTTCAATTTTGAAAAAAGGGTGTAACAGTTATACCCTTGTGATGCCCCCTCTGGGCATAGCAACTTGATCTGAACAAACTTGATTGAATTGGCATACAATGAGGGGAGAGAAAAGTCATACCAAATTTGGATCAATTCATTTCAGTAGTTCATGCAAAGTCGATAATGCAAAGTTCACGTCACCAGCTGTCCGACTGGATGGATAAATGGACAACAGAAAGTGATCACTAAAGGTCCCCTTGAGCTTCGCTTAGAAGAGGTGAAAAAAAAAGAGGTTAAAAAAAAGCATTGAGCTTCGCTTAGAAGAGGTGAAAAAAAGCCGAGATATTTAAGGAATTATTTTTATTAAAGACAGCAAATTTGTGTGAGTTTAAGATCTGTTTGTCGAAGCAAGGGTCATGAATGGAATTTTTTATCTACTGCAAGCGATAGGTCCGCAACTCAAGAACTGATGTTGGTTTAAAAGTTTCTTTGTTTATTCGTGATTCAGTTAATTTATTCACTGTATATATAAATAATGGTTAAAAATAAATATATTTCACAAGTTTAGTAAATAGTATACTGTAGGTGTGACAAAGCCAAATTGGCTGTCTACATGTCAACCCCTGGAAGGAAGTGTAGTCGCAAACAGACTGTGACCAAATTGTTAGGAAAAAAAAGTATGTGACGCTAAGTTGAGACTGGGGCCCCAAATTTTTTCATTGCCAAGATACATTTGCAGGATGTTTTCCAGTGGGAAATTGGTGGTTAGGGACTGATACATTGGTACGAAACTAGCTGCTCTCAGCAGCCACTCAGATACTCTGTGCCAGTTCCCCTCAAGCACTCAATATTGTTCAGAGAGCAATCAAGGGAAAAATCTATGTGAACTGAGCATCCATGTCAGCCAGTGCATTTGGAGGGCATCATGTTGGGGTTGCTCTATGAATATGCCTGCAGACAAGTCTTGCATCTCTATTGTGCTTGGATCACTTACTGAGCATCAGGAGTGATGCATTTCATTACTCTCTATAGACACTTAGCCTACTGAGAATAAGAAAAATAATGCATCAATGCCAACACTCAATAAGTGTTCATCGATATTACTGACAACAGACTCCTATTTAGATGATGAATGTGTTCTTTAGTGTACTTGTTGGAGTGAGCAGCAAGTTTGACAAGGATGAGGGATTCAGATAAAAGCAGAGAGTATGTCTATTGCGTTACATAAACACCATGAGCTCGTTCCACAGAGGGGTCACATGATATGGTTTTGTTGAAATTCTTTGAAAAATAATATTTTTTCAGCTGCTGAATTTGCATATTACGTAGACAGATGTGGCCGATTCGTTGGGTAAAGGGATAAAAATCTCATGATAATGAACATCCGTATCAAATTTCATTGAAATCTGAGCATTAATGTTGAAGTAATAACGTGAAGACATCAGAGTCTGAATGGACAGACATACGGACATGCGCACAGACAGACGCACGGACAGGCACAATCCAGTATACCCCACTTTTTGAAAAGTGTGTGTATAATGATCAGAAATCAGCTGTTTAGCTGAACTCTCTCATCCCTGTTTACCTATTTTTGAGCAAACAGCTAACTATGCATACAATGTAAAGTAACCAAAGTGGTTTTCAGCACTTTTCAGTAGAGCAATGATAATGGACTCCAGCACTCAAACCAGTTGAAAAACAAAAAGAATGTTACTAAGGTAACACATGCCCCCCTCCCCCCCTTGTGAACTTCACCTTGCAGATGCGGCGGAAACTATTATACGTGGCACACCTTCTGACTGTCCTTAACATTTGTAAAAAGTTTAACATTTGTACTATGATTCTTTTCTGAATTATGGCTGAGACACGAATATTGACCGATTTTTAATGTGACCTTGACCTTGAAGGTAAGAACCCGGCTATGGTGTGTGACACATCCTCCCATGGTCCTTTATAATTGTGTGAAGTTTGATGACTGTGGCCCTAACTATTTTCGAGTTATTGGCTTGGACACACAAACACTTCAATCACTATATGCCACCCGACCTAAGTCGGGGGCATAAAAACTAGAGATGGTCTATCGGCCGGTATACCCCTACCTTGTCATACCGCCTAGTGTGGGTGAGTGAAAAGGGCATTCAATTTTTCTAAGTAAAAAAAAATATACTATATGGCCACCAGTAGGCCAACTTGAATTTGATCGGGAAAAAAATTATGTCACACACTGCTCCTCATTGTGTCGATCATTTATATTGAGTTTCATGAAAATGCAGCAAAAACTGTAGAAGTAGTTCGCTCCACAAGTATTTTGCAAAATCCAATATGGCTGCCAGTCGGCCATCTTGAATACGATCTGGAAAAAATTTATGTCACGCACTGCTCATCATCATGTCAATCAATTTATATCAAGTTTCCTGAAAATGCAGCAAAAACTGTAGAAGTAGTTCGCTCCACAAGTATTTTGCAAAATCCAATATGACCACGAGTTGGTCATCTTGAATCTGATCTGGAAAAAAATATATGTCACGCACTGCTCCTCATCATGTCGATCAATTTATATTGAGTTTCATGAAAATGCAGCAAAAACTGTAGAAGTAGTTTGCTTCATAAGTATTTTTCAAAATCCAATATGGCTGCCAGTCGGCCATCTTGAATCCGATCTGGAAAAAAATTATGTCACGCACTTCCCCTCATCATGTTGATCATTTCTGTGAAGTTTCATAAATATGTGACTAAAACTGTGGAAGTAGTTCGCTCCACAAGTTGCATCGGACCGACGACGATCGACCGACAAGTTGACTCCTATATACTTCCCCCCCCACCTCCCCAACTTCGTTTTGTGGGGGTATAAAAATGAAAAAGCACTTACCTTTGCAGCGTTGATCAATTCATCTGACAAGCATTCTGCAATGGTTTTTATGTTCCTGAAGGATGCCTCACGGGCACCTGTGCACAACAGCCAAATAGCCTGATTGACTCGTCTCAAAGGTGAAACATCCACAGCTTGTCTTCTTACTGTACCAGCTCTACCTATACGTGTGGAGTCTTCTCTAGGTCCGCTGTTTATGATAGCATTTACCAAAATCTGCAGGGGATTCTGAAAGAAAAAACAAAAGAAACCTTTCCATAATTCAAAGAATTGCAAGGTCAATCACCCGTGATCATACAATAGCCCCCATGGTTGGATATGTCACCAAATTGTGGACTATTATCCCGATTTCTCAAATGGATGGAGGGTGTTACTCAGGGACATGGGAACAGGGCAGGTGGGGGGGCAGGGGGGTGGCGTGAACATCTCATCATGTAAAATCGTTATCCTGAGTTAATTCCATCATTCACAGTTATAAAATGCTGAAACATCGAAAATTAATCATTCCTGCATAAGATCTGATTTAATGTTAGGACAGTGTGAATTGCTCCAAGTTCTCAGCTTGAGCATTTGTTTAGCACATATTCAATTCCCAGAATAATACCAAATAATAACAGCCTGATAATTCCATCATAAATGTGTCAGCATTTCAGTTACTAGAATAATTTTTTTGCCCCCTTTCACAGATTCATTTTCAAAATTTTTCTTGGTAGTGAATGGGACCGGGAGGGGGGTCAACCCCTACTGGACCCTCCCCTGGTTGGAAATTCTCTACCTTACACCTCCAATCGGAAATCTCTAGCCATGTCCCTGTTGTTACTCCATAGCTAGCTACATAGACAGGTTTCAAGCTTCTGGGTGACTTTTGACCAAATCAATTCAAGTTATCGTGCTAACTGGAAAGGTGGCTTCCAACCTTACCCTCCAACCCATACTCTGCTCATTCCCCCGCCCACCCACACACCGACTTCATCAAACTATAGGTTGAGTTTTTTTTTTTGAAAACTTCAACAGCTAAGCATCTCGGAGAAAATGTGGTAAGATAAAACAAGAGTGTAATCGCTCACCTGGCAGAACTACATATCTCTCAGTTATTCTAATCAAAATCAAAGAATACGGCTGGCTGCCATGCTACTTCATATGTGCGGAACAGAATGATGATTGTTTTCAGAGGACTTTCCATACATTATTTGTGCCAAGTCTGGTTCACACTGGCCATGTTATTATTTTTATTATTTATTGGTGTTTAAGGTCAGATATTTTTGCACAACGGCTAATCATGACAACATGAGTATCAACTCAAGACCAGGGGTGAGTGTTAATAAGCCATGTTGCCCATTTCAGAGAGGGTTCACACCTCCCAAGCACACCTCCCAAGCATTGGTGACTATGGTGACTGGGTCCTATTTTATCAGTAAAACAGAGCCTGTTTACTGCAGTGAACAGGCACTGCTTTACTTCCAACCTGATCAAACTTAAATGAGAATTGTTGGTAGAGGGGGTCCCAGTTATCATTTAAGTGAAATATCAAAACAATTGGCCTGGTAGTTTCAGAGAAGATTTTTGAAAATCCACCAACCAGAATCAAAGATTGCCCCTGGTGGCCATGTTTTTCATTCAACGGGAACAAAATGAGCTTCATTTGTAGAGGACCACCTATAGACCATTCCTGCCAAGTGTGGTTCACACTAGCTCAGCGGTTCCAGAGAAGATGAAAATGTGAAAAGTTAACGGACACCGGACGACAACGGGCGCCAAGTGATAGCAAAAGCACACATGCCCTTTTTGGCCAGGTGAGCTAAAAATTACAAAAATGGCTGCCCTTCAGCCATGTTTAATTTTTTATTTTACAAAAATTGACATGCATTATATTTACATAACTTCTGATTAATGTCAAAAATTTAAAACTACAACAGCAAAGCATCTCAGAGATAGAGGTGGTTAGAAGTATGAAATGAAAGTGTCAATGACACTGTAGCTCAACTTGTTAAGACATGTACATGTATAGTTTACACGGCAATGACAAACATGTAGGTAATGACCTGATAACAAAGGTACATATAAAGTATTGTAACGGTCTGTACATAAATACTGACCATAGCCTGTAACAAATGTATAGGTAAAGTTTTGTAAAGGTGGGTGACAGTCAGATGCTAAACTAGAAAAGAAATCTTTGAGTCCCAGAGTGGTTCTGACTGAACCCCAAAATATTTGTTCTCATAGCACAGTGATGACAAAGGCACCCCAAACAACACTCGTTCCAGTCCCAAGGAGAAAACAAAGGTACCCAGGAAGTTTCGTGAAGATCAGTTCATAAATACGAGCTGTATAGAAGTTGTGACAAAAAACTGATTGGACCTAATTTCGGTACAAAATGGCCACTGGCAGCCATCTTGAATTTTGGACCGCACACAGAAACACTCGTTCTCGTCCAAAGGTGATAAGAAAGGTACCCAAGAAGTTTCGTGAAGATCGGTTGATAAATACAGCCTCTAGCCCGAGCTGTATTGACATGTGCACTTACAGTGTATAAGTAGCACTGAATAAATCAAAGTTCATCTAATTTGCATAATTTCTGCACAAGAAAAAACCCCGCACTCTATGTGATGTATTCCATTTTACTAAACATTCATACAAAAATTTATTCAAATCAGAACTTTCAAACATAAGTTCTGTACAAAAAACTGATTGCACTAATTTGGGTTATAAAATGGCTGCTGGTGGCCATCTTGAATTTCGGACCACACCCAAAAACACTCGTTCTCATCCCACGGTGATAACAAAGGTACCCAGGAAGTTTCGTGAAGATCAAGTTGTGACATTAAACTGATTGGACCTAATTTCGGTACAAAATGGCCACTGGCAGCCATCTTGAATTTTGGTCCGCACCCAGAAACACTCGTTCTCGTCCCAAGGTGATAACAAAGGTACCCAAGACGTTTCGTGAAGATCGGTTCATAAATACAGACTCTAGCCCGAGCCGTATTGACATGTGTACTTACTGCGTGTAAGTAGCACTGAAAAAGTCTAAGTTCATCTAATTTGCATAATTTCTGCACGAGAAAAAAACCCGTATTATATGTGATGTATCCCATGGTACTAAATATTCACACACAAAATTATTCAAATTAGCGCTTTCATATGGAAGTTCTGTGCAAAAATCTGATTGCACCTAATTTTGTACAAAATGGCTGCCATCGGCCATCTTGAATTTCGGACCGGACCCAAAAACACTCGTTCTCGTCCCACGGTGTACTAAAGGTACCCAAGAAGTTTCGTAAAGATCGGTTCATAAGCCCAAGCCGTATTGGCATTTGCACTTACAGTGCTGAAAGTAACACTAAAAACATCAAAGTTAATCTAATTTGCATAATTTTCGCACGAGAAAAAATCCCGTATTATATGTGATGTATCCTATGGTACTAAACATTGATACAAAAAAATTTTAAAATCAGCGCTTTCATATGGAAGTTCTGCACAAAAATTTGATTGCACCTAATTTTGTACAAAATAGCTGTCAGTGGCCAACTTGAATTTCGGATCGGACCCAAAAACACTTGTTCTCGTCCCACGGTCATAATAAAGGTACCGAAGAAGTTTTGTAAAGATCGGTTCATAAATATGGCCTCTAGCCCGAGTCGTATTGAATTGTTGACGGACAGACGGACAACAGGCCATGGCATAAGCTCAAAATTGGCTTCGCCAAAGTTGACCTAACAAGAACCGGAAACAAGACCCCAGGCAACACGGCCCGAAGTCAGTAACAGAAACAAGACTATCTGATGTAAAGCAAGATCTTCATCAGAAGAAAAAACGATACATCGGATGTATGATGCATGACCAAAATGCCCAGACACCCTAAGGGTGAGGACGTAAACCTGGGGATGTACAGAATTATCTTCTGTATAATACGTTAAACTACCAAGAAATTTTATAAAAATTTTTTAATAAAACAAGCCAAAAAGCTTGGGAGCTTAACTGGGGCGAATCAAGGGAAGGAAAGGAACGAATACTAAACAAACAGTGGACAAATCATTATCAATGAATGATGACATCAGGCCCATGTCCCGAAATTGGGGAACATGAACTAATTTTTATAAATATTATAAAATTACAGCCCTGAACGTTTCAAACCACTGTTTCTCCTGGATCCGCCAATTTAACCATTGATTTGTGTCTGGCATCAGTATTAATTGAGATTTAAAAAGCACAAAAGTCAGTTTGTTGTTGTCTGACAAGGGCCAAACAAAGAATGATGCTGGCGCCAGATTCGGTGACTGCTTGGTGTCTGCGCATGCGCGGAGGGTAAATGTATGGAGGGCCAGATAGGACTTCTAATTTTCGGTTTTGCATGCCAATTTGGGGGATTGGGGGCTAAATTTGTGTTTGGCCCTAGATATTTTTGGGTTAGCACCAGCTGGTCTGGGCCATTGGTATACAGTATAAAAATATTCCTTTTCAGCTGTGTGCAGACATAGCTGAGAAAACTGAAAAATGTTGACATCACGAATGTACACCCCGATGATCAACGTTCAGACAAATAGTGTACACCACGGCGCAAATTACATTGGTGATATCTTGACTCAACCGAAACACCAGTCATTGTTTTGTTGGTTTGACTGGGGTTCTGTGTCACTTCAAACAACTATGGGATATGGCAACGGTCAGTTTCCATTTGAAGGTGAAGTCAATTCAGCAGATCATTTAGATTGCTAGAAAACACACTAGCAAATGTTGGGAGAACAGACAGGCTAATCCACAAACATCTCAATATTTCTTTGAAGCAGATTTTGGAGAATTCGCTACATATGAAAATTGTGATGGTATGCAATGTGAACATTTGGGACATCGCTGCTCAGGCCTGGCATTCTGAAAAATGCAGGAGGGCAAAAAATCGCTCTCCTCATTCAGCTTAGGAGAGCAATTAGCTTTACACAGCATTTTAAGTATCCAGATGAACGAACTCATTGAAACTGAAACCAACAGACTACATCAGTGATTTTATTAACTTTACTAAAGTAAAGCGAAATCTCTTAGACATCTAGATGTCTCACTCAACAACCGAACACACACTTGACAAGACCTGTGTGTGTACCCAGACCTGTTGTCCAAGAAAGTCATACGCCTACTACTACCACCTTCAACCCCCCAAGGGGGGTTGAAGGTGGTAGTGGTAGGCGTATGACTTTCTTGGACAACAGGTCTGCTTGAATCTACAGTCACATCCTGGTGCAAGTGCTTCAAGTGACAGGATAGTAGTAATGGTAGTATATTATAGTGTCAATATTCCTTGAATAATTACCCCTCAAACTGTGATATCAGTTGTTGAACTTGAAACTGACAGAAAAAAAAATATTGCTGTAACCCATTTTGCTTCAAATGATTGCAACTGTGTTTGGGTATGGTTGCAGCCATTACCTTTTACCACTAAACCACTTTCAAAATGAAATTACGTGATGTTATGTGACTTCGAAGTTAAATTACATTTTTGCTTTACAACAAAAATTTAATGTGAGCATAATACATGTAATCTCAATCATCCCAGACCAAAATATTTAGGAGGGCAATTTTTCGCTCTCCTTAATTCTTTCAGGGGGGCAGTAAGGAGAGCTAAAAAATCGCTCTCCTTAAATTGCCAAGCCTGTGTCTCCCCCAAATTATTGGGTGGGGGTTTATAACTCCCATCTCCAACGGCCGTCGATGAAACCGTTACCACCTATGAACAGAGGAATCTTTCCTGTGCTCATAGATATAAAATTCTCTACTGATAACACATTTACCTATCCGTAGCAAAGCGTGAAACTGGATAACCCCTCAGCTTGTTTACATTCTCCGCCAAAATCCTGAGCCACCTAGGTAAACATATTATCGGTGGATAATTTTATATCTATGAACACACAAAATGAAAGTGTCAATGACACTGTAGCTCTACTTGTGTAAGACATGTACATGTATAGTATGTGACACAGCAATGACACACATCTGGGTAATGACCTGATAACAAAGGTACATGATGTAAAGTATTGTAAATGTCTGTACATAAATACTGACAATAGCCTGTAATAAATGTATAGGTAAAGTAATTTGTATAATTTCTACCTGAGAAAAAAACCTGTATTACATGTGATGTATTCCATGTTACTAAACATTAATACAAAAATTTATTCAAATCAGAACTTTCATACAGAAGTTCTGTACAAAACATTTATTGCACTAATTTCGGTACAAAATGGCTGCTGGCGGCCATCTTGAATTTTTCAGACTGCACCCCAAAACACTCAGTGCTTTCCTTATGGAAAATGTTGCGAGAGCAATAATATGAGCTTGTGAAATCACTTGCGAGCTCAACTTGAGCCTGCCAACCATGTTGTCCAACATCAAAACAATTTGTATTTATTTAGTGGTGTTTAATGTCACCTATTTATGCTCAATAGCTAAGCTTGACACAACAGGACATAAAGTCAAGTTTAGTCAATCGTTTATCCCCATGTTGCCCATTTTAGAGGACTTCCACCCCAAGCATCAGTGACTGGGTAGTAAAGCAGAACTTGTTTACCATAGCAAAGAAAGCACTACCTCATTTTCCGGGGTTCCCACAGGAAAATCTTCCAAGGCAATGTATATCCCCGTGAATCATCGTGAATAGATAGGGTTAACAGTCAGTCAGAACACAGCAGGAGTATCAGACCTGGTGGATGGTTTGGGTGAAATAAAGTTTAATTCAGGATGATTCGGTCTGGGGACAATTTGTTTCATGACATCAGTCAGCAGAAGTATCAGACGTCTCTGACGGTACCTGGGGAACGGTTTGGATAAAATACAGGTTATCCGACAGGATTTCAGGTGTGAACGGAACCTAACAATCGATATCGTGATTTATAAGAAGCACAGACCTCGCTGCTAATGAAATTAGTTCCCTTGATGTGCAACATCATCACTGAATGATTATTGTCAAATAGAATACCGACCTCGGAGAGAACACGGTCAAGGTCAAAAACAACACAAATGAAAACCATCGCCCCGAAACAATCACACTGTAAAACCCACTGCCTTCGGAAAAAAAGCACACGTAGGGTAAATTATTAGCGCTAAACACGATGCACGCATTGTTTTCCAAAATCAAAGGTCTGTCGAATGAGAAGCTTGGAGTAAAACACAATTCATTCAGAACGAAGATCGAGCGAATACAGTTGTACAGTTCGAGCCAAAAATTGACGGGCGCAGTTTTTAGCGCTTGTTCATTGGAAAATGCGAGCGCTTACGGGCGCAAGCGCATATGCGCCCGCTATATGGGAAGGACTGACACTCGTTCTTGTCCCACGGTGATAACAAAGGTACTTATGTAGATAGCATAGGTTTCATCGACAGCCACTGAAGACAAGTTATCCAATTGGACCCCCCTCCTCCCCCCATCCAGAAAAAAAGGAACTGTTTGCACACTCAGAATCATTGTTGACAGTCTATAGAAAACTCAGACTAACGGGCTCCATGCGTGACCAGTCATGGTTCAAGTTGGCTTGTTTAAACAAGTTATAGTCACTGTGATCGCTCAACATGAATTAATAGTTGGCAATCCACGGGGGTTGGGCTGAAAATCTAGGTATATAGTAGTGAATTACTAGTGAGTGGAGTTAACAAATTTGTCATTGTTTGCTGGAGAATGGAAAGTCGTAACTAACTAAATGTTGCCAAGCAACCCTCAGGTTGAGAGGATTATGGAGTCTCAGTGCATAGCCTAACAATCGTAAAATGTATGCTCATTCTAAAAAAAGCTCTAATTCGAATCTGAAATTGTTGTCAGGATGTGGTATTAACATGAAGATAAAAAATTTAATCGTAATAAATATTGTGTCCATTGTTTCGGTTGTAAAGTCATCAGGTTTTCCAAAGATTTACAGTTGTATGACTCTGGAGTATGCGTAAATATTTTTTCTTCACTTATCTCACCATCTCCCCAACGTGATGTTCATATTGAGTCAGTCAAAACTGATATGAGACAGGTAATCGTACAGCGATTGGGCTTTGAACAAACAGGTGTCACAAAATACCACCAATGTATTGTTCCTCTTGCCTTTGATTATTGATACAAATGCTCCTAGTTGTATTTGCATCTGATCTGTAGTCTTAATTGGGGTGGGTGCCATATTATGGGCTTAGTTGTTGAAAGTAAGGTGAAGCCCTTGTCAACCAAGTACACAAACGAGCACAGGAGATCTCTATTGACCCATGTAACTGGGACAATATAGTCAACGCAATTGTCATCACTGTAGCTGTGTTTTGGTTCACTGCCTTTTGATGGGTGCAAGTTGATTAGGGATTATAATCCCAATGCATGTCGAAGCAGTGAGCCAATACATAAAATATAGCTGTCACTTGCGAGCAGACCTTCGGACAACCATGCTGAAGAAGAAAGGGTTAGAGAATAAAGAATCCCAGCAAGTTAAAACTATAATTTATCCCATAAATGGACATTTATTCGAACAATAAAAGTCATGGGTAAATGTTTGCTTTATTCACCTAGTAGCCTGTTTTGCATTTGTGGGAGACATAATGAACCGACTTTCATCAAACGTTGCTGAATTGTTTAGTTTTAGAATATATGACACATTTCAACTCTGTCAAACAATATAACGAACAACAATTAACAAAGTAAACACAAAGTAAATCAATCGAAACCAAGTGTTGAAAAGTGTACAAGTTGGATTGTGATAGGTCGGGACATGATGAGTGAGTTTCATTTTCCAAATTAGGAAAGTGTAAATAAACAAATGCATGTGTCGTCTGCTTTGTTTATAAAACTCAAGTTGAATCAACGACGAATAAAAAAATAAACAACGATAAAAAGAAAGATAAACATTGTTCATTAAAAAAAGTATTTTCGCAAGTTTAGCTCAAGTTTGTAAGGGTATTATTTTTAGACAGAAATGTATTACTGCACCTTGTTTATTTTGCGCAGTTTTGCTTATCGACAGATTTGGACCAATGGGCTCCTCACTTCTCGCTGTGTTTTGTGGTGAGTAACAGCATGATTTTGCTGCAACTGCACTGTATATGATTTATGGGATAAACAAAATAAACGTATAGCGTTTTCAATTAAAAAATTTATTCTACTTGTAGGATTAAGAATGAAACATTGGGAACCCAAATATTAACCCAGGGATCCCATTTAAACAACCTTGAATCTGAACCCCCTACAGATGTTGTGTACCAAGTATGAAAGAATTCTGACTGTTGGATCTGAAGAAAGTTTTTAAGAAATTTCATCATATTGTACTAAGTTAAATTTGGGCTCCAACAGACAGCCCAAATATTAACCCAGGGAAAAGATTTGAACAAACTTTAATCTGACACCCCTAGAGATGTTGAATACCGTATACGAAACCATTCTGACTGGTGAATCTGAAGAAGAGTTTTAAAGATTATCCCCCATATTGCACAAATAAAAATTTGGGCTCCATAGGATGCCCAAATGTGAACTGAGGGACTTAATTTGAACAATCTTGAATGTGACCCTCATAACAATAATGTATACCAAACGATGAAAGATTCGGACTGATGGTTCTGAAGATTTTTAAAGATTATTCCCAATATTGCCCCAAGTTAAAAATTTGGGCTCCTGTATTGCTGGCAGCCATGTTTTTCAACGAAATTCAGAAAAATTTGATAGTTCACATCTAGACATCACACAAAAGCTACATGAAATTTGATTGGGTGAGAGATGTGGTCTGTAGGGCATGCTAAAGGAATTGTGGACAGACAGAGGAATGTATGGATGGATGTACAGACGGACAGCCAACAGATCACAACCCATCCCAATAGCTCATACCTGATTGTCTCCAAGTTCCAATGTGTTCTATGTGCCAGTAGGCACATAGAACACATTGGAAACTCAAGAGACGTGATGTCAAGTAGAGCTGATAAAACCTTATAAATATGGATGTCATTGAGCCAGTTCCAATGACATCCATATTTGTACAATTGTATTGACAAAGTGTCAGGATATTTCAAGTCACGTTAGCCTTGTACCTGATAATTTGATGCCACTCTGGTAGGTAGAGGGTTAAATTGCCTCACTTCTTTTTACGGTAATCCTAGCAGAGGCACAGAAAGAATCTAGGTGGATTATCACTGATTTTGTTGCACAAATCTTGACATGAATTGATTCTCGGATTCTCTGTGAAATATAAGCCCTGGCTACCCACACAAGAGTATAACAGTTACTGCAGGGAAGAAAATGCAGGCAAGTGAATGATCACTCTCCTCATTTTGATTTTGCGAGAGTGAAAAATTAAGGAGAGTGATTTAACCCCTTACCTATTGCTATTATACACAAAAATGACCATACAAATTTGATTATTTTTTTCATTTTTGCTCTAAAAACATAGCTAATGACTCTTCATTGGAATGAGCTCATTGAGCTCATTCCAATGAGGTGTCATACGATATGTTTAAAGCAAAAAATTTAAGATTTTAGTAATGCGAGATAATGTTTTGAAAGTATTGTTTTCTAGTCAGGTAACGGTTGATTGAAAAAGCAACATATACATCACTTGATGTTTAGACATAATTTCTGCACACATCATGAAAGCGAGCGATAATTGCTCCCCTAGTGAAATGTTTAGGAGAGTGATGGCAAGTGATAGTGATCGCTTTCCTTTCCCGTTAGTCCCTGGCATAAGTGTATTATCATATTCTAAATAATTTAAAAAGCTGAAAATTGATTATAGGGGCCAGAAATAGGCAGAAACAAATCTGATTCTTGTGAACTGGGACAGATTACAAGGCCAAGCAATATTCACAGAATATTTCAAAGAAAATTTATCAAGTTTTAGTACCTCTCCTGTCAGCAAGTGAATGATTTCAAATGCATGTTTCACTATCCTCATTGTCATCAATTTTTTGCCATTGTTGCGTCCATGCATCATAAGAGATGACACCAATCGTTCAACAATCGGACACTGGGCTTTTCTAAATCTTTTGACCTGGTATCGGCCTGCAGAGTGAGGAAGGTATTTTGCATATTTCTCTTTCACTGCTATGTAATCCTGAAAGTAAATAATTGATTAAATTTTACAAGGAGTTTTATCTCTCACATAATCACCATCAAATTGCTCATTACTGAAAATATCTTTCAGAACATGTCTAACACAGGAATGATTTCAATAGAGATGGGCTATATACCAAAAAATATCATGGGGATACCAAATAAGAGTGCCTTAGGGGCCTTAATCGCTCACCTGACAAAGTGGTTTGAAGAAGTATTTTGGGTCACATTCAGTTAGTCATGGTTCATCAACACTACAAAGGAATGAAGTCATGAAAGGCAAATTTTATGGAAAAACACTAAGAAATGGATTTTAACAAACTTGAACCTAACCTAACTTGCCCCTCTCCCAACCCCTGAATATTAAGCCAGGGACTCAAATTAAACAAACTTGATTCTGATCCATCTAGAGATGTTATATACCAAATATGAAAGAATTCTGACTGATGGATCTGAAAAAGAAGGTTTTTAAAGAAATTTCCTCATATTGCACAAAGTTAAACTTTGGGCTCCAAAAGAGAGCCTAAATATTAACCCAGGGACTTGATTTGAACAAACTTGAATCTGACCCCCCTAGAGAAGTTGTATATCAAATATGAGAGCATTCTCTGACTGGTGGGTCTAAAGAAGAAGATTTTTAAACAAGAAAAATGTTATTAAGGTAACACATGCCCACCCCCCCCTCCCCTTGTGACCTTCACCTTGCAAATGCAGTGGAAACTATTATACGTGACACACCTTCTGACTGTCCTTACATGTAAAAAGTTTAACAATTGTACTATGATTCGTTTCTGAGTTATGGTTGAGACACGAATATTGACCGATTTTTAGTGTGACCTTGAAATGTGACCTTGAAGGTACGAACCCGGTTATGGTGTCTGACACATCCTCCCATGGTCGTTTATAATTGTGTGAAGTTTGATGACTGTGTCCCTAACCGTGTTCAGTGTGACTTTGAAATGTGACCTTGACCTTACAGACCTGGCTGTGGTGTGTGACACATCCACCTATTGTCCTTTATAATTGAGCGATGTTAGATGATTGTTGCCCTAATAGTTTTGGAGTTATGCTTGAGACATGATTTGTGACCCTGAACATATGAAGGTCAATTGTGACCTCCACCTTGCAGATGCGGCAGAAACTATTATACGCGACACACCTTCTGTCCTTAACATCTGTAAAAAGTTTAACAATTGTACTATGATTCATTTCTGAGTTATGGCTGATACACTAATATTGACAAATTTTTAGTGTGACCTTGAAATGTGACCTTGACCTTGAAATGTGACCTTGACCTTAAAGGTACGAACCCAGCTATGGTGTGTGACACATTCTCCCATGGTCCTTTAAAATTGTGTGAAGTCTGATGACTGTGGCCCTAACCGTTTTCGAGTTATTGGCTCAGACACACACACACACACACACACACACACACACACACACACACACACACACACACACACACACACACACACGAGAGATGGGCGGTATTGGAATTTTGAGTTCGGTATCGGTTTCGGTATTTTTGTGTGGGCATACCACGGTATCGGTTCGGTATTCGGTATGTGACTTCAGATTCACTGATAGTACCAAAGGAGAATCCATGTCAGAAAAATACAGAATAAGTTGTTCTTGTATCATTCTATCACAGTGCTACACATGCCATTGTTAATGGGCTCAACATTGTCATTCTTTTGTCAACACAGATCATATCTACAGTAATTTGGTGACTTGTTCTAAATACGCCTTAACCTTTCAAGCTCCACTTAAGGTGTCTGTAATCATAGAATGTGTGTCCTGAAGATGTCATCTTTAGGTGGGCCTGATGACAGTAGTAAAATTATCTGGTCAGTGATTTCTAGCCAAGTCTTGGCTGCCTGTTAAGGCAGCCAAGACTTGGCTAGAAATCACCGCTAAGCAACTGGACATGTACAGGTCGTAGACTATTGACAATTTAGTACAACTGCCCTGGTCCTTAAGGCTTAACAAAATTGAAAAATAAAATCAGTCACTTCTTTCATGAAAATGAACACTTCAACTGCTATCAGTCCTCATCAAGGCCTTATAAATATGGAATGCACAGGAAAAACTGAAAATACCGTTGGTTTCGGTATTCAAAGATTGGGTCGGTTCGGTTTTTCGGTGTCCCCATGATATCGGTATCGGTTCGGTTTTTCGGTATATTGCCCATCTCTAACACACACACACACACACACACAGAGACGGATGGACACATGCACACTTCAATCACTATTTGCCACCCGACTTAAAAATTTCCCCAAAGGGAACCCAAACATGTACCCAGGTATCCCATTTGAACAAACCTGAAACTGTCCCACCTAGATATCTTGTATACCAAATAGGAAAGTATTCTGACTGGTGGATCTGAAGATTTTTTAAAGAAATTTCCTCATATTGCACTAAATTAAACTTTGGGCTCCAATAGAGAGCCCAAATATTAATACAGAGACCCAATTTGAACAAACTTGAATCTGACCCCTCTAGAGATGTTATATACCAAATATCAGAAGTATCAAATCGATGGTTCAGGAGAAGATTTTTTTTAATTTTGGAAAACAATTTATGGGTGCTCTCAGAGTAATGCCCCTTGTAGTGCCCTCTGTGGGAGTGGCAACTTTATTCGAACAAACTTGAATTGACATATGATAATGAACAGGCACATCAAATTTGGTTCAATTTGATCCCATGGTTTATGAGAAGTTGATAATGTGAATTTCACGTTGGACGGACCAACGACAACTAACGAGGGAAGAAAGTGATCACTGAAGCTCCCATTGACTTTCAGTCAGATAAGCTAAAATCCAAACCAATCACTGAATACCGAAACCATCTGTATTTTCAAATAGTCCTACATTCACTATTTATATATTTGTGAAACTTGACAGCAGTTAAAGAGTTCATTTTCACTGAAGAAGTGACTTATATTTTTTTTTTTTAATTTGGTTAATCCATAAAGGTTTGGACAATTGGCATGAATTCCAACTATATTATAACCTGTACAGTGATGTTTAGTCAAATTTTGGCAGCATGTTAAGGCAGTCAGGACTTGACTAGAAATCACTGCTTGGGGTATTTGTCTATTGTAAGCAGGGCCTCTAATGAGGGCATGCTATGGGCACATACCCTCAGATTGCAAAATCCTGAAATGGGCCTTTAAAGGTTAAAGTGTGCGTGGAATAAGACACAAAATTACTGTGTGAGTTGTGTTGGCAGAATGATACAAGAACTTATTCTGCATTTTCCTGGTGTGAATTCCCCTTTGGTTCTATAAGAAAATCTCAGTTAAGTTTGATACTGAATTAAAAAATGTATTCATGTATTCATTTTTGTATTCATGAATACTTTGTAAAGTATTCATATTCAAATACACTTGGAATTTTGTGTATTCGTATTTGTATTCATAAAATTTCAATGTATCCGTATTCATATTCAATACATTTACAATGTATTCGCCCCAACCCTGTACCGAACTAATACAATGGCCCTGCAATTACTCGAATTTTGAGTCAAATCTCGAGTTGAAACTCAAAATCGACTCAACTAGTCTCTGATTCGCGGATGTCCTTTTTCTCGAGTCGATTCAGTTTGGATAAACAACCGAGCTTTCGATGTCAGTTCTTTCTTAAACAATGCAATAATCCAGTCTGGCCACGAAAGAAATAGGAAAATATGTGACAAAACCCTATTCGTATCACTGTTAACCCTTTACCCAATGCAGACGATATCAACATTTATTATTTTAAATATCATTTTTTAATTTTTTTCAAAAAATATCAACAAAACCATATCATGTGACCCCTCGTTGGAACGAGCTCATCGGGCTTGTTCCAACGAGGGTCACATGATATGGTTTTGTTGACATTTTTTGAAAAATAATATTTTTTCAACTGCTGAATTTGCATATTATGCAGGCGGATGCGGGCGATTCGTTGGGTAAAGGGTAAAATGATATACGGCTTACTGATGCCCCATCGCGGCCTTAGTAAAGTTGGCATTCTACTGACGCCTCATAGTGGCCTTAGTAAAGTCAGCATTATACATGAGTCGTAATGAGATTCATCACCTGAAGATAAAGCTTTGCTCTCAAGGTGAAACGCCAAATGAATGGTAGATAACTCTATTTGTGTAGAATGATGTGCACTCGAGTCCATACACTATGCGGACTCGAGTACTCGGAGTGCACTTAATCTGTTATTGCTGTTTTGACTGCATGAACAACCCAATATGCCGTGCCTAATTTAGAAAAAGGGCTAAAACTTGTCAAAATTGTTACTTGGAGGTTCTAACAGGCAAGAAAGGTCGGTAGCTTGTACTAAAACATCTATACATGGAATAGTTAGTCGATTGAAAGTTGCATTTACGCAATTAAAGAACGTTAAATCCCTCTCTGTTGAGAAGAAATCGGGCAGTCGGTTGTATAAAAATCCACTCAAAAAATGACTCGACTCGTGGGTTTTAAACTAGAATCGAATTGACTCAACTCAAACTAAAATAGCTGACCTGCAGGGGCCCTAACCGATACCACAGTATACCCCAATAATGAAAGTGTCAATGACACTGTAGCTCAACTTGACAAACTTGAACTTGGTAAGTTATAAGTGAAATGGCAAAATTGTAGATCATTGGTACCAATGTTCTTTGGTGAAATTTAAACATAACAGTATTGTGTGTGCACAACATCAGAGTAATCCATGCATTTTTAAATGTAAACTGTAAGACTGGCTAAAGGAAGAATGCTGATACACATATGCAGTATGTTCAGAGGTTATTGTAAATGGCAACATTTTCCACAGAAATGAATGCTAATCAAGAGCTCTTATCTAGAGGTCTCGCCTAATGAGCGCACCAAGTTCAAAAACAATCTTATGATAAATGTGGCCTGTAGGCCATGTCAATGTCAAAGAAGAATGTTGATGCACAAATGCAATAAATTCAAAGATTGTCGCCAACAGCAACAGTTTTTGATGGAAGAGAAACGAAAATCGATAGCTCCTATCTTTGTCACCCTGCATAAGCATACAAAGTTTCAAAACAACCTGATAATGAATGCGCTCTCCGAGTCATGCCAAAGGAAGATGTTAAAGCACAAATGCACTAAGTTTGAATGTCATTTGCTTATGGCAATGTTTTTTTCTTCTTTTTTATGGAAATTCATAAGTATGCCCTGCAAAGAGTGAAAAAGGGAAAAGTTGCTGCACAAATGCAGAAAGTTCAAAGGCTGGTGATAACGACAATAAGTTTTTAGGGAAATGAAAAAATATCAATAGCTCACATTTAGAGGTCACCTCAAACACACATACCAAGTTTCAAAGTGATCCGATCATAAATGTGCCCTGAAGGGTGTGGCAAAGGGAAATATTCAGGTCTGAGTAAACTGAGTTCAAAGGTCATTGCCAGCTGCAACATTTTTCGACAGAAACAGAAGCAAATCGATAGCTCCCATCTAGATGTCACCCCAAACAAGCATGCCAGGTTTCAAAGCAATCCACTCATAAATGTACCCTGTAGGGTGTGCCAAAGGGAAATATTGAGGTTTGACTAAACTAAGTTCAAAGAAAGTTGCCACCATTTTTAGAGGGAAATTGAACAAAATCGATAGCTCCCATCTAGAGGTCACCCCAAACAAGCATACCACGTTTCAAAGCGATCATAATTGCGACCTGTGAGGTGTGCCAAAGGGAATTGTGGACGTACACCCAGATGTCCGTACATACATACGTACGCAAACGGACGAGAAGAGATGGCAATAGCTCAGCTTGACTTTGTCAAGTCGATCTAAAAATTCTGAAAGACGATTTTTGTGAATAATGCTGGCCAGCCTTAGTTGTAACGTTAACGAAAAGATTGTTAACCCTTTACCTAATGTAACGGCCAAAACTGGCAAGCGCTATTCTCAAAAATCGCCAATTAATTTTCATTATTTTTTTCATTTTTTGTCTCAAAAACATAGGTTATGAACGAGCTCGTTCCAACGAGGGGTCATAACCTATGTTTTTGAGACAAAAAATTAACAAAATTAGTTATTCAAGAATTATTTTTGCAAGTGTCGTCTGCTTTTCAGGTTAGGTAAAGGGTTAAACATTATGTGATAAAAAGAATTCCAGATTCATCACGATTTGGCATGAAATTCTGATCCTTGTTCACTTAAATCGAGCTGAGCCTCAGTACACCTCTGCTCACGATCAATTTTAGTGAACTTGGTATACAAATTTCATTGAAATCGCAACTCATTAGAGATCCACTTTACAGGAACCAGTACAGGGTTCTTCTAGTCAAGAACCAAAAAAATTCAAGGACTTTTCAAGGACATATCAGCATTTTCCAGGGATGTTTTTTTAAAATGTACATTTGGAATATAACCATTTTTAGAAGCCTTACCTACTTTAACCCTTTACCTTACATGAAAAGCAGACGGCACTTACAAAAAGATTCTTGAAAAACTAATTTTTTTGTCTCAAAAACATAGGTTATGACTCCTCATTTGAACGAGCTCGATAAGTTCGTTCCAATGAGGGGTCATAACTTATGTTTTTGAGACAAAAATGAAAAAAATAATTGAATTGGCTATTTTTGAGAATAGCGGTGGCCGTTTTTGGCTGTTACACTGGGTAAAGGGTTAAAAATGTCTTCTGCCTCATCCTTCTAATTTCCAGGAAATCAGTGCTTCTAAAATGCTCTGCAACAAAATTATGGTATTTACAGAATGACAGCCAGTTAAATAATGCCTGAACTATAATTCCTCATTTATCGTTTATCCATTATTTATGTTCGTTTTTTTTTGTTTCTCAACTAAAACAAGTACAAAAGATATGTTTCAATTGTCCACTATTACACAGGTAAAAATGATATAGGGCAAAACTCAAGGACTTTCAAGGAGTCTGAAGGATTTTCAAGTACTTTTCAACTACATTTTCTGAATTTTCAAAATTCAAGGAGTAATATTGAAATTCAAGGACTTTTCAATTTCAAGGATGTGCACACCCTGCAATAACAAAGAAAGAGTCAATGACACTGCAGTTCAACTTAACCACGAAGGGACTGAAGTAAATAACTAACTGTAGGATGTGCTATTGGAATTGTAGACAATTTTATAGCAAAATTAAAATAAACATTATAGCTCCCATGTATAGTGTTCAACTGATTACCAAAAATGACTGCTGACCGATTACTGGTTATTTGAACTCACAATCGGCCGATTGAAATACAATGCACTACTAGACAAGTCGAGGCTCGCAAAGAAGTACATTAAATTGAACATATTTTACAGTGTTTACAATCTGTTCACTACCAGATAAGTCGAGACTCAAAAGAACTACATTAAACTGAACATATTTCACAGTGTTAAACTCTGTTGACTCAGGTCCAGTAAAATTACCAGTTGCACAAACTTGGGCGGTAAACGTGGCTCTCAAGGAACACACTTTGAGGTGGTTTTTCAACTTTATTGAATGGAATCATTGACATCATTTTACATTAACAATTGAACAATTGCAGAAGATAATAAAATGTGATTGATGAATCATCACAAAATGCTTGGCAACAATCAGTTAAACAGATGTTCCAAGAGCCGTTACTGTTGTCATCCGATTGCCCACAATCAACCGATAATGGTGGCCAGTTCCGATAATTGGCTGAATACTACCCATGTAGAGATCACCCTAAGCCCCCCATTGCTCATGTGGGGGCACAGTGACGTCGTGTGCTAAGGCGTACTGCACGTCGATGGTGTACTTGTCTTCAACCAATGCTAACCCTGCTTGTGTGGAGTTAGTATGTTGGGGAGCTGACAGTTGCTCGCCATTGCTAGGTGGTTCTCTCTGGGTACTCCGGCTTCCTCCACCCGTAAAACTGTCACGGTCATGGTTAGACATTGTGCAGAAATATGTGACCTTAAACCCCAATAAACAAATAAATAAATAATCACCCTCAGCCACATAAGGGAGTGGAAAAAGACCGAGTAAAAGATGCACCCCCATAGGGTGTGTTTTAAAGGACTTGTGAACAATTTTTATGCCAAATCCAACATGGATGCTGGCGGCCACATTTTAGAAAAAAAAGTTAGTAAAAATCGATAGCCCCTATGAGAACATCACACAAAGCTACATATGAAATCGGAAAAATATTGGGTGAGGGATGCAGCTTGCTGGGTGTGCTGATGAAATTGTTGACAATTTATATGCCAAATCCAAGCAGGCCATTGGCGGCCATGTTTTTCAACAAAATTCAGAAAAATTTGATACCTCTCAACTAGACATCACACCAAAGCTACATTTAAAATTTGAAAAAGATTGGGTGAGAGATGCGTCATGTAGAAAGTGTGCTAATGGAATTGTTGACATTTCATATGCCAAAACCAAGATGGCCTCGTTTTTCAACAAAATTCAGAAAATTTGACAGCTCCCATCTAGAAATCACAAGAAAACTACATATAAAATTTGAAAAATATAGGGTGTGAGGTGCAGCCTGCAGGGTGTGGAATTGTTGACAATTCATATGCAAAATCCAAGTTGGCGGCGGACGGTCAAGTTTTTCAATGAAATTCAGAAAAATTTGATAGCTCCCATCTCGACATTTCACCAAAGCTATATTTGAAATTTGAAAAAACAACATGTAAGAGAAGCGGACTTTAGGGGTGCTAATGGAATTGTTAACAATTTATATGCCAAATCGTTACTTTTTCAGGCAAATGGTAGCGAGCAGAATACAACGCACCTTCTGAAAGATGGCCAATTGGCATTTGGCACCAAAAAGATTTGGGTTGGCTAAAAATTTGGCCCCAAGCACTTTCGAGCTCACATGAGCACTGTTAAAAGTTGAATAGTATACTTACAGTCAAACTTATATCGCTGACTTGCACTTCGTCTGAAGACCATTTTCCAAACAGCTTCACCTCTGGGAGCTCAGTTGCTACTGGCCCAGGCGTTTCATCCCAGCATTCTGTCATCCTGGCAGGAAAAAGAATGAAAATGAAAATAGAAAACATGAGGGAAGAAAAATGATTAATTTTGAGGAATAATGATTCAATCCAAACAAATACAGTGGAGCCCACTTAATTGGATATCTCTTAATTGTATATCCCTGTTAATTGAATATAATTTTCAAACACAAAACATTTACCATACCTTCAGTACAAATTTGATCTGTTAATTGCATGTGGGTTGTAGAGTAAACTCCTGTTAATTGTATATAAATTTTTGTAATATGTCGAAAAAATTACTGTGACACGCACCAAATTCCTCTTATTTATCAACCTTTTTGGCCTCACCACATCCAATACAGGTATTTAGTCTATTATATCTTGTTTGACAGAGCTCTATGAGCTCTGTCAAACAAGATATAATAGAATAAATGCTCAGTTTACCTCCAGAACACAGGAAACTGACCAAATCCCTGTTAATTGTATACTCCTGTTAATTGAATAATTTTCACTGGCAAAATGGATATTCAATTAAGAGGATTCTACTGTACAAAAAAAGGATGGAAACTGCTCGTGTTAAACAAAGTCACCACAATAAAAACAATTTACAAATATGTCAAAGTCAAATTTCCTTCCGTCTTCCATTTTGCGAGTGCACAAGTTCAGGCTCTAAATGAGGTGCACAGTGGTAAGTCAGGCATAACTTTAAATCCATTTTCAAGAGAGGCTTGCAGATTTCAGAAACTGACACGATCAAAAAAACATGCCTGCCGATTTGAGGAGAACCGCCATTTGGATCACATGGAGGTTACCTAAAATGAAAAACAGGCGAACAAAAAAATGGTCGCACCAAATTGTCACCAAGTCCCACGAAATTTGCACCAAGTTGAGTAATCTAGTACGAATGAAGGTGGGAATGATGTGGAGCATCAACCAATTATCAGCTGCACAGATGTTTGCATCGGCCAGAAGTTTAGCTACTCTGTTGGCCAATAATAATGAATAATTGGCCAAGCAGAGCAGCTTTTCTTAGGCAGATGCAATCACCTATGCTGATGGTTGGTTGATGCTCAACATCATTTCAAACTGTTGATCATCTGAAGATATAACAGAGGCACAAAATCAGGAAATGGCAGTAATTCATGTCTCTGCCACAAACTCCGATTATAAATGCCATACTCTTCTGCAGCATGCTAGCCTATGCCACGATTAAGCTATAATTGCAACTAATTTGTATCTAAATTGTTGCAACACAGCTAATTATTGTTCCTAAGGATTCACTGCTATCAGGATATTGCCCATAGGAGCAATTACTTGGCTCTGATACAACAGTTCATATATCATTATAATTTCGATACATATATGTTTAGGTTACCCAATACTCCTGAGTGCCTAATAATCATACATGTATGATTATTCTTTTTCGAACAAAATTCCCGCCTGTATGATCCTTATTTGACCCTGTATGATTATTAATTTTCAGCAATCGAATGTGCAGAGCAGCCGCTTGTGTCAATAAGTTCACCAAAACAAACTAGTAAGGTATATGTACAAGCAAACACAGAATGCAATGGAAATGTTAAAACTGGTAGAGATCTGGAATCAAATATTTGGGCTTTATTCTGAAGTACTGTTACCATAACTTTAAGACCTAGTACCCAGTGGATGTGCTTCATACCATCACTGAAACAGAATTAATTAGTCTATAAGGTTTTGCCTTGGTGAAATTTATGAGAGAGTGCCAACAGGCACTCTCCCAAAAATTGCAACAAGTCAAATCCATGTGAAAATTATGATAACCGAAAGTAATTTAGCCTTTCACCACTTCAAGAGCATCAGGGTTATTCGACCCTATACTATTATTTTCAGGAAATTTTGCACCCTGTACTATTATTTTGCTCTGTACTATTATTAGGCACTCGAGAGAAGATTACTTGAATCAAGTACAGAGGAGCGAACCATAAGTTACCAGGTGAACGATAAATGGGATGCATAAAATTCTGAAAACAGCAGGCCTGTAAAAACAGATTCTAGAAATCGAGAAGTCAGGCTTGCATATTTCAGAAACTGACAGGATCGTAAAACTGGTTATGGAAATATGTCTAGGAACATTACAGAACCTGTTTTAACCCTTTACTCAACGTAACGGCCAAAACCAGCCAGCGCGATTCTCAAAAATCGCTATTTAATTTTCATTATTTTTTCATTTTTTTGTCTCAAAAACATAGGTTATGACCCCTCATTGGAATGAGCTCATCGAGCTCGTTCCAATGAGGGGTCATAACCTATGTTTTTGAGACAAAAAAATGAAAAAAAAATTTATTCAAGAATTTTTGCAAGTGTCGTCTGCTTTTCATGTTAGGTAAAGGGTTAACCCTTTCTCAATACAAATGAGTAGTATGTTGAGTTGGTGACAATTTATGAGGCTCAATGGACGAATACATTTGTGGGGATGGGGTTGCAGCCTATTCCATTCAGAGAAGAGCCTGGCCACACTGTAATAGAACAGTACTCCCAACATGTGCTCTTAGGAAATCGGCAAGCTACAGTTTAAGTGCCTTGGCAGTAGTTTCTATACAAGTCTCGGCTGCCTATATAGACAGCCACAGGATGTACACTGCCTTTAATCAAATGAAAGTGTCAATGACACTGTAGCTTAACTTGTGTGTTGTGTTTGATGAAAAGTATAATGTTCAATGTTTATGAAAGGAATATGAGATAAGACAAGAATTGTGATAATTGGGAATAGTGCTCAAACGACTAGTGAATTCCAAAGTCGACTAGTCAATACCCAAAAGTCAAGTCGACTTCAACTAGTCATTGGTGATAACTTGTCTCCTTATAACAGTGTTGGTGTTCCGGTAGAGTGCTGAAGGTCCAAATTTGGCTTCACATGGGCATTCATATACAGCAACTTACTGGAACATTATTCTGTTAATGTGCTTCTAATTATGCTACAGGTGAAATTATATAGTCTTATTTAATTTGCCTTGTTGCGATTTATGGGAGAGTGCCTAGAGGCACGAACTCATAAATTGCAATAAGGCAAATTAATAACATATCCTGATAGCCCAAAATAATTCAGCACTCTACTAGTACCAGTTAAAACAAACTAGTGTCACTACTATTAGATGGCAACATTGATTGCCCAATATTGCTGTTCAAACTGTCTGACAGTGGCACAGAAGGGATACTATTTACCTAAAAGCTTGAACTCCTCCGACTAGTCGACTGCACAATTGAGAGTTGACTACTGGTTTGCCCAGAGTCGACATCGACTAGTCGACTAATCGTTTGTGTACTAATTGGGAATATGTTAATTTCTGTTCCCTGTATGCTATGTTTTTAATAAAAATAATATGAGGTGTACACTGTACTAAAGAGCTGGGGGTGGGTTAATATGACCTCACAGTTCAAGTATGTGGCCCTCACAGTTAACATGTCAACGAAAGTTACGAAGTTACAGTGAAATTATTCCAAAAGGAGTCATCCTATCAAGTTACATTGAAATCCCTTCACAAATATAGCCTGTAGACTGTGCTAAAGGTTTTTGGGCTTCAGGCCTGTGTAGCCATGATGGTTGACCGATTGCAACTAAAAGGGGTCGTCCTCATCTCGACATTATACTGAGTCATTCTACTAAGTTACAATGAAATCCCTTCACAAATACGATCTGTAGTCTGTACGAAAGTTTTTGGGGTTTTGGGCTCGGGAAGCCAGCATGGTTGAATGATTGCGATCAAAAGGGGACGTTGTCATCTGGGCATCATCTGGAGCGATCTTACAAAGTTACAATGAAATCCCTTCATAAATATGACCTGTAGACTGTGCTCAAGGTTTTCGGGCTTCGGGCCCCTAAAGCAGTCACAGTTGACCAATCACGACCAAAAGGGGATGTCATCATCTAGGCATTATATGGAGTCAACCTAACAAGTTACAATGAAATCCTTCTATAAAAATGACCTATAGACCATGCTAAAGGTTTTGGGCTCGTGCGGCCATCAAGGCTGAATGATCGCAACCAAAAGGGAACAATCTCATCTAGACATTATTTGGAGTCATCCTACCAAGTTACAATGAAATCTCTTCATAAATATGACCTGTAGACTGTTCTAAAGTTTTTCAGGCTTCGGGCCCCTGCAGCCATCACAGTTGCCCAATCGCATCCCAAAAGGGGACATTCTCATCTCGACATTATATGAAATCAAAAGGGGACATTCTCATCTGTGCTAAAGTTTTCCAGGCTTCGAGCCCCTGCAGCCATCACAGTTGCCCAATCGCATCCCAAAAGGGGACATCCTCATCTCGACATTATATGAAGTCAACCTACCAAGTTACAATAAAATCCCTTCATAAATATGACCTGTACACTGTGCTAAATGTTTTCGGCTTTGGGCTCGGGCAGCCATCATAGTTTAATGATTGCAATCAAAAGGGGACATTCTCATCTGGGCATCATCTGGAGTGATCCTACAAAGTTACAATGAAATCCATCCATAAATACGACCTATAGACCATGCTAAAGGTTTTTGGGCTTGGGCAGCCATCAAGGCTGAATGATCGCGACCAAAAGGAGATGTTCTCATCTAGACATCATTTGGAGTCATCCTACCATGCTACAATGAAATCTCTTCATAAATATGACCTGTAGACTGTGCTAAAGGTTTTCGGGCTTTGGGCCCCTGTAGCCATCACATTTACCCAATCATGTCCAAAAGGGGACGTTCTCATCTAAACATTATATGAAGTCAACCTACCAGGTAACAATGAAATTCCTTCATAAATATGACCTGTAGACTGTGCTAAAGGTTTTCGGGCTTTGGGCAGCAATCATGGTTGAATGGTCGCAACCAAAAGGGAAATTCTCATCTGGGCATCATCTGGAGTGATCCTACAAAGTTACAATGAAATCCCTTCATAAATATGACCTGTGGACTGTACTCAAGGTTTCTGGGTTTTGGGCACCTGTAGCCGTCACAGCTGACCAATCACAACCAAAAGGGGATGTCATCATCTAGGCATTATATGGAGTCAACCTAACAAGTTACAATGAAATCCTTCCATAAATACGACCTATAGACTATGCTAAAGGTTTTTGGGTTCGGGTAGCCGTCAAGGCTGAATGAGCGCGACCAAAAGGGGATGTTCTCATCTAGACATTATTTGGAGTCATCCTACCAAGTTACAATGAAATCCCTTCATAAATATGATCTGTAGACTGTGCTAAAGGTTTTTGGGCTTCTGGCCCCTGTAGCCATCACAGTTGCCCAATCATGTCCAAAAGGGGTACATGAAGTCAACCAACCAGGTTACGATGAAATCCCTTCATAATATCACCTGTAGACTGTGCTCAAGGTTTTCGGGCTTTGGGCTTTGGCAGCCATCATGGTTGAATGATCGCGACCAAAAGGGGACATTCTCATCTGGGCATCATCTGGAGTGATCCTACGAAGTTACAATGAAATCCCTTCATAATTATGACCTGTAGACTGTGCACAAGGTTTTCGGGCTTTGGGCCCCTGTAGCCATCACAGTTGAGCAATCACGACCAAAAGGCGATGTCATCATCTAGCCATTATATGGAGTCAACCTAACAAGTTACAATGAAATTCTTCCTTAAATACGACCTATAGACTATGCTAAAGAGTTTTGGGCTCGGGCAGCCATCAAGGCACAATGATCGCGACCAAAAGGGGAAGTTCTCATCTAGACATTATTTGGAGTCATCCTACCAAGCTACAATGAAATCTCTTCATAAATATCACCTGTAGACTGTGCTAAAGGTTTTCGAGCTTCGGGCCGCTGTAGCCGTCACAGTTGCCCAATTGTGTCCAAAAGGGGACGTTCTCATCTAGACATTATATGATGTCAGCCTACCAAGTTACAATGAAATCCCTTCATAAATATGACCTGCAGACTGTGCTAAAGGTTTTCGGGCTCGGGCAGCCATCATGGTTGAATGAACGCAACCAAACGGGACAATCTCATCTGGGCATCATCTGGAGTGATCCTACAAAGTTTCAATGAAATCCCTTCATTAATATGACCTGTAGACTGTGCTCAAGGTTTTCGGGCTTCGGGCATCTGTAGCCATAACAGTTGACCAATCACGACCAAAAGGGGATGTCATCATCTAAGCATTATATGGAGTCAACCTAACAGGTTACAATGAAATCCTTCCATAAATATGATCTTTTGCCTATGCTAAAGGTTTTTGGGCTCAGGCACCCATCAAGGCTGAATGATCGCGATCAAAATGGGACGTTCTCATCTAGACATTGTTTGTTTGTTTGTTGGTGGTTAACGTCACATATTTATGCACCATGGCTAATCGTGACACAACATGGAGATGAAGTCAAGTTTAGTCAATCGATTATCAACATGTTGCCCATTTTAGAGGACTTTCACCCCAAGCATTGGTGACTGGGTCCTATTTTACTAGTAAAGCGGAACTGGTTTACCACAGTAAACAAGTGCTGCTTACTTCCCGGGGTTCCCACGGGGACATCTAGACATTATTTGGAGTCATCCTACAAAGTTATAATAAAATTCCTTCATAAATATGACCTGTAGATTTATTTATTTATTGGTGTTTAAGGTCACATACTTATGCACAATGGCTAATCGTTACCGTGACAGTTTTATGGGTGGAGGAAGCCGGAGTACCCGGAGAGAACCACCGAGCAACGACGAGCAGCTGTCAGCTCTCCAACATCGTAACTCTGAACTCTGCACCGCAGCACAGGCAGGGTTAGATTGGTTGAAGACATGCGCACCATCGATGTGCTGTACGCCTCAATACACAGCATTATCGTGCCCCCATGTAGGCAATCGGGATGAAGTGTCTTGCCCAAGGACACAACGCGGTTGCCGCAGGTGGGATTCGAACCGAGGACCTCTCGGTTTGCAGCCTGCACCTCTACCAACTGAGCCACCGCGCCCCCCTATATGACCTGTAGACTGTGCTAAAGGTTTTCGGGCTTCGGGCCCCTGTAGCCATCACAGTTGCCCAATCAGGACCAAAAGGGGACTTTCTCATTTAGACCTTGTATGAAGTCAACCCACCAAGTTACAATGAAAGTCTTCAATAAATATGACCTGTAGACTTTGCTGAAGGTTTTCGGGTTTTGGGCTCGGGCAGTCGTCACGGTTGGCAGATCACGCCCAAATGGGAAAATTCTCATCTAGACATCATAAGGAGTCATCCTACCAAGTTACAATGAAATCCCCCCACATTAAACATGACCTGCAGACTGTGCTAAAAGTTTTGGGGTTTCGGGCTTTGGCAGCCATCATGGTTGATAGATCATGCCCAAAAGGGGATGTTCTCATCTAGGCATTATACAGAGGCATCCCACCAAGTTACAATGAAATCCCTTCATAAATACGACCTGTAGACTGTGCTAATGGTTTTCGGATTTTGGGCTCGGGCAACCATACCGGTTGACCGATCGTGACCAAAAGGAGACGTTCTCATCTAGACATGACCCCAAACTTGCATATGAAATTTTGTGATGCTCAGACAAGAACTGTGGGGTGTAGCCCGTGCTAAAGGAAAATGTGAACAGACTAACAGACTTCCGCACGCGTGATGGCAATAGCTTATCTTGACTATGTCAAGTTAAGCTAAAAATGTTTACGTTATTCTGATGTGCTAGATATTGTTTCTAATGACACAGATCACCCAAACATCTTGAGCCAATACCTAGCTGCTACTTACCAGACTGATCGTTGAAATCAAACATTTTTTATACGAATGAGAATGAATGTTACCACCATTTGAGCTGAACATACTCATTCCTCTGAGTTTTATTTAGGCCCCACAAAGTAGATCTTCTGTTTCTCAAATTTTAAATTGCATGTAGGTTGGTGTTTATTTTATCTTTTATTTTTGTAATTATTTCTTTGCCAACAAAAGATCATGTTCTTGGTTTGTTTTATGTTTTGAACCTCATAATCTACAGAATAGCATGGATAGTGGTGTATTTCATCCCTTGAGTGCAAGAAGGCTTTGAAATGCTAAAGAATTGCAAAGCCCAATTTATCAGTTTTATTAACTTGGGTAAAATAGACATAAACCATTTAATTTTTTTTTTTACGTTTGTATTGGTTATAAAAAGAGCTTCTTCCAATGTGGGTCATTTATTAATACGCGATATTTTTGACACAAAAATTAAATAAAAGTGTCAATGGCACTGTAGCTCAACATGACAAACTTGAACTTGATAAGTTATAAGTGAAATGGCAAAATTGAAGATCATTGGTTCCAATGTTATTTGGTGAAACTTCACTGAACAGCACTGTGTGTGACAAATGTCAGAGCAATGATCAACCCATGCATTTTTAAATGTAACATATTGATATCATCCCAAACAAGCAAACCAAGTTTCAAAGTGATCCAATCATAAATGTGCCCTGTAAGGTGTGCCAAAGGAAAATATTGATGCCTAACTTAGTACAAAGGTTGTTGCCAATGCCAATGTTTTTTGACAGAAATGAAAGAAAATCGATAGCTCCCATCTAGATGTCACCCCAAACAAGCATACCAAGTTCCCCAGTGATCCGATGATAAATGTGTCCTGTACAGCATGCCAAAGGAATATATTGATGCCTGACTAATCTAAGTTCAAAGGTCATTGCCAATGCCAACGTTTTTTTTGACAGAAATAGAAGAAAATCGATATTTCCCATCAGATCTAGAGGACACCCCAAACAAGCATACAAGGTTTTAAAGTGATCCGAACATAAATGTACCCTGTAGGGCGTACCAAAAGGAAATATTGATTATTGATGCCTAACTAAACCAAGTTGGGATTTTTGTCTCTCCAACTATGACCCCCCCCCCCCCCCCCCTGTGCTTGCAATTAACTCCTCCTAAATCTTTTATTTATTATTTATTTATTGGTGTTTAAGGTCACATTTCTGCATACTGGCTGATCATGACCATTCCTAAATGTATTATGGTCAATGCAAACAGAATCAGTGACAAGATGGTCCTCCACCCATCTCCATTGGGACCCCTTTTGTAGTGATGTTTCCCATGTTGAGAACACTATGCACATCTTCAAACAATGCTCTGATGATTCTGACAAAACTTTCTCTGAATCCAAGGCCCTCAAGATTCTTCCACATTCCCTCCCCCCACACTCTGTTGTATGCCTTTTCACATCAAGGAATGCCAAAAACATCTTTCTTTAGGCCTAAAAAAATTTAAAATATGTTTCTCAGGCTCTCCTGCATGGTACTTTTGGCTGCCACATGCTCTCTTTTTATAACCAATGGAAACTTTAAAAAAAAATCAAAATTAAATGGATTATGTCTGATATTTTACCAATGTTAAAAAAAATTGATAAATTTGTCCCATGAGTGCAAGATGGCTTTGCAATGCTTTAGCATTGCAAAGCCTTCTTGCTCTCAAGGGACAAAATACACCACCTCCCATGCTATTCTGTAGATTATGAGGCCTAAAACATAAACCAAGATATGAACTTTTGATGTCAAAGAAATAATTACAGAAATAAAAAATAAAATAAAAAAAAAACGTTCGCCCGCATGGAGTTTTACAAATAATGGCCTGAGAAACAGAAGATCTACTTTGTGGGGCCTTATTGACTTTTGTTGATTCTATCAGCTGGGAGAGAGTAAACAAGTGGTCAGTGACTCATCTCCCTTGCCGGTACGCATTCTGGATTTCCCCTAGGAATCCTCTTTCTTCAACAATTTTCCACAATCCATCCATAGAGAATCTTACAAAATACCTTCCCAATATTGCTGCTAACAGATATTCCTCTGTAATTATCTAAGACTTCCTTATCTCCTTTTTTTGTGTTTCGAAGGTTACCATGCTTTCTGTCCACTCTGTCAGAACCTTTTGCTTTGTAATTGCCATGTATTTAACACGGTAATGAAAGATGTACATATAGAGGATCCCCTTGAGCTTCGCTCAGATGAGCTAAAAATTAAAATGCAGTCTTTCGGGTCATGTTTGGTTTAGTGGGTGGGGAGGCGTAACCAAGAATCCTTTACTCCTGCCTCCCCCACCTTCTCCCGGCCCCCCGGATGCATGATCAAAATGCGCAGACGTGAGTAGTATGTCATGTACCCGGACAGGTATCATTTGGGGGATCTCATCGGCAAGGCTTGGAGGTGTGGGAGGGGCAGTGTGCCTGTCTTACAGAGACCACTAACATAGCAGAGATCTGAAAAGATGTGGGTTTCAGGAATAGGCTATTATGGTAATCATTTTTTTCAAAGGCCAGGAGGGCTAGTTTTTGCCCACCTTCATTTTTTTTAAGGTGAACAGTAGGCGTGTGAATAAATTGCTCTGCAGAAAATGCCAGGCCTGGAGTAACCGTTTCCACATTGATATTTGTTTTGGCAGCAACTCCGGGTTACGCTAAAAACAAGGGCGACATCAAAACGATTGTTGGCGCTTCAAACATTTTAAAATGTCGATAAATAGAGGATAACATATAGTTTGGATCAATTTACTCTGCACAAATGTAAGGATATACAGTGATGAACCGACTATCAAAACTTGCTATCAACCGATTACTGGTTATTTCTCTGCCGTTTATGCTGGCTGAAGAAGGACACTGAAGAAAATCTGTTGTTGCCTGTTATACTAAAGAATTTTGTTGATAAATCATCAATTTCGAAAGCTTAATACCACATAAGTTTTCAGAGTATGCATATTTAGTGCTGGGCAATATTAGCGAAAATAATACTTACATTTTGGTTGGGGTGTGGGGAAAAAAGATTGTTATTAATAATACAATCACACAATATTGTTCTCGTGAAGATTGTGTTTTTCTCCGGTAAATAGTGTTAATACGGTTTTCACTGGGGGGAAGCGTGACCGTGAAAATTTGGTTGATTGCGACGGTGTCCGGTTGATTGCCCTTTCTCTTCGACATCAAATTGTGGTAAGTGTACGATTTATTGTAGATTTCTCTAAATATCAATAAATTGGGAACCCAGGAATATACGCATAGGTTGTGTGAATGTATCCTGAACACGTACATATATTTTTTATACTAAGATACCCGAGTATTGCCTGCTAGTGACTTCCTATTCAATCGACCAAAAGGGGATGTTCTCATCTAGACATTATTTGGAGTCATCCTACCAAACTACAATGAAATCCTTTCATAATTATGACCTGTAGACTGTTCTAAAGGTTTTCGGTCTTCTGGCCCCTGTAGCCGTCACAGTTGCCCAATCGTGTCCAAAAGGGGACGTTCTCATCTAGACATTATATGAAGTCAACCTACCAAGTTACAATGAAATCCCTTCATAAACATGACCTGTAGACTGTACTAAAGGTTTTTGGGCTTCGGGCTTGGGCAGCCATCATGGTTGAATTATTGCAACAAAACGGGACAATCTCATCTGGGCATCATCCGGAGTGATCCTACGAAGTTACACTGAAATCCCTTTATAAATATGACCTGTAGACTGTGCTCAAGGTTTTCGGGCTTCAGGCATCTGTAGCCATAACAGTTGACCAATCACGACCAAAAGGGGATGTCATCATCTAAGCATTATATGGAGTCAACCTAACAGGTTACAATGAAATCCTTCCATAAATATGACCTTTGCCTATGCTAAAGGTTTTTGGGCTCAGGCACCAATTAAGGCTGAATGATCACGATCAAAATGGGACGTTCTCATCTAGACATTATTTGGAGTCATCCTACCAAGTTATAATAAAATTCCTTCATAAATATGACCTGTAGACTGTGCTGAAGGTTTTCGGGCTTCGGGCCCCTGTAGCCGTCACAGTTGCCCAATCAGGACCAAAAGGGGACTTTCTCATTTAGACATTGTATGAAGTCAACCCACCAAGTTTCAATGAAATTCTTCAATAAATATGACCTGTAGACTTTGCTGAAGGTTTTCGGGTTTTGGGCTCGGGCAGTCGTCACGGTTGGCAGATCACACCCAAATGGGGAAATTCTCATCTAGACATCATAAGGAGTCATCCTACCAAGTTACAATGAAATCCCCCCACATTAAACATGACCTGCAGACTGTGCTAGAAGTTTTTGGGTTTCGGGCTTTGGCAGCCATCATGGTTGATGGATCATTCCCAAAAGGGGACGTTCTCATCTAGGCATTATACAGAGGCATCCCACCAAGTTACAATGAAATCCCTTCATAAATACGACCTGTAGACTGTGCTAATGGTTTTCGGGTTTTGGGCTCGGGCAGCCATCATGGTTGAATGATCGCAACCAAAAGGAGACATTCTCATCTGGGCATCATCTGGAGTGATCCTACGAAGTTACAATGAAATCCCTTCATAAATATGACTTGTAGACTGTGCTCAAGATTTTCAGGCTTCGGGCACCTGTAGCCATGACAATTGACCAATCCTGACCAAAAGGGGATGTCATCATCTTGGCATTTTATGGAGTCAACCTAACAAGTTACAATGAAATCCTTCCATAAATATGACCTGTAGACTATGCTAAAGGTATTTGGGCTTGGGCTTGGGCAGCCATCATGGTTGAATGATCGCTAACAAAAGGGGACATTCTCATCTGGGCATCGTCTGGAGTGATCCTACTAAGTTACAATGAAATCCCTTCATAAATACGACATGTAGACTGTGCTAATGGTTTTCGGGTTTTGGGCTCGGGCAACCATACCGGTTGACCGATCGCGACCAAAAGGAGATGTTCTCATCTAGACATGACCCCAAACCTGCATATGAAATTTTGTGATGCTCAGACAAGAACTGCAGGGTGTAGCCCGTGCTAAAGGAAAATGTGAACAGACTAACAGACTTCTACACGCGTGATGGCAATAGCTTATCTTGACTATGTCAAGTTAAGCTAAAAATGTTTACGTTATTCTGATGTGCTAGATATTGTTTCTAATGACACAGATCACCCAAACATCTTGAGCCAATACCTAGCTGCTACTTACCAGACTGATCGTTGAAATCAAACATTTTTTATACGAATGAGAATGAATGTTACCACCATTTGAGCTGAACATACTCATTCCTCTGAGTTTTATTTAGGCCCCACAAAGTAGATCTTCTGTTTCTCAAATTTTAAATTGCATGTAGGTTGGTGTTTATTTTATCTTTTATTTTTGTAATTATTTCTTTGCCAACAAAAGATCATGTTCTTGGTTTGTTTTATGTTTTGAACCTCATAATCTACAGAATAGCATGGATAGTGGTGTATTTCATCCCTTGAGCGCAAGAAGGTTTTGCAATGCTAAAGAATTGCAAAGCCCAATTTATCAGTTTTATTAACTTGGGTAAAATAGACATAAACCATTTAATTTTTTTTTTTTACGTTTGTATTGGTAATAAAAAGAGCTTCTTCCAATGTGGGTCATTTATTAATACGCGATATTTTTGACACAAAAATTAAATAAAAGTGTCAATGGCACTGTAGCTCAACATGACAAACTTGAACTTGATAAGTTATAAGTGAAATGGCAAAATTGAAGATCATTGGTTCCAATGTTATTTGGTGAAACTTCACTGAACAGCACTGTGTGTGACAAATGTCAGAGCAATGATCAATCCATGCATTTTTAAATGTAACATATTGATATCATCCCAAACAAGCAAACCAAGTTTCAAAGTGATCCATTCATAAATGTGCCCTGTAAGGTGTGTCAAAGGGAAATACTGATGCCTAACTTAGTACAAAGGTTGTTGCCAATGCCAATGTTTTTTGACAGAAATGAAAGAAAATCGATAGCTCCCATCTAGATGTCACCCCAAACAAGCATACCAAGTTCCCCAGTGATCCGATGATAAATGTCCTGTACAGCATGTCAAAGGAATATATTGATGCCTGACTAATCTAAGTTCAAAGGTCATTGCCAATGCCAACGTTTTTTTGACAGAAATAGAAGAAAATCGATAGTTCCCATCAGATCTAGAGGACACCCCAAACAAGCATACAAGGTTTTAAAGTGATCCGAACATAAATGTACCCTGTAGGGCGTACCAAAAGGAAATATTGATTATTGATGCCTAACTAAACCAAGTTGGGATTTTTGTCTCTCCAACTATGCCCCCCCCCCCCCCCCTGTGCTTGCAATTAACTCCTAAATCTTTTATTTATTATTTATTTATTGGTGTTTAAGGTCACATTTCTGCACACTGGCTGATCATGACCATTCCTAAATGTATTATGGTCAATGCAAACAGAATCAGTGACAAGATGGTCCTCCACCCATCTCCATTGGGACCCCTTTTGTAGTGATGTTTCCCATGTTGAGAACACTATGCACATCTTCAAACAATGCCCTGATGATTCTGACAAAACTTTCTCTGAATCCAAGGCCCTCAAGATTCTTCCACATTCCCTCCCCCCCCACACTCTGTTGTATGCCTTTTCACATCAAGGAATGCCAAAAACATCTTTCTTTTAGGCCTAAAAAAATTAAAAATATGTTTCTCAGGCTCTCCCGCATGGTACTTTTGGCTGCCGCATGCTCTCTTTTTATAACCAATGGAAACTTTAAAAAAAAATCAAAATTAAATGGATTATGTCTGATATTTTACCAATGTTAAAAAAAATTGATAAATTTGTCCCATGAGTGCAAGATGGCTTTGCAATGCTTTAGCATTGCAAAGCCTTCTTGCTCTCAAGGGACAAAATACACCACCTCCCATGCTATTCTGTAGATTATGAGGCCTAAAACATAAACCAAGATATGAACTTTTGATGTCAAAGAAATAATTACAGAAATAAAAAATAAAATAAAAAACCGTTCGCCCGCATGGAGTTTTACAAATTATGGCCTGAGAAACAGAAGATCTACTTTGTGGGGCCTTACTGACTTTTGTTGATTCTATCAGCTGGGAGAGAGTAAACAAGTGGTCAGTGACTCATCTCCCTTGCCGGTGTGCATTCTGGATTTCCCCTCTTTCTTCATCAATTTTCCACAATCCATCCATAGAGAATCTTACAAAATACCTTCCCAATATTGCTGCTAACAGATATTCCTCTGTAATTATCTAAGACTTCCTTATCTCCTTTTTTGTGTTTCGAAGGTTACCATGCTTTCTGTCCACTCTGTCAGAACCTTTTGCTTTGTGACTGCCATGTATTTAACACGGTAATGAAAGATGTACATATAGAGGATCCCCTTGAGCTTCGCTCAGCTGAGCTAAAAATTAAAATGCAGTCTTTCGACTTTCGGATCATGTTTGGTTTAGGGGGTGGGGAGGCGTAACCAAGAATCCTTTACTCCCGTCTCCCCCACCTTCTCCCGGCCCCGGATGCATGATCAAAATGTGCAGACGTGAGTAGTATGTCATGTACCCGGACAGGTATCATTTGGGGGATCTCATCGGCAAGGCCCGGAGGTGTGGGAGGGGCAGTGTGCCTGTCTTACAGAGACCACTAACATAGCAGAGATCTGAAAAGATGTGGGTTTCAGGAATAGGCTATTATGGTAATCATTTTTTTCAAAGGCCAGGAGGGCTAGTTTTTGCCCACCTTCATTTTTTTTAAGGTGAACAGGAGGCGTGTGAATAAATTGCTCTGCAGAAAATGCCAGGCCTGGAGTAACCGTTTCCACACTGATATTTGTTTTGGCAGCAACTCCGGGTTGCGCTAAAAAACATGGGCGACATCAAAATGATTGTTGGCGCTTCAAACATTTTAAAATGTCGATAAATAAAGGATAACATATAGTTTGGATCAATTTACTCTGCACAAATGTAAGGATATACAGTGATGAACCGACTACCAAAACTTGCTATCAACCGATTACTGGTTATTTCTCTGCCGTTTATGCTGGCTGAAGAAGGACACTGAAGAAAATCTGTTGGTGCCTGTTATACTAAAGAATTTTGTTGATAAATCATCAATTTCGAAAGCTTAATACAACATAAGTTTTCAGAGTATGCATATTTAGTGCTGGGCAATATTAGCGAAAATAATATTTACATTTTGGTTGGGGCGTGGGGAAAAAGATTGTTATTAATGATACAATCACACAATATTGTTCTCGTGATGATTGTGTTTTCCTCCGGTAAATAGTGTTAATACGGTTTTGTGTAAGGAAACAATACACTTGGCTGTATTAACCAGGAATATACTGAGCACACATACTCTGTGTCTTAGTTGAATAATTTTTGTGTTGTGAAGTTGTATGACGCATGGTTTACACGTTCATCAGAATGTATTATTCAATGTTCTTTTCTCAGCTTGTTACCTCCCTTGATGTGTTTCTCCAATGTTTACATGAACTCTACAATCTTTGGGAAATGGTGGCAATCTCGCACCAATTGAAGTTGGTAAATTCTGTAATATCTCTGCTCTGCAAATCACTAAATTTTATGCTATGCACAACACACGTTTTTAATGGGGAAAACTTGACTGAAATGGCCAGATATCAAAGGGATATTTAATAATCAGTGTTAAAAATAGAATAACCGGAAACTGACGGTTGTCATAATCGGCCGATGCCCCATAAGCATCCGATTCCGATTGACGATTCTGATTATCGGTTCATCACTAAGGATATACGTATACTATCGAATGCAGCCGGTGATAAGGGGTGATATATATTCCTGTTTTCAAGTTTTGAGTTCCCATCAAAAGTTGATGGGGAATTTTACCACAGATTTGAATGGAAGGAATCTGAACATCAAGGGATGGCCACTACGTTCAGATCACTGAACTAAAGTAGCAGCAACTGCTTGTCACTTCTGCCGTAATAAAATTGTCAGGCTACTTGCCAGTGATTGGGGACTCGATATTTGGGGATAAAAAGGTATGTCTATAAAGTCAGAATTTAAGTTGTTTTATATTGAGTAATTGCAGGAAAATAAAACAATTCCGGGTAATTCTAGAGTCTCGGTGGACCCTGACGACCAGAATTGTATCAAGAATGAATGTGATTGTGAAAAACGTCAGAAACCATCGTAACTTCCATTCATTCCATCAATAAAAACAACATATTTTCGGACCGTACAATCATATTTCCAAGATTTATGGGCAATCCTATTTGGAAAGCACGTTTTCATGGGCGCAGACATGTTGAATTGAACGAAAAACATTATTGCGAAAATAGGCAACAAGAATGATTTATAGCGACAAAAATCCAACTGAGTATAATTTATTCCCTCAAAAACATTTTATTTCAAACAAAAATCATTTCTTATCTTTGAGGTTGGGGCATGGGGAAGCTAGAAATTCAACTGAGAAGAGGAAGACGCAATTAAATGCTTTGCAAAATTTACACACCTCAACACGATTTCGTGAAATAGGTGAAAAGATTTCCAATATGGGGTGTCTTTTTGTAATCCAGCGTGTCCTCCGAAGGGAGATAACCGTGCCCGTCACTGGTGGACTTGGGTTAGAAGTACCTAAAATATTCCATCGGCGACACAACTGTCTTTTCCCCGATTTTAACCCCAAACAGACATTTGGTAGGAAAAACACATGCACTTAGGAAAAAGAGTTACCACAATGTCATGTGTATTCCCTTTCAAATATGCCAAATCTTAGCTTCAGCAATCAGTAGGCCTTGCCAGTTAATTATACCAGGTTAATTATGCGATGGAAGACCAAATTTGAGCTACCCGTATAGTAAACAGTGCAGGCACCACAAAATTATCAAACTCTTTAGCATATTATTGCTATTCCGCTAGAAGCAAACAATATGGACTTCTCCAAAGCATTTGACAAGGTGTCCCACATACTACCTTTGCATAAATTACAGTACTATGGGATCCAAGGGAAAGTAAATAGTTGGATTGAGGCCTTCCTTCCAGATAGGGAACAATCAGTTGTAGTAGAGGGAGAGAAATCGGACACAGTGGGTGTAGAATCCGTGGTGCCCCAGGGTTCTGTCCTGAGACCGTGTCTCTTCCTTTTCTACATTAATGTCCTAGAAATAAGCTAGAATCATCTGTCCGTCTATTTGCTGATGATACTATTGCATATTTAACTGTCGAAAACAAGCACGACACTCCAATCTGATTTAAATAAAATGTCTGAGTGGGCGAAAATTTGGAAAATGGCATTTCACCCTGAAAAATGTAATGTCCTCTCAGTGCACAGAAAACACCACCCCTTTGTCCATAGTTACACTCTCAGTGGACATACAGTTACACGTGAACTCAGCTAAGTATCTTGGCATCACTCTATCATCAGACTTACGCTGGGATTCACACATCACAAACATTGTGGCAAAAGCTAGTCGAACATTGGGGTTTGTTAAAAGAAACTTAAAAATAAGTGGCATAAAAGTAAAAGAGCAGGCATATTAATCACTCATTAGACCATCAATGGAATATGCATCCTCTGTATGGGACCCTTACACCCGAGTCAACATCGATAAACTTGAAATGGTTCAACAGCGTTCTGCGAGGTTGGTTTTGGGACGCTATCGTCAGAATCAAGTGTGTCCACCATGCTTCGGGAGTTGGACTGGCCAACTCTGGAAGCAAGACGTAGATCAGCCCACTTGGCAATGCTGTATAAGCTAAAACACGGCCTGATGGTGAAGAGTGATGATGAGCAACTTACCTCGATAACAAAAAAACCCCGCAACTCACATTCTGAAAGTCTCCAAATCCCTTCCTGTAAGGCAACTTACAGGAAAGATTGTTTTTATCCCCGGACGATTAAGGATTGGCATGGTCTACCCCATAGAGTTGTGGCTGCAAAAACAGTGGAGTCTTTTAAAACTTGGCTGGCCTGTATCCACTCTTAGTCCCCCCATTCTTATAACTAAATAGCATTGTCCCCATCCCCTTCCCCTTTCTATCACCCTTTAAACCACTTTTCTTTACTTTATACTAACTCTGCACACTCCAAAAACATTGACAGAATCACAAACAAGTTGACGGTGGTCAATTAGAAAGCTGAGGTTGAAGTATTCTGTTAACCCTTTGCACAGTGATGCTGAAATATAAAACATTCAACTCGCAAATTTCTCCCATAATGCAACAAAGAATTTAATCAATTCAGTCTCGTTTGATAGAACTCCATCAATGCTCTGTTAGACAAGAATGGACTGGTTAATTTCCTTGTTGCAATATGGGAAAATATGCTGCATAAAATTTTGGTATTGGACATTAGTGTGCAGAGGATATTAGCTCCTTGCATGCTGCTGGTGTATATTCCCACACAGAACAGGATTTCTCTGGTCACTGAAGTAGGTATAATTTGGGCATAGGAATAATTTGGGCATATTCAAATTTCAACCCTGTAAATTTAATGGAATTTTTCACCAATGATTCTTTGAGTTAAATTTAGATGCATTTTTCATCAAATCTAGTCATGGCTGCTTCACAGCAGCCATGACTAGATCTGATGAAAAATGTTTTGAAAATACTCAGCAGGTTAAGAATTTATTCTCTCCAATAAACTTTAACAAACCAAATTTTGATGAAGATTTTTTGACTGCCAACAAAATTTAGTGCCGTACTATTTGACTTGTCAAGCACTGCTGAGCCCCAATTTTGGTCTTGATTTAATTAATATTTCTGTTGCTGTGAATAAGAATTTAGTTTTCGTGGTCCCATTAAATTAAATTCTTAAGCAAATATACTTGGTTGATAGAAAATTGTTTAGTTACAATTCATTGGTGAGTGGGCACATACAGTGAAATGAGAGAGTGGTGTGCCAGTAGGCAGAGATACAGGCTGCAAGCCAAGGGGTACTCAGTTCACATCTTACCTACCGCAACTGTGCTGTGTCCTTGGGCAAGACACTTAATCCCACTTGCCCATGTGGGGGGCATGGTGGCATTGTGTACTAAGGCATACTGCAAGTCAATGGTGCACTTGTCTTCAACCAATTCTAACCTTGCTTGTGTGGTGTTAGTACATTGAGGAGACTGACAGTTGCTCCTCACTGTACAGTGGATCTCTCCAGGTAGTCTGACTTCTTCCACCCATAAAACTGTCCGACATGAGGTGAGCCTGGCTGTTGAAAGTGTTGTTAAACTTCAATAAATAAATAAATACATACAGTGAAATCAAAATCAATTTATTGATATAAACACCTGCAAATAATTGTTTTCTTATTAGAACTGAAGTGCGGTTCGACCGTTTAACTACCACATAAACAAGAGAAAGTATCTTTGTACAGTTCTTGTTGAAGGATTCCTTTTTCATTATGCTTTTCAAGCCCAAATTATTGAGCTGTTATCCCCCCCCCCCCCCACTCCCCCTCCCTTTCTACAATCCATAAATACAATTCCCTCTTGATGCTAGCCATAAGCATACTGAGCACATGATAAATGGAGTCCTACCTGCAATGATGTTTTTTTAATTAAGAAGTCAGGGAACAAGGGCTCATCATTTCAATAGTGATCAATGATTTACACTGTTGGGAAGAGCCTGAGAGGGAAGTTCCCTCTCTGGGTGTAAGAGGTGGAGGGAGGGGGAGGAGTCATCCCAGGACAATTTTGAAATTTATTACTAAAAACTTGCATTCCCATTTGTTTATTTTCTCATTAATTAAGGTTTAACAACACTTTAACAGCCAAGGTCATATCATGTTGGTGACAGCTTTATGGGTGGAGGAAGCCGGAGCACCCAGAGAGAACCACCAAGCAACGACGAGAAGCCACCAGCTCCCCAACATCATAACTCTGCACTGCAGCATAGGCAGGGTTAGATTGGTTGAAGACATGCGCACCATCAACATGCATTTCGCCTTAGTACACAGCATCATTGTGCCCCCAAGTGGACAATCAGGGTTAAGTGCCTTGCCGGTGGACACAACGTGGGAGTCTGAATCTAACATTCTAATTGATTTTTCAAAGTGAATTTCATTTCTCTGATTGCTTTTTTATTAGTGTTTAAGGTCACATAGGGATAGCTTTTTTATTGGTGTTTAAGGTCACATACTATGCACAATAGCTTATCATGACTGTGACAGTTTTACGGGTGGAGGAAGCCGGATTACCCAGAGAGAACCACCGAGCAACGGTGAGCATCTGCCGGCTCCCAAACATTGTAACTCCGCACTGCAGTACAGGCAGGGTTAGATTGGTTGAAGTCATGCGCACCATCGACGTGCAATATGCCTTAGTACACGGCGTCATCGTGCCCCCATGTGGACAATCAGGGTTAAGTGCCTTGCCCAAGGACACCACACAGGAGTCCGAATCGATTGCTCAGACGGTCAAGGATGATTTTATTAAGAAGAATGTGCAAATGTTGCTCTGGTAATCCATAATTGAGTTACAAACCAAAATTAACATGTGTGCAGCGTACCAAGACTGTCCCTTTCATGACATCGTTTTGTGAATTTATGTCCATCTGTATACATAATATATTATAGTTTGGAAAGCGACAGAAGCAGACTGGCCATATGGTCCAAAACTGATGCAGCTCAACACCTGTTGGCACATAAACTTTCTTGATTTGGCCCAGTCTACCCCTAGAAAGAGAGTAATTTAGGTCTCATTTCCTATTAAAAGGTCATATCTGAGGTTATTGAATATCCTCGGCCAAATGGCTATTTTTAGCCATAGTTTTATTTTGTGGTGGTGTGGATTTACATCTAGTAAATAATTCTCATTAATGGTGATATGGCCAAGGTAATCTGTTGATGGTTTTTTATTCAAACTGTGTACTGTCAAGTGCATTTTAGTTGGGGGTCAAGGTCACACAGGAGTGTTAAATGACTAACCCAGACCTGGTTGGGACCTGGCAATTTGAAGGTTACAAATGAGACAATTTTTGTGTAAATTTGTTTTGAGAAATCCTTCTGAAAAAATGAATAAGAAACCCATATGTTTTATATTTGTCAGAATGATTATCTTATGCTGTAAAATCCTCAGTGGAGGAATGAGGAATTCCAATAACACAGTTTTATCACTATTGATGCACGAAAATTGGAAATTTATCCCCGAAATCAGAAAATTTGGACCATTTTGAGCCATTTTTAGCCATCAGCTGTGTCATTCAGCTGAGTGTATTTGTGTGATATTTTAGGATTTTTATTGTGTGCAGTTGTCTCCAGAAAAGGCCATATTCAGAGCTTTCAGAAACTGTATACATTGTGAGTATTGTGAATAGGGAGGTAATTTAAAAGCAAAATATCCTCAGCTGTGTTAATGAGAAGCTGTGCATTTCTTGAAAAACCAACGTTTTCACCTGAATAACTGTAGCAAGACCTTAAAGAAACTAAAATGGGTTTGAACACAGAGAGCACTCCTTTGTCTTGCTAGCTTCACAGTGTACTGGATATTTGTTAAGATCAAGCCATTACAGATATTGAAATTGTGGGGGAATGCCACTCCCCCTCAGAAAAAAGTACTTATCCACAGTGTTAAAAAACTTGGGGCCCTAAATATTACCTCAGGATCTCAACTGGAAAAAACCTGTGATTCAACCATGTAAACAATATTCTTTATGTCAAATATAAAAGATTTTGGAACAGTGTTTTGAGAGAAAATTTTTGAATATTTTTGCCCATTGCTCAGTGTAAAAATCTGATGCCGAAACATCCATAAATATGCTCCCTGGGTATCAACAAACTTGATTTTAATTCTTATAATGATGTCATGTATCAAATATGGAATTATTGGGACTGGTGGTTTGAGATATAACATTTTTGCAGATTTCTCCATTATCCACAATGTTAAAATGTGGGGTCCCATAATATTCCTAGATATGACACCAGAGGCTTGATTTGAACAAACCTGAGAATTACAAGTATATCTGAAATATGAAAGCTTTTAGAGCAGTAGTTTAAAAGAAATTTTTTTCTTCTTACCCACACACACAGTGTTAAAATCATAAACTCCATATTTATTGGTGTTTAAGGTCACATAGTGGTATTTCAGCATCTTTGGCTATCTCATGAACACAACATAGGGTTGAAGTAAAGCTTAATCAATTGTTTATTTCTATGTTGATCACTTTAGAGGTGTTGTTCCAGGTCCTATTCTACCAGTGAAGCAGAACTAAATATCTACCACAGTAAACAAGCACTACTCCACCTCCTGGGGGTTCCCAAAAAGACTGTGCCCCCATAAACTCCTTAGTATGTCCTAAAATCCTCAAATGATGCCATATACCAGATATGGAGCTATTTAGAACAGTGGTTTAAATTTTTTTTTTTTAGGTTTTAGTGTTAAAATCTGGGATCCCATAAAACCACAAATAGGTCCCTGGCAGGCCTGAAAATAAACAGTCTGACATTTGTAGAATGAGGTCCCTAGAGGGTGAATTTGATGATGCTATCCCATACAGTGGGCCAATTTATTCTCTGGGTACCACTTTCTGTTTAAGTTGAGATCTTGATTCAGATTGAGGTTCACAGGGGGTGACTTTAGTGATGCTATCTCTGCATCACTAAATTCACCCTCTGTGGTCCTCATTTTGCAGTTGACAGTCTCCTTATTTTCTGGCTTGGTCCCTGTGGGATGATTTGGACAAACATGGTAATCTTCCGTAGAACTATGTCATGTATCAGATATGGAGGTATTTGGAGCAGTGGTTTGGGAGAAGATTTTTAACCCTTTACCAAACAAAGCAGCCAAAAATGGCCAGGAAATTGACCAACATAAGCCTACCACAGCCTAAAATATAAAATAACTTACAAATGTCTCGATAAAACCATACAAATATGGATATAATTAGAACTGGCACATCTAGCTCGTTCTAATGATATCCATATTTGTATGGTTTTATTGGGAAATTGTGAGATAAAGGGTTAAATGTTTTCTTCAGTACCCATAGTGTTAAATTCTGAGGGGCACCCAGGGGCTTGGTCTTAATGAACCTATGAATAATCCATTCAAATTCAAATACAAAGCTTTTAGAACAGTGTTCGGGAGAAAATGTTTTTAACCCTTTACCCAACGCAGACGATATCAAAATTTATTATTTTAAATATCATGTTTTTTAATTTTTCAAAAAATTTCAACAAATCCATATCATGTGACCCCTCATTGGAACGAGCTCGTTCCAATGAGGGGTCACATGATATGGTTTTGTGGAAATATATTAAAACATTTAATTTTTTCAACTGCTCATTTTGCATATTACGCGGGAGGATGCGGGAGATTCGTTAGGTAAAGTTTTAAAATGTTTTATCCATTATTCAATGTTAAAATCCTCTGGCCATGTAATACCTTTAAATATTCAAGACCATGTTCATGGTCAAATCAAATCAAATTTATAGAAAATAAAAATTTCAGCATTTTGATAATAAATTAGCTGGAAGCAGCTAATTTATTTATTTATTGGTGCCTAACGTCACATATTTCTCCACAAGGTCACAAATTTGTGACAATGGCTAATCATGCCCACAACATGGATATAAATAAAACATAATGGAAGGCCAAAAAGTCCATAAATTATAAATCGGCCCTTAAGTGCAACAAGGGTTTGGAAAACTGGGGCATGGCCAAAAATCTTCTCCCTCCCAGAACTGCAGCTTTTGCCCCTCAAACTTACTTTGAACAATTTGCAGTTTACAGCCCCAAAAGAAATTCAATACCAAATATTAACTACTTCCATTCATCATATGATGAGAAGATTTCCCCAAAGATCGGTTAGGTGCTGGTATTATCTTAGTGGATAAAAAGAAATCTAAAGCATGTGCCACCACAGTTTATAAATACATGTACATATTCTGATCAAAATAGATCCAAGCAATTTCCTAAATATACGGTTCAAAAAAAGGAAATGCAAAACGGGTTTTCTGTGATGTACGTTCAGGCCTGAAAATAAGCAGTCTGACATTTGCAGAGTGAGGTTCCCAGAGGGTGAATTTGATGATGCTGTTCCATACAGTGGGCCAATTTATCCTCTGGGTACTTCTTTCTGTTTAGTTTTGAGACCCTGATTCAGATTGAGGTTCACAGAGGGTAAATTTAGTGATGCTACCCTGCTGTGCAGGGTAGCATCACTAAATTCACCCTCTGGGGACCTCATTTTGCAGATGACAGTCTGCTTATATTCTGGCTTGGGTACGTTCCTGCGTTCTGGGATAACGAGATAGAGAATGAAATCAATTCATAACAAAAGTTTTAATGGATGAATGAGGCACATTTGGAGATGTTTCAGATGTTAACATCATGAGTCGACGCCATCCAAACTGAATATCTAGTGTGACCACCATTTGTTCATTGAAGCAATCAGATTCCGGATGGAAGCTTGAGGTATGGTGGCCCACTATTCCTGCAACGCTTGCGCCAACTGTGGTAACGTCTGAGGTTGTGGTTGAAGTTGTCGCACATGTCGATATAGTTGATCCCATAGATGTTTGATCGGGTTCAAATCTGGCTATCTGGAGGGCCAGGGCAGGACTTTATGTGTTATCCTTTAGATAAGCTGTCATGAGCCTTGCTCTGTGAGGTCGGGCGTTATCATACTGGAAAACTGTGTTGTCATTCGGCATAATGGAGAGCAAGTGTGGATGCAAAATTTCATCTCTGTACCTCTGTGCCATCAAGTTACCCTCAACATGGACGGGATCCATTCTACCAGTGTGTGAGATGGCTGCCCACATCATAACACTACCGCTACCATATCTGTCCACCTCCCGAACGCAGCTATGTGCAAAATGTTCTCCACGACGTCTGTACACACGACATCAAACAATTAAGCTGTTGATTTTTTATTACACATTGTACGAACGACATGATCACATGCTTTTGTTTTGATTGTTTATTTATTGGGGGTTAATCATTTAACCAATGTAACAGCCAAAACCAGTCAGTGCTTTTCACAAAATGCACCGTTCAGTTTTCATTACTTTTTCATTTCTGTCACAAAACACAGCTTATGACCCCTCACTGGAACAGGCTACTTAAGCTCATTCCAATGCGAGGTCATAAGCTATGTTTTTGACACAACAAGAGGGGGGTACCCATCCCTGTTAGCTCAACAACGCATTGCATGCAATAAACCTAGGCTTATTACAAATCTGCAACAAATGTCCGGTCATGTACATGTACTGCAAAACAGGTCAGAAATTTTCTAAGTCCGCACTAACAAAAAAGTCTAACATTGCATTAACCCTTTACCCAATGTAACGGCCAAAACCGGCCAGCGCTATTCTCAAAAATCGCTGATTAATTTTCATTATATTTTCATTTTTTGTCTCAAAAACATAGGTTATGGCATCTCATTGGAACGAGCTCATCGAGCTCATTCCAATGAGGGGTCATAACCTATGTTTTTGAGACAAAAAATGAAAAAAATTAGTTATTCAAGAATTTTGTTTGCAAGTGTCATTTGCTTTTCATGTTAGGTAAAGGGTTAAAAAAGTACAAACTCTCCAAAAAATGTTTAGACATGGGTTAATGCTATCTTATATTGATGCATTTAACACATATATGAAATATAAAAGCCACACAACCGCTGGTGGTAGCCTCCACTCAGGGAGAGCAAAACAGGTCAGAAATTTTTTTTAAGTCCACACTGACAAAAAAGTCAAATATTGCAAAAACACTCTAAATATAAAAAAATATCAATGGGTAAGGGTCTGTTGGTAATTGTAAGCCATAGAAACAGTATGAGGTGCATAGCAACAGGGTGGAAAGTCAAAGTGGACTTTTACAATAACTTTAACACAACTGTTGACACCGATGCTCCTCGGGTCATTACATAAGCTCACACAACTTTGTTGGTGAGCTCAAAATTACAAAAATTAGTTATTAACCCTTTACCTAATGAATAGCCCGCATCCGCCCACGTAATATGCAAATTGAGCAGTTGCAAAAAATTAAATTTTTCGAAATATTTCAACAAAACCATATCATGTGACCTCTCATTGGACTCATTATTTTGTTGAAATTTTTTGAAAAATTTAAAATGAAAGTGTCAATGACACTGTAGTTCAACTTGTTTAAGACATGTACATGTATGGTATGTGACAAAGCAATGACAAACATCTAGGTAATGACCTGATAACAAAGGTACATGTAAAGTACTGTAACGGTCTGTACATAAATGCTGACCGTAGCCTGTAACAAATGTGTAGGTAAAGTATTGTAAAGGTGGGCGACAGTTAGATGCTAAACTAGAAAAGAAATCTTTGAGTCCCAGAGTGGGTCTGACTGAACCCCAAAATATTTGTTCTCATAGCACAGTGATAACACTGGCACCCAAAAACACTTGTTCCTGTCACAAGGTGATAACAAAGGTACCCCAATAAGTTTCGTGAAGATCAGTTCATAAATACAGACTCTAGCCTGAGCCGTATTGACATGTTCACTTACTGTGTATAAGTAGCATGGAATCTTTGACCTTTTTGGCCCAAAGATTTTTAAAGAATATTACCCTATGTTAAAACTTCGGGCTCCTGTAGAGAGCCCAAATATGAACCAATGAGCTTTATTTCAACAAACTTTTATCTGACCCCCCTATGAATGCTGTATACCAAATATCAAAAGATTCTGATGATTGGTTCTGGAGAAAAGATTTTTTAAAATTTTTGCAAATATGCTGACTCAGCATTTTTTCGATGCCCATCACAGAACACCCTAACATAACTGATGGCAATTTTTTTTACCATTCAATTCTACTGGTCATAAGGATACTTCATACCAATAAAAGCTCTCTGTCCCGTGGGGTTTGGGAAATATGGGCGTTTGAAAATATTTCTATTTTTAGCTCCCAGGGTTCCCATGGGGATGCGGGAATATTTTTTTTTGCATGGGTCAAGTACTTATGACCCAATACTACCACAAACAAAATTTGGTTCATACCAGACCATCGGTTCAGAAAATAGAAATTTTGGGCGGGGCCAAAAATCTTGCCCCTCCTATTACAAAGCCAAATATTACTTCACGAACTTCATTTGAACAAACTTGATTCTACACCTCATATGGAAGCTCCATAGCAAATATCAAGTCATTGTAAACACTGGTTCTTGAGAAGAAGATTTTAAAAATATTTTGGAGCATTTTCCCCCACTCCCTCCCTATGGGGCTGGGCATGCTGAGTTGAACAAAAATGAAATGCCCCTTTGGGACCATCAATCACACAAACTTTCACTTGAATTGGCCCAGTGGCTTTGGAGGAGAAGACCAAAACATGGTGTTGACGGACGACGGATGGAGAGTGATGAGATTAGCTCAGCTTGACTTTGTCAAGAGGAGCTAAAAACTGATTGGACCTAATTTCGGTACAAAAGGGCCACTGGCAGCCATCTTGAATTTTGGACCGCACCCAGAAACACTCGTTCTCATCCCAAAGTGATAATAAAGGTACCCAAGAAGTTTCATGAAGATCGGTTCATAAATACAGACTCTCGCCCGAGCCGTATTAACATGTGCACTAACTGTGTATAAGTAGCACTGAATAAATCAAAGTTCATCTAATTTGCATAATTTTTGCACAAGAAAAAAACCTGTATTATATGTGATGTATTCCATGTTACTAAACATTCAAACAGAAATTTATTCAAATCAGAACCTTCATACAAAAGTTCTGTACAAAAAACTTATTGCACCAATTTTGGTACAAAATGGCCGCCGACAGCCATCTTAAGTTTCGGACTGCACCCCAAAACACTCGTTCTCATCCCAAGGTGATAACAAAGGTGCCCAAGAAGTTTCGTAAAGATCGGTTCATAAATACGGCCTCTAGCCCGAGCCGTATTGGCATTTGCACTTACAGTGCTGAAAGTAACACTAAATAAATCAAAGTTAGTCTAATTTGCATAATTTACGCAAAAGAAAAAAACCTGTATTATATGTGATGTATCCCATGGTACTAAATATTCATACAAAAAAATTATTCAAATCGGAGCTTTCATATGGAAGTTCTGTGGAAAAATCTGATTGCACCTAATTTTGGTACAAAATGGTTGCCAGCGGCCGTCTTAAATTTCGGACTGGACCCCAAAACAATCGTTCTCGTCTCACGGTGATAACAAAGGTACCCAAGAAGTTTCGTAAAGATTGATTCATAAATACGGCCTCTAGCCCAAGCCGTGTGTATTGTGCGACGGATGGACAGGCAGACAGATGGACGACGGGCCATGGCAATACCTCAAATTTGGCTTCGCCAAAGTTGAGCTAAAAATGATATTTAAAATAATAAATTTTGATATTGTCTGCGTTGGGTAAAGGGTTAAACAATTTTGTTTGCAAGTGTCATCTGTTTTTTTGTGTTTGGTAATGAAAGGGTTAATGACACTTTGAACAGCTAGGGTGTCATCATGGTGGACAGCTTTACTTGTGGAGGGAGCTAGAGTACCTGGACAGAAGCCTCAAGCAGTGGCTGGTAACTGTCAGACTATCCAACTTACTAATTGCATGAGCATTATTAAGCAGTGGTTGAAGTCAAGTGCACTATTGACATGCCATACACATCAGTACACAGTGACACCACTTACTTGGGAAGGGGCATGGTGACATTGCGGTAACCGGTTCTCGTCAGATCACCGAAGTTAAGCAATGTCGAGCCCAGTTAGTCCTTGGACGGGTGACCATCTGGGTGATCGATTCGAATTCCCGCGTTGAGTCCTTGGGCAAGGCACTTAACCCTGATTGTCCACATAGAGGCACAATGACGATGTGTCTTCAACCAGTCTAACCCTGCCTGTGCTACAGTGAGGAGTTACGATGTTGGGCAGCTGCTCATCATTGCTCGGTGGTTCTCTACAGGTACTCCCGCTTCCTCCACCCATAAAACTGTCACCGACCCGATATGACCTTGGGTGTTAAAGTGTTGTTAAACCTTAATCAATAAATAATAAACAGGACACCAACTTGGGAAATATGGATTAGCACTTAATCCGCTGAGTATTATCAAATTATTTTTCACCAAATCTAGTCATGGCTGCTCTGAAGCAGCCTCAACTTGCTTTTGTGAGAAACTCATTTAAATTTGTGTCAAGAAATTTTTGGTCAGAATATCCATGCAATTTACAAGAGGAAAATTTAGTTAATTCTGTCTAAATTATACTTATTTCAGTGGCAAGAGATTTTGTGCCCTTCACAGGAATATCCACTAGCAGCATGCAAAGAGTTGAGTGTCTTGCCAAAGAGCACAATGCAGTAACTGCTGGTCAAGATGGAATCTTTGACCTTTTGGCCCAAAGTTCAATGCTCCAACCACTGAGTCACTAGGCTTCCACAATCCACTATTAAAATTTCACAACTTTTCCCAAATCTCAACTAATTTTGTCATCTTCCACGACTTCTCAAACCCTGGAAAATAATTTTAAAATTTCATGACTTTTCCAAAACCTCAAATGCATTTTGTTATTGTTCAAGAATTTTAGAAAAAGCTAGGAAAAAATAATTAAAAAATTCCAGGACTTTTCCAGGAATCTTTGACCCATATGAACAATATTTATTTGTGTTTAAGGTCACATACTTTTGCACAATGGCTAATCGTGACCATGACAGTTTAATGGCTGGACGAAGCTGGAGGAAGCCGGAGTACCCGGAGAGACGAGCAACTGTAGACTCAAGATTCTAACTCTGTTCAAGCTCCGCTGCAGCAGGGTTACAGTGGTTGAAGTCATGTGCACCATCGACATGCAGTATGCCTTAATACACGGCATCATTGTGCCCTCATTTAGGCAACTGGGATAAAATGCCTTGCTCAAGGACACAACTGCGGGTCGTCCAGGTCAGGGATCGAACTTGGGACCTCTAGCATAGAAGTCAATAGCCTACCACTGAGCCACCACACTCCCATATGAACAATAAAAACACAATAACATTTCATACATAATAACAAAAACTAATAAGATAAAAACTGATTTATTTAAATCAAAAAAAATCAAAATAATACTTTGGGTTAAAATGAAACATAATTGATACAATCTAATTAAATAAATTACGAATTTGTGAATGAGAAAATAAATTAAACAAGACAGTGTAATAGGGACAAACAGAAGGCAGGAATTCTAGAATTTTCTCTCACAGATAGCACCTAAACATTAATCTGCAATAGGGCAGAATTAATTCCAATTACTTCGTACACCACTTCACAATCTCTTTACACCAACTTCACTTCATGACGATTGATTTTTGTATCTGAAATGTTATTTTAATATGTCAAGAACTATCTTGGTGATCCCTCATCTATATGATAGCAACTTCACAGTGATGTACAAAATGAAATCACACAATACCTGTTCCATCTCTTTGGTGACAAGATTCGATTTTAATAATTAATTTAGAACAGGGTTTGTATGCCTCCAAGATACGTTTTCTAGGGAATTTTCAAGCACTTTCCAGGACCTTCCTCTAAAATTAATTTTTTATTATTTTTTAACCCTTTACCCAACGCAGACGATATCAAAATTTATTATTTTAAATATCATTTTTTAAAATTTTTAAAAAAATGTCAACAAAACCATATCATGTGACCCCTCGTTGGAACGAGCTCGTCGAGCTCGTTCCAAAGAGGGGTCACATGATATGGTTTTGTTGACATTTTTTGGAAAATAATATTTTTTCAACTGCTGAATTTGCATATTACGCGGGCGGATGCGGGCGATTCATTGGGTAAAGGGTTAATTATTTCTTGTCTTTATACAAATCATTTAACAATTCTTAAGCATTTATTTATTTATTGGTGTTTAAGGTCACATATTTCTACACAATGGCTAACCGTGACTGCAACACGGCGATAAAGTCAAGTTTAGTCAATCTTTTATACCGATGGTGCCCATTTTGGAGTACTTCAACCCCAAGCATTGGTGTCTGGGCCTGTTTTAGCAGTAAAACAGAGGTTGTTCACTTCCCGGAGTTCCTACGGGGGGGATACATTTATATATTTATTGATATTTAACTGATAGAGTGCAACAAGCCACTATCATGGCTCTACTAAAAAGTGCTAAAAGCCACTTTAGTGGCTTTACACTGTGTGCATAAGCTTGTCGTTTGTGCAGCAGTAGATAAAGAAATGCTCAAATAAAATTTTATTCCTTTCCAAAATGTGATTTACTGGGATTTCCCGGTTTGATTATAAACCATAACTTAACAAGTGAATTATGGAATCAACAATTGGATCATGTATCTGTGCACACAAATGAAGACGCTTTGCCGTGGGTGTAATGGGGACCTCATTGTTTTTTGTCTTTTAACCCTTTACCTGACATGAAAAGCAGACGACACTTGCAAAACAAATTCTTGAATAACTATTATTTTCATTTTTTGTCTCAAAAACATAGGTTATGACCCCCTCATTGGAAAGAGCTCAATCCAATGAGGGGTCATAACCTATGTTTTAGAGACAAAAAATTAAAAAAAAATAATGAAAATTAATTGGCGAGTTTTTAGAATGGCGCTGGCTGGTTTTGGCCGTTACGTTAGGTAAAGGGTTAAATAATATAATTATCGTTAATAATGAAAAGTAATAAACAGAGTAATCGCTTGACTGGACTGGTTACGTGAAATAATTCATTCGAGGCGAGGGACTATATTGTAAAACACTCATGTTTGTACAACGTCCCTCACCTCTCATGAATTATTTCACGTAACCAGTCCAGTCAAGCGATTACTCTCTATGTATTGTTACAATTTATTGGAGAGTGTCAACAGGCACTCTCCAATGAATAGAAACAAAACAATTAATGATGAACAAAATCTTGCTGTACTCACTGGCAGTATTGTATCTTTAACCCTTTACCCAACATAATGGCCAAAACCGGCCAGCGCTATTCTCAAAAATCGTCAATTAATTTTCAAAATATTTTCATTTTTTGTCTCAAAAACATAGGTTATGACCCCTCATTGGAACGAGCTCGTCGAGCTCGTTCCAATGAGGGGTCATAACCTATGTTTTTGAGACAAAAAAATGAAAAAAATTAATTATTCAAGAATTTTTTTTGCAAGTGTCGTCTGCTTTTCATGTTAGGTAAAGGGTTAAGAAAAAATTCTCATGTTACAAATCACCTTTGAAAAATTGAGGTTACTTTCAACATCTACAGCTATCTCCTACCGGTAACTGCAACATATGTATGAAATCAAGTTTAGCCAATCTTTTATATCTATGCTGGTTATTTTAGAGGACTTCTGCCCCAGATATTTGTTATCATGTCCGATACCAGTAAAGCAGAACTTGTTTATCATAGTAAACAAGTACTGCTCCACTTCCCAGGGTTACAAAGGCAGGACTTCTTATATATATATATATATATTCCAAGAGGGACTTCTTATATATATATACATATTCCAAAACAATAAATACCTTTACAGGACATTCTCTCTCAGACAGCTTCCAAAGAGTCAAAGTCATTTGCATAATGTATTATTTCAGTGGATATTTATTTATTAATTTATTTGTTTAAAAACACATTAATACCAGACAAGCAACTCCAGTAGTGTGCGCAAAAAAGTGTACAGAGAACTTTGACCGGATTGTGACTGTCCGCTTTTCATCCCTAACAACGTGGTAGAATTTCACCTGTTGAAAAAGAAATGTGTAAACTTTGAATCTTAGCTGGTCTTTTTGATTGCTTTTCATGATATAATCTTGACTTTGCATTAGTTAGTTTACAAAATCTCGACACACTACAGGGTTCCTGTAGGCAAGGACTATTAAAATTCAAGGCTATTCAAGACCGTTACTCAACATTTTCCACCATTTTTCAAGACCCTACAATAGTGCAATTCAAGCCCCCACCACCACCCTCCCCCCATCCCCCTGCCTTTACAAGTCCTAACTAGAAATCCTCTGGTCATTACATATTCCTCCCACTTCCCTTCAAGGAGGGGGGTATCAACCAGAGGTTCCAGGTTAAGATGTCTTCACAAACTCATAATGGCATTTAACATATGACTTCTCGGTTTTCTGTTTATTACCATTTCATAATTTCAATAAATATTAATTAGTGCTTCATAACACCTTCAGTTGATTTGATTGATCAATGTCAAAAAACGGTTTCTCATTGATGATCACCGAAAAGATCTGTGTCAAATTAATGTGGTTATGACATATGACTGCGTGCAGCTGTGACACGTTACATTCAAATGCATGACGTTCAAGATGAAATTCCATTCTTTAACCCTTCTTTTCTATCTAAAAGATATGCTTTTGGTAACTGTGGTGTCATATGATAAACAGATTATGAAATTTGAGTTTTGGTCACACAATATTTATGAAACTTGTCTACGAATTTCCTGTTTTGCCAAGCCAGAGGCTTGGCAAAACAGAAAATTCTTAGACTTATTTCATAAATATTGAGTGACCAAAACACTCACTTCATATCCTCTATATAAACAAGCCAGAAAATAAGCAGACTGTTATCTGCAAAATGAGGTCCCCAGAGGGTAAATTTAGTGAAGCTGCCCTGCACAGCGGGGTTGCATCACTAAATTTACCCTCTATGAACCTCAATCTGAATCAGGGTCTCAAGACTAAACAGAAAGAGGTACCAAGAGGATAAATTGGCCCACTGTATGGGATAGCATTCACCCTCTGGGGACCTCATTCTGCAAATGTCAGACTGCCTTTTTTCAGGCCTGTATATAAAACTACATAGCTATAACATACTTTGTTGGCACTTTTTTTTGTGAATATTCAAGGCCTCCTGGCCCATTTTCTAGGAGTTCAAGGCCATAAATGGCCCTCAAGGGAAATCAAGGTTGTTTCTTGAATCCAAGACCCCATAGAAACTCTGTTACATGTATGTGTGTCATGATCGGATTGTGATTTGATTATTTTATTTATTTATTTATTGGGGTTTAACAACACTTTCAACAGCCAGGGTCACCTCATGGCAGACAGTTTTACGGGAGGGGCAGCCAGAGTACTCGGAGAGAATGATCGAGCAGCGGTCAGCAACAGTCAGACTCTCCAGCTTACTAACTCCACACAAGCAGGATTAGTATAGGTTGATGACAAGTGTACCATCGAGGTGCAGTACGTCTTGGTACACAGTGCCACAATGCCCCCACGAAGGCAATAAGGATTAAGTGCCTTCCCCAAGGGCACAACACAGTTACTCCTGGCGGGGATCAAACCGTCAACCTTTCAGTTTGAAGTTCAATGCTGTAACCACTGTGCCACCGATTGTGATCACAGTACTGTTACTGAATATATTTTTCAAGAACATTTTGTGACCTTTTCCAAGAAACACTGATGTTCATGCACTTTAAACCCTTTACCCAAAGCATACAATATCAAAATTTATTGCTTAAAAAACTGTTTTTTCAAATTTATCAAAACAATTCAACAATTGGATGCAGCCAATTCGGTACCTAAAGAATTAAAGGCCTGGAATTTCCATTGTAAACTTCAAGCACTTTTAAGCATTTTCAAGCACCTGTAAGAACCCTGAAGAACTGAAATCCCAGTACATAATTATCAAAATAAAATTAATAATAAATGTTGTGTTAGTAGTGATATAAAAAAATGGGAACCTGCACTTTTTGTGGGACTGTTTACGAGAGATGGCTAGTTATTGTTTAATCACACCATACTCAAATCTTGCGTCTAGCTTGCATCAGCTTTAAGAAGGAAGAAAAGCACTTCTACACAAATGGAAAGTGTCTGTTGATTAGGGTAAATTTGTAGTTGTGCTGAAACAATAAAAAATATACTACACCCCCTTACACTGATGTGTAAGACAAAATATTTTTGCCGTAAGACAAGGTGGACATGAGGCCTTAAAAATCTTGAATGTCTCTGAATTTGGAAATAAAAATTTCAAGGCCTGTGTTCTCCACATTTATCAACATTTTTGACCTCAATATAGGCATTTAATAATCTATCATATCAAAGAGCTCTGTCAAACAAGATAAAACAGAATAATTGCTCAGTTTACAATTAGAAGATGGTGTGCGGTGGCTCAGTTGGTAGAGATGCAGGCTGCAAGCCTGGAGATCCTCGGTTCGAATCCCACATTCGGCAACCACATTGTGTTCTTGGGCAAGACACTTCACCTCCATTGCCCACTTGGGGGCATGTTGACATTGTGTACTAAGGCATACTGCACATCGATGGTGCCTTCAACCAATGCTAACCCTGCTTGAGTGGAGTTAGTATGTTGGGGAGCTGACAGTTGCTTGCCATTGCTCAGTGCTTCTTTCCGGGTACTCTGGCTTCCTTCACCCATAAAACTGTCATGGTCATGATTAGCCATTGTGCAGAAATATGTGACCTTAAACACCAAGAAATAAATAAATAAATAAATAAATAAATACAATCAGAAGAAAGGAAAATGACCCAATTTGCTTGCAGATAGGAAAATTACTCCTGTTAATTGAATATTTTTCTCTGGCAAAGTGGTTATTCAATACACAGGATTGAACTTGAAATTTCCAAGCGATTTCGACTCCGGTGCATTTGACCAATGATGACGTGATTTATTGAGAAGTGTTTCTCCTCTGTTTATGTTGGAAACGAAATTGAACGTGTTTTGTATCACCACATATGCGATACAACTTTATTTTTATCATACAGGCAGAACGGTGGAAATCTCGTGTTTTATGTTAACAGGTATGAGATAAATAATACTCTTAACCCTTTAACTAACATGAAAAAGCAGACAACACTTGGAAAAAAAAATTCTTGAACTAATTTTTTTTTATTTTTTGTCTCAAAAACATAGGTTATGACCCCTCATTGGAATGAGCTCAAAGAGCTCATTCCAATGAGGGGGTCATAACCTATGTTTTTGAGACAAACAATGAAAAAATAATGAAAATTAACTGGCGATTTTTGAGAATAGTGCTGGCCGGTTTTGGCCATTACGTTGGTTAAAGGGTTAACAGGGGGCGCAGCGGCTGAGTTGGTAGAGGAGCAGGCTGCAAGCCGAGAGGTCCTCGGTTCGAATCCCACCTGCGGCAACTGCGTTGTGTCCTTGGGCAAGACACTTCACCCCGACTGCCTACATGGGGGCACGATGACGCTGTGTACTGAGGCGTACTGCACGTCGCTGGTGCGCATGTCTTCAACCAATCTAACCCTGCCTGTGCTGCGGTGCAGAGTTCAGAGTTACGATGTTGGAGAGCTGACAGCTGCTCATCGTTGCTCGGTGGTTCTCTCCAATGAATAGTAACAAAACAATTGTTTATGAACAAAATATTATTAAACTGGGGTGCCGTTTGCTTGTAGCATGGTATCCTTGAATAAATACTCGCATTTCAAATCACCTTTGGAATATAATTTAGCACACTATCAGTTAATCAAGAACAAGGTGAAATGATGTGGGGAAAAAGTTTTTTTCTGTGAAAAAATATTTTATCCCCTTTCTTCATTTATCCTGACTATGCCCATGCTCAAGAGCCCATGAATTCACTCGTCAATTTAGTGCAGGAACCCTGTATGAGTTTGATGACAATTTAATTGTATAAATACTTCTGAATAATGTGTTTTTATCTGTTGGAGAAACATAATTATTGAAATAAATTCCATTTCTGTCATAATTATATATTTTAAAGGTTATCAAACATTGTTAGTACATGTCAATGGATTTTCATTGATTACATGATTTTGTATGAATTTTATGAAACAATATACACATGTAGAAATGTTATGAGAGTGAAAAATGTTCATATATATGCACAGAAAAATGATGTATGTTCTTTACAATCTTTGGTGTGGTATTTTATCCACTGCCATAAAACGGACTCCAAGGCCACAAGAAAATAACTGCTAGATTTTTATCCTCACCCATCCTGATTTTTCAGGCCTGTCTCGATAAATTTTATTTATACTAAATATTGGAGACTGTTAGCTTATTATACAGCATAAAAAGGAAATGTTAAAATTGTCATTACATAATTCCCATGTTAAAAACCACTTGTCACTGAGATGAGTAGGAGTATTGCGAAAGTCAAGGAAAGAGCATGCGTAACTGAGGAGTAACGGAGACCCTGGAGCATAGCAATTTTGCCAAAAAATGAATACAGTGGAACCCTGTTAATTGAATAGCCACTTTGCCAATGAAAATTATTCAATTAACAGGAGTATTCAATTAACAGGGATTGTGTTAATTTCCTGTGCTCTCGAGATAAACTTAGCATTTATTCTATAATATATTGTTTGACAGAGCTCCTTGAGCTCTGTCAAACAAGATATAATAGATTAAATGCCTGTATTGGATGTACTGAGACCAAATAGGTCTATAAACAAAGGAAAACTGGAGCGAGTAAGGGTAATTTTTCGACAGGTTACAAGATTTTTTATTCAATTAACAGGAGTTTACTCTGTAACCTTTATTCAATTAACAGGTCAAATTTGTACTGGAGGTATGGTAAATGGCTTTGTGATGGGAAATTAGATTCAAGTAACAGGGTTATTTCGTTAACCATTTACCTAATATGAAAAGCAGATGACACTTTGCAAACAATATTCTTGAATAACTATTTTTTTTCATTTTTTGACTCAAAAACATAGGTTATGACCCCTCATTGGAGCAAGCTCTACAAGCTCATTCCAAAGAGGGGTCATAACCTATGTTTTTGAGGCAAAAAATGAAAAAAATAATGAAAATTAATTGGCGTTTTTGTGAACAACGCTGGCCGGTTTTGGCCGTTACGTTGGATAAAGGGTTAATTGAAATCCAATTAAGTGGGCTCCACTGTATTTGTCAGTTCTGTTCAAACTATAGACTATTTCATCAATCAAAAAATTAACAAGTTTGACACCAGTAGTCACAGAAATGATTTTGTTTGACCATCATGCTTCAAAGATTGCAAGAATGCCGACAAAAACAAAAAGAATCAGATTCTGGTGATGCTAAAAATAGACCAGGAACCAAATTAGTTCAAACATTTGAAAACTTATTCTATTTTTCATGAATTTGTTTTCCAAATTCTGTCATGGCTGTTGTGAAGCAACTATCACTTGAACTGATAAGTTAAAAAAATAAAACAACATTGACTACAAGAATATTTCTTTCATATAATGTTTAGTTGAGTTACTGAAAATGAAATCATAAAATACGTTATTATCAACCATATTTGCTCACAAAGTAGATCTTCTGTTTCTAAGGCCATTTTTTGTAAAACTGCATGCAGACAGTTTTATATTTTATTTTTGTACAAATTTCTTTGCCATTAAAATATTCATGTTCTTGGTATGTTTTATGTTTTAGGCCTCATAATCTACAGAATAGCATGGGTGGTGGTGTATTACATCCCTTGAGTGCAACAAGGCTTTGCAATGCTAAAGCATTGCAAAGCTTTGTTACACTCAAGGGACAATTTTATTAACTTGGGTAAAATATCAGATATAAACCATTTAATTATTATTTTTTTTAACTTGCATTGGTTATAAAAAGAGAGTATGCGGCAGCCAAAAGGACCATGCAGGAGGACCTGAGAAACATATTTTTTAGTTTGTTTAGGCCTAACAGTCAATTTTTATTATTATTTTATTATTTTTTTTCTCTCAATTACTATTTATTTATTTATTTATTTATTTATTTATTTATTTATTTATTTATTTATTTATTTATTTATTTATTGGGGTTTAACAATACTTTTGACACCCTCATGTCACCTCTTGCCAGATAGTTTTACGGGTGGAGGAAACTGGAGTACCTGGAGAGAACCACTGATCAGAGGCAACTCTCAAGACTCCCCAACATACTAACTCTATACACGCAAAGTTACCATTGGTTGAAGACAAGTGTTACATTGACATGCAGTCTGTCTTAGTACACAGCACAACTGTACCCCATGTGGGCAATTGGAATTAAGTGGCTTGTCCAAGGACACAACGCAGTTACCTGTGGCAGGGATCAAACTGCGAACCTTTCAGTTTAACCCTTTACCCAACGTAACGGCCAAAACCGGCCAGCGCTATTCTCAAAAATCGCCAATTAATTTTCATGATTTTTTCATTTTTTGTCTCCAAAACATAGGTTATGACCCCTCATTGGAACGAGCTCGTCGAGCTCGTTCCAATGAGGGGTCATAACCTATGTTTTGGAGACAAAAAATGAAAAAAAATAATTATTCCAGAATTTTTTTTTGCAAGTGTCGTCTGCTTTTCATGTTAGGTAAAGGATTAAAGTCCAATGCCATAACCACTAAGACATAGCACTCCCTCTCTCAATTATTACTTCCCAAACACAGCTTATGACCACTTTAATGGAATGATGCAGGATCATAAGTTATGTTTTTGAAGCAAAAAATGACAATTTTTAATTGTTCAAGAAAAAATGTTTTTCAAGTGTTATATCTAGTCGAGTTAGGTGAACAGTTGATGTCTGTTAGCAGGCCCTACAGGCAGTTTGTACATGGATAAAACGAATGCGCACAGACAAAGAAAATTAGTGCAAATTTATTTTTTTTTGTTTTGTTTATTATGTACAGACAAGAAATAACAAAGGATCTAAAGAGCCTGTAATTGCTCACCTGGCAGAACAGAAAATGAAAATGTGATTTCCCATAGGGTTCCTATAGTAACTATTGTGGGCATGTTTGTAAACTGATCAATATTGAATGAGGATCGTTGGTAGAGGGTGTCCCAGTCATCAATAATGCATAGTTTCAAAACATTTGGCCCTGCTGTTTCAGAGAAAAGGATTTTTCAAAATCCACCAACCAAAAACAAAGAATGCCTCTGGCGACCATGCTTTTCATCCGACTGGAACAAAATGGGGATCATTTGTAGAGGACCCCCCATAGACCATTCCTGCCAAGTTTGGTTCACATCGGCTCAGTGATTCCAGAGAAGAAGATGAAAATGTGAAAAGTTTACGGACGATGGACGCCAAGTGTTGGTGTGCAACAAATGTGCTTCATGTTTAGGAGATTTCCATGCACAGGTTTTTTTTTTACAGTGACAAGCAAGACAGTGTTAATATATTTTTGCAACAAAATACTGACACTACATCATATTTAGATAACTGTGGAAATCAATCTTAACCCCCTACCCCCTACACACAGTTGTTGAAATATCAAACTTTCAACCTGCAAATTTTTCTCATAATGAAACTAAGAATTTAAACAATTCAATCTTGTTTGACAGAGCTCAATGAGCTCTGTCAAACAAGATTGAATTGATCAAATTTCTATAATGGGAACAGTAGTGACTGAAGGCTGGGGAGGGGGCATGATCAGAACTTGCACGGGGCTGTGGGACACTTACTTAATGCACAGAACCAACCATGGTTTGGCCCCGTAGGAGAAAATTTTGATAATTGGTGACAAAGAAAGAAAATCCTTCACTCTGGGAATATAATGACAAAGATCTTTGCTACTGACCCAAATACCACATACTTCCTTTGAATAATTGGCATCGCATCAGTTGCTTATATATGTACTGGCAAAAGGGCAGTTAATTAACAGATGGTTTGATAATTGAATATGCAAAGAATTCATAATAATTTAATGATGGACATATACATTCACTGCATGTCAATAGAATAACGACCATAACCAGAGGACACCATTGGACGGTGCATAATATGCCCACACTTCCAGAAATTATAAAACATTCTTCATGTTCCAATTGAACTTTACTGTCAGTTTCTCCATTTTAGAAAATTATACTTATTCAAAAAGTCCGGAAAATGAAAAAAAAATCCAGAAAACTCTCAAAATTCTAAGTTCAAGGGCAGTAACTCCATCAAAAATCAACTGAGCAGAACAAAATTCAAATTTGATCTGTAAGTATTCATAACAAAGCTGTATACCATATATTTTCTCAATACGTCCATCCATAATGAAAAAAAAGTTCGGAAAACAATTCTGGACAGATGGAGAGTCAAATGGACAGACAGACGGACGGATGCCAATGCCATAACATAATACAACTGTTTTTATAGAATGGGCGTATAAAAAACATTGAGTCAATGGGATCACATTCGCAATGGGGCACTGCCAGAGGGGGGTGCACTTGACTTTTGGTAGCCCTGGCCCATAGGACAAGTCGCCACAGTATGGGAAAAAAACGTAACTTGAAGTTTTGGTACTTTGAGAATAGTGTACCGAGGTGTAGAGGGTTAAAAAAATATCCTTCTTAACCCTTAAGCCCCCATATATCCCCAAACCGCCACTTTTATATTGCATTGAAGCAGGTGCTCCCTTGTGTTATCTTTTTTATTACTCTTGTATGAAGACTGAATTTTCCCTGGCAGTGGTTCTACATCACTGTTGGCTGCCTGTACAGGCAGCCAGCAGTGATGTAGAACCACTGACAAGTCATCAATAACTATGTAAGCAGAAAAAGGCCATAAATACTTTAAAATTAATCTGAGGACTTAAGGGTTAACTGAAATGCATAATGTGAAATGCATAATGTGAAATCATATTGACTGCCATGAGGTCAAGATTATTTATAATATATCTATATGTATATATAAAATTTAATGACTAGTTCATCCCAATATATACAGAAAATAATGTAAAAATACTATGGATACAAATAATTTTATTATTACCATTATTGATCATGAGAACAAACTGTGTTTGTGCTAGCAATGCACTTTAAGCTAGGGCCCTGCGAATATTTGAATGCAATCTAATCGAATACCAAATTGAATACTGCTCCCTATTTGCAAATCAAATCGAATATCGAATCCAATTTATTAGAATGTTACCAGTAGCACTACCGGGAAAAAACATCGTGTTTCAGTCCGGAACATAACCATGTTGCCCGTATTCCCTATTTCATGTGCCAGCGACGGAGATATATCCGTCGCCGGCAATGAAATAGGAAGTATGAGGGATGGATAAATCTGTTGCTGGCACTAAATGTGGAACCGTGTAAGATGGAATCCGTTTTAAGCCGATATGTGCCTATTTTTACAACATACTTTGCTGATATCTGGTGCATTCCGAAAGACAGAAAGATTGCAAGAATAATCCGAGATATTCGATAGACATTCGGCACCAGTTGCCAAATTGAATTCAAATCAAACACTGCCATTGAATTGAATATCATTTTGATTACCGAATATTTGCAGGGCCCTACTTTAAGCACATCAAAACTATGCCCAACGTGTCCATTAACCAAGGGCTTCAGAGTTCCAGAGGAGATCTGATATTTAAAAAGGGTATTTATCCATCAACATTTTTGCAATGCATATTTTACCCACTGGAAACTTTACAAAATGTTTAAATTTAAAAAGATTAATTTACCCATTTCAGTTTTTTTATTGGGGTTTAATGATACTTTCAAAAGCTAGAATCACATTATGTCGACCAGTTTTACAGGTGGAGGAAGCAGAAGTACCCTGAGAGAACCACCAAGCAGTGGCGACCAACTGTCAAACTTCCAATGCATTAACTCCGCATGAACAGCATTAGCAGCAGTTGAAGTTAAGTGCACCATCCACATGCTGTATGCCTTAGTGCACAGTGCCATCCTGTTACAGCTGATCAGCATCAAGACGCTGGCTTTTCGGTTTGAAGTTTGATGCTCTAACCATGGAGAACACATGCTCCATACCATTTCACATGTCTTCAAGCCTGAAAATAATCTGTCATTTGCAGAATGAGGTCCCCAAAGGGGAAATTTGCAGATGTTGTCCCATACAGTGGGACAAAATTCCCCAATTTATCCAGTGGGTACCTCTTTCTGATTAGGTCTGAGATCTTAATACAGATTGAGGTTTACAAAGGGTAAATTTAGTAATGCTACCCTGCTGTGCAGGGTAGCATCACTAAATTCACCCTCTGGAGACCTCATTCTGCAGATGACAGTCTGCTTATATTCAGGCTTGCATGTCTTACCTGGAACTCTGAGCACTGCAATGGGGAAAAGTGATAGGGTGTACAAAAAGGTAAAGCAAAGTATGTTTGAAATATTTATGAGAAAAAAAATTAAGATCATGATCTGTTCATTATTTTGGCTCTTTCAATACATATTCTTTATCAATCAATGACAAGCTTGGTGTGTATATTTGCCATTTCCTCCAAAAAATTATCATGACGGATATGATCGAATTTACAATTACATGGCAGACTATACAGATCATATATGTAAATATATATTTCATGGGTGACACAGAATAACCCTATGACCCAAAGAACACAATATCAAAATTTATTATTTTCAATATTATTTTTTCAAAAAAATTCCACAAAACCATATTAATGCCCCTTCATTGGAACGGGCACGTTCCAATGAGGGAGTCACATGATATGGATTTGGAAACTTTTTGAAAAACAATTTTTTATTTAACTACTCAATTTGTATATTACGCAGGTGGATGTGCCGACTTGTTAGATAAAGGGTTAATATTTATGGTAGTGTTCATGTGATAGCGACATATTTACACCAGTGGACTGAGATTTCATTCATAAAATATTGTGAAATCATGACTGAGAAAAAAAAAATCATCTGAGATACATTTTGCATTTCTGATGCAGTGGCAGACAAACATAGATTGCCACCCGGCACCAACCTTATCCCCATGCATCGTAAGTATTTTTTGGTGGCTGGTTTATTATAGAAATCAGGATTTCATATCATGGTTTTATTGATATATTTTTAAATATTTTACCGCCCCAACAAAATAAATTATTTTGCACTTCATTCCCAGTTATATAGTTCAGTGCTGAATTAACCCTTTACCCAACGCAGACGATATCAAAATTTTTTATTTTAAATATCATTTTTTTAAATTTTTCAAAAAATTTCAACAAAACCGTATCATGTGACCCCTCATTGGAACGAGCTCAATGAGCTCGTTCCAATGAGGGGTCACATGATATGGTTTTGTTGAAATATTTTTAAAATTTTTATTTTTTCAACTGCTCAATTTGCATAATACGCAGGCGGATGCGGGCGATTCGTTAGGTAAAGGGTTAACACCACAACTGTATTAACTTCAACATGAAAGAAAAAAATCGTCTCACTTAAGCTTTTCAATAAATTTTTCTGGACTTTTTCAAAACAACTACAACAATTGTAATAGCCGCTCTTGGTCATTTTTAATGAGAGCAAAAATGCGAGGTAACTGCATGAAATAAAATATAATTCTGATTTTATGGGAAAAAATCTACATCTTTTTTTCTTTCATAATAAACGATTTGACTGGTAAAATCTACACATGTCTATGTGTAAAAAAGTAAAGCCTACACATTGTACATAACAGACTCATTTCAAACAGGTGCCAATACTTCTACACTACACAATCTATTGGAAATGGAATGATTTAAGCAATAAAACATACAAAAAAAAATTGGAAAACAACACAGATAGGAAACTTTGGTTGGTTAGCTTTAATGTAACCCTTTCTTTATTTATTGACATTTAACTCCCTACATGCTGCTGACGGATATTCCACTATTTCCTGCTCAGGACAGGATTTCTTTTGCCACTGAAATTAGTATAATCCAGGCACATTTAATCCAATTTTCTCATGAAAATTGAATGGATTTTTCACTGATGATTTCTTTAGTTAAATTTAGCTGAAATTTTCATCAAATCTAATCATGGCTGCTTCCCAGTAGCCATGACTGGATTTGATGAAAAATGTCTTGAAAATATTCAGTGGGTTAAGAGTTAAGGTCACATATTTCTGCACAATGGCTAATCGTCACCACAACATGTATATAAAGTCAAGACCGGCCTATTGTTTATATCCATGTTGCCCTTTTAGAGGACTTCTACCCCAAGCACTGGTGACTGGGGCCTATTTTACCCACAAAAATTGCCCATTTAGAGGACTTCTACCCCAAGCACTGGTGGCTAGGGCCTATTTTACCCACAAAAAATGCTTATTTACAACAGTAAACAAACACTGCTTCATCCCCTGGGGTTCCCTACAAGGGAATTTAACCCTTTACCCAAAATGAATAGCCTGGAAATAAGCAATCCGTCATTGGCAAAATGAGGTCCCCAGTTGGTGAATTTGCTGATGCCACCCCATACAGTGGGCTGGAATCCCCCAACTGATCCTCTGGGTACCTCTTTCTGTTAGCCTGGAGACCTTGATTGAGATTGAGGTTTACAGATGGTGAATTTAGTAATGCTACCCTGCTGTGCAGGATAGCATTACTAAATTCACCCTCTGGAGGCCTAATTCTGCAGATGACAGTCTGATGATTTCCAGGCTTGAATAGCACACTACACTTGTCAAAAAACTAAAAATATTTGTTTGAACAATTAAAAATTCTCAATTTTGCCTCAAAATAACTTAATAATCCTCAGTGGAATAAGCTCATTGAGGTCATTACAATGAGGAGTCATAAGCTATGTTTTTGGGATAATAGATTAAAAAAATAACAATGGCAATTTTTATGAATAGTGCTGCCTGTTTTTCGGAGGTAGGAAAGGGTGAAAAACTGTTTGCTTCAAATCTTATACCACCATCGCAGGCTATTCATGGCAGCATGGGATCAAACTATTTGTTAATAGTAATAGCCCTTTCAACCTATCAGAATTTTATATACCCCGAGCCACTGGCTTAGGGTACATAAAATTTTGACAGGGCATGTGGGGTTGTATACCCTGCCATAGACCTTTACAACAAATTTGTCATACTTGCAAGCTAACGTAATACATACCGAATACAGTCATTTTCTAATGTACTTCCTAGCATTTCTGCGAAAAGTATAACACAGGCTTATTTATTAACTTTCTTGAATAACGTTCGAAGATGGAGTCTGGCTTTTTATCACTCAAATATTCAAGAAACATTTCAGCTGCTAAGTTATAATAATTCTTTGTTGCAGCCAGCACTAATTTCAGGCTGTATGGTTCGCAAATCGTCACATATTTATTTGATTCAGTACATTTCAAACTGCACATAACTTTATTTTGGGACATCTTCTTGGTTTAATTTTCAAGTGGGAATTATCTCCCTTCACTACATAGAACGTTGCATGATTTTATGTACCCTAGCAAAAAGCCGAACATAGCTTTTTACATCCTGACAAGGTGGTCAATTACAGCTCAACAATTTTCTTTGCAGTATGAAAATTATTTATGGCTAAGAAGGTGATAGTAGCCCACACACCCCAACTCAGATTTTCAGATAAATAACTCGTCTTCATCCTGAATAGGCCTACTGATGGGATGTGGCCATTTTGTTATGAACAAAGATAACCCTTTATCTAAAGTAATGTTCACAACCAGCCAGCACTATTCTCTAAAATAAGCATCCAATTTTCATTATTTTTCAATTTTTTGTCTCAATAACATGGCTTATGACCCCTCATCCAATGAGGTGCCATAAGCTATATTTTGATACAAAAAATTAGTTATTCAAGAATTTTGTTTGCAAGTGTTGTCTACCTTTCGTGTTCAGTAACGGATTAACACACACAAAAATATCAAGCACCTGCACAACCAAAGTCTTCATTGGAAAACCGAAGAAAAAGACATAAAAAAAAACCTTGGAAAAATTAATGTGAGGAAGGGATAATGAAAAGGTTAAATGTTCATCTGAAATTTATGGAAAATGAATTTGATGATGATTTAGATGGTTTAAGTTTTGGTCATTCTCAAAGCCCTATTACATAATATAATAATTCATAATTGCTGATCAATGGTTCAATATTGACGATGATTTATTTGTTAGTAAACATTCATACCCAGTACCTAAACAACAAATATACAACTACATTTACGCAATATAAAATTACAACCCATAATAACAAATGCAGCAGTGTATGTAACAAATCTCTCCCAACAAGGAAACAAAAAAACGAAATATTACTTTTTGACAACTGATGAAGTTCTTTTCAAATCATAACTCTGTATGACTATTGTCTATTTGCGTGTACACCTGCAAATAAGCAGACCATACCAGAAAATAAGTGGTCAGACAAGGACATTGTCAGGAACAAAAAGGCCCATGTCTGTCTGAGATTTAAAATCATCAGTCAAAATGTCTGATACCAAAATTATCAATGAGTTTCAGTGATCAGAACATCATATATGCTGAAAAACATGTATATAACTAGCAAGCCTAAAATTAATGATTATTGTGATTTCTGGTGCTGGCAAGTTAAGAAGTGTGAAGAAAGTGACTGTACAGCTCATCAGAATTAAAAGCATGTGAAGGAATACGATTTGAAAAAGGCATATATGTATCTAAATTATGTCTGAAGAGTAATTCAGTTCCAATTCCAAATGAAATCAATCATACCTTGTTTGGCAGGGCTCATTAAGCCCTGCCAAACAAGGTATGGTTGGATGAATTCTGAGCAGTTTTAAGATGAAGGTACATGTACACCCAAAACACATTATTTTGAATATTCAAACTCCATTTTGTAATATGTCAGATATCATTCTTAAATGACAGACATGATTCATTTGGTGTCTGACGTTTTGTCTGGAAGTACAATGAAAATTATTTTCAGGCTTGCAGCAGACAGTTGTGATCAATGACAGGCGCAATTTGCATGTTTGAGAGGCCCCAATTCCCTTCTGTCTGACATAATAACACTTTCTTATAGGGCACTGCAAAGCTTCAAGATTCAATTCAATTTCAAATCTTAAATTGATATTTGATTCGATTCGAAATCAGCCACCCGATTCATTTCCTTTCGAATCTTTACATTGGAATATAATATTAGTCATTGTCATTGTCTACAAAACATATAGTTCAGATGGAATTTGTACGTAAATCAGCCCTCGAAATTGGCCACAGCAATCAGCACTGCCGTGGTGAATGCTGTAGTAAATTAGTTTTTCCACGGCACATTAATGCTGTGGTAACATTTTCCCCAGATGCTTAATTTATAATATTTCAATAATGTGTATTAGAACTCACGAGCAACCACCTCCCATCCAAAATACCCTTGTGCAACACTCTTAATTCTATACCTGAAGTATTGAATATCAGGACTGGCAGTTACCTGCCAGTCCTGATATTCAATGCTTGAGTTAGGAAAGGCTACATGCACTCCTAGTACTTGATTTGTGATGTTCTTTAGTTCAATCCATATTTATTTCCAAGAAGCCAAGTGAACAAATCTTAAACTATACAAACAAGGTCATGGAATGCCCAAGGCTTACAACTCATCGTTTCCACATAATGTACAGAATTGATTTTCGTGTCTGTGATTGCTGTGGCAATGCCGTGGGAAATGGAATTTACCACAGCAATTGATTGCCATGGTAAAATATTCCTAATTTCAAGGGCTGCGTAAATAATGCAGAAAATAAAGACAGAGTGTAATTTCATCTATATTAACAAAAATAGTATCTGACCCATGCCACCTCCCATGCTAATTCCCGTCTCACTAGTCTCTACCACTGTTGAAAAACAAAGTTAAAGTTTCCTTACAATGTTGACGATGAGCTGTTGCTAGCGGCTAGTCCTGTGCAGTGCTTAGTGCTGGTTAGTATCGCACCTGTTCAAGCCAGAAAAGAAGCAGAGTGTCATCTGCAAAATGAGGTCCCCAGAGGGTGAATTTAGTGATGCTACCCGGCACAGAGGGTAGCATCCCTAAATTAGCCTCTGTGAACCTCAGTCTGAATAAGGATCCCAAAAATAAACAGAAAGAGGTACCCAGAGGATAAATTGGCCCACTGTATGAGATAGCATCATCAAATTAACTCTCTTGGGACCTCATTTTGCAAATGTCAGACTGCTTATTTTCAGGCTTGCACCTGTTCCTGGGTAATATTCCAACTACATCATCAAGGCATCCCTTCCAGCTTCCAGGAAGGCATGAATTGATGATGTAGCCGGAATATTTTATCAGTTGACTTGAGCTGTCAGAGTCAGAACAATCAGGTTTACAGTTCCCACCCTCCGCCCTTATTGTTCATCTTCAAGACACCCAGAATTCTCTATAACCCTTTACCCAATGAATCGGCCGCATCCGCCCATGTAATATGCAAATTCAGCAGTTGAAAAAATATTATTTTTCAAGAAATTTCAACAAAACCATATCATGTGACCCCTCATTGGAACGAGCTCGTCAAGCTCGTTCCAACGAGGGATCACAAGATATGGTTTTGTTGAAATTTTTTTTTAAATTTAAAAAATGATATTAAAAATAATAAATTTTGAAATCGTCTGCATTGGGTAAAGGGTTAATTGAGAATAACAGACCCAATTTGATTCGAGATTCAATTTGAATAGAAAGTTAAAAAATTTATAGTAATTTATATATTTTTTATACTTACCAATGACCCAGACATAGCTGGTGCTAACTCTTAAAATATAGGGCCAAACACAAATTTTGCCCCCCAATCCCCAAAATTTGCATCTAAAACTAAAGAAAACATGTCCTGAGAGGCCCTCCACACTTCGCCCCTACTGCGCATGCGCAGTGTCAAGGACGTTCCGAAATTGGCGCCATTTATCATTCTAATAACCAGTGCCTGGTAAGCGCTATGTACTCAGCGGGGAGGCAAGAGTTCCCAACTCCTGGGAGGGCCATCCCCGTCTGGGTCATTGGTAAGTATAAAAAATATATAAATTACTATAAATTTTTTAACATTTTTATACTGTACCAATGACCCAGACATAGCTGAATAGTAAAAAGGCTGGAGGGCCAAGGACATAGAGCAAAATGGAATACGCTCAATAAAATAAAATAGAGTCATCCCCTGTAGGGAAAAGAAGTAATAGGCCTTACATGTATCTTTCTTATTTATGATAAATTAGAAAGATACAACACCTTCCAAAAATTGAGCTTCATACATCCATGTACTCTATTAATATCCAATAATCCTTATACTAATAATTTTTAAAGTAAGCCAATAATAAAGTAAGTCTAGAGAATAGAGACTCTTATACTCCTAAAAGTGTGTGAGAATTGCATAATCATGTCCGTTGACATATGCAATATTCAAAAGCTATACTTTAAAAACTAAGACTTGAATGAATTTTATAAACTTAAACTTCTCACTAAACAACCATCCCAATAACAGCTCAGAATTACTAACTCCGGAGGAGGTATCCCCTTGTTTTCATAGTAAAAACAGGTGACCCAAGGGAACACCCTCCCCCCCCCCTTTTTCTTGCCCTGGGTCAAATAGCCCAGAGCGAAGAGGGCAGCCGAACGGAGACACTGCCGAAACAGACAGCCTACCTAGCTATAGTAGCAACTGTTAAGTGAATGACATTCTGAGCAGTAGATAATAGACCTAACAATAGAGGCCTCCAGAAATGGACTCGATATTTCTGAGATAAAATTCATGAATGGATGGCTGAGCGCAATGAGCAGCCTTCAAAAATCTATAATAGAACACTATTAATGTAAGCCCAAGAAGTAGAAGAACTCTTACTTCATGAGCCGAAATCTTAAGCACAACTGCTAAGCCAATGATATACCATAAGCAGTACGCTAGTTAATAGAATCCATTAACAATAAAATGGAGCGTAACGTCCTTCTACTAGACATCAAAGACAGAAGAAGCTTACGCCCTTGTAATAAACAGATATCTGTTTATAAATACATAAACTGTACCCGGAAAGAGTAAAGGCCTATGCCCATACGAAGACGGAAGGACCTTAAAATAATAGGTTCCGGATAATAGGAGCCTAACTCTTATGCAACAATCCAACCTAAATAGTAACGGAAGTATTGATTCCGAAACTATGAAAGTGAAAATCATCCATCGATAGTGCATGAAACTCACTGACTCTACAGTAAAAGAGAAACCAACAGAATTACTGTCTAAAAGGTCAGAATTTGAAAACTACTGTTTCCAGAGGCTCAAATGATTACTTAGCTAAATAAGAACCTGAAGTTAAAATCCGTATAGGAATTTAATCTAAAGATTCTAAGTCTATTTATCAAAAAGTTACTAACTGACTTAGATAAAGAGACAAAAGACTCAATTGTAAACTATCGTAGAGTGCATAGGTATGAGGTAACATAAACCTATAACCTAAATAACAACAGGCTGCAGTAGATCTTGTGAAACAAGTATACTAAAAAATAGCAATGAGTAGTATGGAGGGATCAACCATATGAACATAATGATCCCTACACCACGACGGAAGAGCCTCCACTTTAGTCGCATAGAATAGCGAAGAAGAGGATCTCCTATAGTAAGAAATCGCGTCCAAAGCTCGTCCAGTACAGTGCTTACAATGCAATACGGACCACACAACGGAATACATGAAGGTTGCGACCTTGCTGGTTGTGATAAAGATGACACGATTTACCCAGTGAAAAAAGATCCTCACATAGAGGAAGATTTCACGTTAAGATCCACAGTAGACAAGAGAGTAAATTACTCATGATCTCTGTGAAGATAGAGATGCTATCAACAGAAATGTATTGTGGTTGTTTATCTTAGCAATACCTGCTAAAAACAACAGCGCCGGAGGATACGCGTATCCTATCATTCTGTCCTATAGATCAATAGAGCGTTAACAGTATTAGCTCAGAGATCTGGACAAGCCAACACATACGTCTGCAATTGATTAGCCAGCTGTGTCATAAATAAAACATCATTGGGCGCTCCCATAGATAGCAAATCTGATTGAATACTTGTTTGTTGAGAGTCCATTCTGACAGCAACAAGCGACCCGTAAGAGAACGGGAGTGCGATAAAACAATCAGACGACCCAGAATATGACGGACCAAAACTGAACTTGGTGTACTATAACCAACAGACGGATTCTTTCCATTAAATTGAATAACGGAAACGAAAGAGTGCCTCCCTGGTTCCGGAGATACGCCACTACTGTCGAATTAAAGGACAGGAATTTGGGCATGCGTTTCTGAATAATGTTCATGCAATGACATAAAGCAAGCCTAAAAAACATTATTCCGCGGAAGTTAACTGATAGCTAAAAGACTGCGGAACCCAAAGACCCTGGCACTTCGAATCCGTAGGGATCAGTATATATCCCAATCTGTTTGACTGGCAACCGTCATAACAGCCACACTCGGGTCCGGCAACTGCGGCGGCACTCTCTGAGTCAACCACCGAATGTTTGCCCCAGTCTGAATCTCTTGTAACACATAGATAGACAAGAGAATGTATAAATCAAGCAATTCATGGATTGCCGGAAAGTTGCCGTCGAAGAGAAGCTCCTCCGAGAACGAAGCGACTCTGAGAGAGTTCTTAACCTACTATCCACGCGTGGATGTAGCTAGGGCTGCCTCACGTCTAACCAACTCCAATCAGCCACTGAAGGGCGGAGTTATACGTGAACAAACTACTGCCCTCAAAAGAAATTACATTGAGAATAATATCCCGTAAATCTTTTCTTGAAGACGTAATGATAACGCCTCAGTAAGGCGGATTACGTATAATAAAGCGTCTAAGTTAAGTCTAATATACATAATGTCGTTCCCAACATTGAAATTGGAAAAGACATAAACGGTGAAAAAGAATATATGCAGTCTTTAATCACACCGTCTAGACGCATATGAACTCTCGGTATGCCCTGCTCTGCCAAAATAAACTATATGTAAAAAAAGATAAAATGGCAGAAATGAGCCACGCGGACAAGAAACTAAACTATCATGCTTAGTAGCCGTCTTGTATATATATATAAATATATAGCGTCGAAAAATAAAACACATGTTGTAATGACAATATTGGACTGCGTCGGTAAGTCAGGGACAAAGTCCCTGTACCGATCGAAAAATCCGAGTCCAATGACACTATAAGTCTCTTATCCAAGATCGCAGCAATGAAGTCCGAAAAATAATCACTGGAAGAAATGCCAGAAGATATGAAAGGCATCTTCCGATACTACTAAAGGGAAAACTCGAAATCTTTCGAATCCCTTTCGCCATCCTGTCGGACCCTATAAAGCGTTCGGTCGTCCGTAGCTTGATGCAACCGCGGACCGCACCGACCCAGCGCCGTCGGATAATTCCTGATTCGACCGAGAAACCGTCAATTGCTGGGATGCTGCGAAACAACTGTGCTAACTCGGATAGCACGTCCGTCACTGAGGCCTGAGGAGCAGCGGTCTTACGATGCATTGCCGCAGGAAGCTCCGAGATCGTTACCCCGTGCATACTTCCAATATGCGAGCGAACGGAGTGTATAGGCCTCATGTCCCTTGGCTACCGGATGGCGCGACCTATTCGCCGTGGAATCACTGAATGCCGAAACTGATCGGATACTCGAGGTCACGTAGCCAATGTGCGGTCGTGTGCCCTGCTGTGAGGATGAGGAAGCATTAAAGACAGTCTCTCGGACTGTCAATATAACGGAGCGTCCCGAGCAACGGACATATGCTCCGAATGTAAAATATCTGAACCACAACATGCGGTCCCCTATGTTGTTGGCTTCCTCCGATCTGTCCTCAATCTGCCGTCACTGGGTGAGTACTAAAGTAATTAAAGTGCTCGCATCACCCAAATCTCCTTCCTAGACCGCAACGGACGAACCCGGCAGCCGAACCATTCGATGAATGTACGCTACACCGGGTGAGCTAGCGAATGTCACTCCGTAAGCGATAGACATATTCCATGAGCACTTATTGCCGCTAACTCTTCATTAACTATGACGACAGAGGCACACTTTTGAAAGACATCTCCATAACTCTTCGAACAAGAAACCAGAAATGCTTGGATAGCAAGCATAAAATAATAATATATATAGCGTCGTTCAATAATTCGAAAGTTTGTGTGACATTATTGGACTATGTCGGAACTGAGGGACGATGTCCCTGAACCGAACCAAAAATTTCTAAGTCCACCGACGCTATCAGTTTCTTATCCGGCATCGCAGCATATGTTGTTCCGAAAGGGAAAGCTTGAAATCCATCGAATCCCTTTCGGTATCCCGTCGGACCGGATGAAACTTTCGGACGTCCGTACCCGCTTCCGCGGAGCGTCCCGACCCAGCATCGTCGGATAAAATATATGCGACAGATTCAGTTGATGCTGGGATGCTGCGATAAACTGTGCTATTAAGGAAAGCACGTCCGTTCCCGAGGCCTGTGCAGTAGCGGACTTACGATGCATTGCCGCTGGAAGCTCCGTGTACGTTGACTCCCGCATACTTCCTATGCGAACGTCCGGAGTCTGCAGGCCTCGAGTCCCCGGCTACCGACCCAGCGCTGTCGGATAATTCTCGATCCGACACCGTTTCTGTCGGCTGCTGGGATGCTGCGATAAGCTGTGCTATGTGCACAAGAATGTCCGGCGTCGAGACCTGCGGAGGCGCAGTCTATCGCTGCTTCGCCGAGGGCAGCTCCGCATCAGATGGCTCCCGCATACTTTTCCTATGCGAACGTCCGGAGTCCATCGGTCTCGAATCCCTGGCTGCCGGATGGTGTGACCTGGTCGCCGAAGAATCCTTGATCGGCGAAGCTGGTAATATATCGGCGGTCACGCAGCCAAGGTGCGGTCGTGTGCGTTGACGAGAAGAGGAAGCCTTAGCAGTCTCAGCGGACTGCCTATACAACGGAGCGTCCCGAGCGACGGACGTATGCTCCGCTAACGACACATTTGTACCACAACATCTGGGGCCAGATGTTGTTGAACGAGAGAGGGGCCTCTCTCGCTTGCCGTCCGGATGGACCGGAACGAGCTATGAACCGGACTAAAAGGCTTCCTCCGTTCTCCCTCCGATCCGCCGTCACTGGGTGTGCATTAAGTTAATTTTATAGTGCTCGCATCACCCCAAAATTCCTTCTAGACCGCAACGGACGAACCCGGCTGCCGAACCATTCGGTGAATGGACGCTACACCGGGCGAGCTAGCGGACGTCAAAGGCCGTCGAACCTACTAGGGTCCTCTTAGGCAAATGGCGTATTACATGAGCACTTTTCCGCTAGCCCTTCATTAATTGTGACGACGGAGGCACACTGTTGGAAGACATCACAGATACATCACCCTAATCTTGATCGTCTGAAATAGAAATTGATAAAGTAGAGTGACCCTGCGGGGAAAGGACCGGAGTGTCCAAATCCCCAACAACATACCGTGACATACGCTTCCCATATTGTCATCGAAATCATACGATACAGAACCGGAGTTAATGCGAGTACACTGACCACATATAGAATGAAAATAAGGTCAGAGGAAGACTTCCTCTTAAAACAATTGATCAATATCCTTTCAATGTGAAAAGAAAACAAGTCCTGGTACTCGCACTAACCCCTGGCAATCAAAATACATAATAATAATATGATCCATTAATATAGAAAAAATAATTGAAATCAAAATATTTTGAAAAAACATTTTTTCAGAACAGCCCAAGTTTCTGAAAAGTAACGATGAGCCCCAATGGATCCCAAGCCTAAGTGTGGACAAAAATTTTAAAAATATTTTAAACAATTTATTCAACACTTACGAACAATAATAATGTATCTAGTTATGATTGAAATAACATAAAGATATTATTATTTAGAAATCCCCCCCTCACACAGAGGGCTGTTGTAAATGTAAACAATGAGTGTAAAAACACTAAAATAAGACTCCAGGCACCCAGGCCCGAAATCAGTTACCAAAAATACACCATCTGATGCAAAACAGAGACTTCCAGGGAAGAAACTGCAGAACATCAGATGGTAGATGCAGAACACAACGCCTAACCACCCGTAGGTGAAGACGTAAACATGGGGAAAGAACAGAATTCATTCTGTTATTCAGCTAAACTCCCAAGAAATTTTAGTAATAATAATTACAGAAATTATGCCAAAAGCATGGGAGAATAGCAAGGGGGAACTTAAAGGACAGGGAGAGAGGAAAACACTTGTAAAAACAGTGTAACTAAATAATCAGAATGACAACAAAATGGCTGCTGCCTTGAAAATAGGTAACTTAACATAATTTCATTAAAAAATTTTAAGTTACAGCCCTGATAATATTCTGTCACACATTCTTTTCCTCTCCTCCTTTTCTATCCTCCTTAGAATCACCATTTCACTAATATTTATGTGTCTGGCATCATTTAAACTGAGATTTAAAAGCACAAAGATCAGTCAGATGTTAACTGATGAAGGGCCAAACTTAGAATGATAAATGGCGCCAATTTCGGAACGTCCTTGACACTGCGCATGCGCAGTAGGGGCGAAGTGTGGAGGGCCTCTCAGGACATGTTTTCTTTAGTTTTAGATGCAAATTTTGGGGATTGGGGGGCAAAATTTGTGTTTGGCCCTATATTTTAAGAGTTAGCACCAGCTATGTCTGGGTCATTGGTACAGTATAAAAATATGTGTGATTCGCAGGTTTCTACATTCTTGATTTATTTTTATTATAAATTGTGACCACAACATGGATATAAAGTCAACTCCAGCCAATCATTTATTCCATGTTGCCTATTACAAAGAACTTTCATCCCAAGCATTGATGACAGGGTCATATTTTACCAGGAAAACAGAGCTTGTTTCCCACAGTAAACAAGCACTACTTTGCTTCGGAGGATTCCCACAGGGGACACTTTCTTGAAACTCAATGTAAGTTTATATGTTGATTTTACTTATTATATTCAGACTTTTTTCGTTATTTGTAATTCATTAAGTGTTCCAATTTTAGCTGTCTTCTCCAAATTCCTGACTTCATATCATTTATTGGAAAGCTCTCAGAAAGAGAGACTTCCTATAAATGATAGGACAACAGGAACTGATAAATGATAACAAGAAATTATGTTGATCAGATCTACATATCCAATTAATAAGAGGATTTTATTATATGCTAGCCTGTGAATTATCGTAAATTATCCGAAAGATATAAACGATATCCATTGATATAAATCTTTTACAGGGCAGTCGCGATGAAATCGTACTGTTACTCACTGCAAAACACTACGAGAAGTGAGGAGCACATTGGTCCAATTCAATCGACAAGAAAAATCGCCAAAAATAAACAAAGTGCAGTGATACATTTCTGTCTAAAAATAATTCCCCTACAAACTTGAGCTAAACTGGCAAAAATACTTTATTAAATGAACAATTTTTATATTCCTTATTTTCGTTGTTTATTGTTGTTTTTTTCATTTTCGATTCAAATTGAGTTTTATAAACAGAGCAGACGACATGTGGATTTGTTTATTTACACTTTCCTAATTTGGAAAATGAAACATCAATCATCATGCCCGACTTTCACAATCGAATCTGTATGCTTTTCAATGCAGGGCTTCGATTGGTTTAATTTGTGTTTTCTTTGTTAACTGTTGTTCATTTTATTATTGCTAGGCAGAGTTGAAATGTGTCACATATTCTAAAACTAAACATTTAAGTGACGGTCGGCATTTGATAAACGTCGGTTCATCAGGTCTCCCACAAGCGTAAAACAGGTCAAGACAGAAATGAATGCGATAGAGGTCAGAAGTCAGCAAGTCCATCTCTATTATAGGAATAAATTCTTTCAGTGTTAAACCTATGGGGAAAATTTATCACCCTCTATAAGCTGCTACAAGGTGAATAAAGCAAAAAGTTATCCAAGACTTTTATTGTTTGAATAAACGGCCATTTATGGGATGAAAAGCACATAATTAGGCCCCATAAAGTAGATCTTCTGTTTCTCAGGCCATTATTTGTGAAATTGCATGCGGGTGAGCGTTTTTTTATTTTATTTCTGTAATTATTTCTTTGCCATAAAAAGTTCATGTTCTTGGTTTATGTTTTAGGCCTCATAATTTACAGAATAGCATGGATTGTGGTGTATTTTGTCCCATGAGAGCAAGAAGGCTTTGCAATGCTAAAGCACCCCCCCCCCCCCAATGCTAAAGCATTGCAAAGCCTTCTTGCACTCAAGGGATAAAGTTATCATTTTTTTTCAATTGGGGTAAAATAGCAGATATAAACCATTTAAATTTTATTTTTTTTAAGTTTACATTGGTTATAAAAATAAGCCGATGAAATCGTCAGATGTGTACCCATACGCGCAACTAGTAGAAAGCTGTATGACGGAGGGCCACCACGGATGCCGACATTATGTACACCATACATGGTATGGGTACATATAGAAATGGATTGGAGGAGTGTTTAATTTGATGGATAAAGGGTTAATATCTCCAGATCAGATTATCAGATTTACATAAAAAAAACTATACAGCACAGCACATCAGTAACCTGAATAAATATATAAAGTAACATGACAATTGGATTGATATTTTTTGAGTTATCTCATGCCAAAGGGATTGGAGGAATTTTCAATTTGAAGGATAAAGGGTTAATATCTCAGGATCAAATTATCAGATTTACACCAAAAACTATACAGCTCGGCACATCAGTAACCTGAACACAAATATAAAGTAACTTGACAATCCAAGCCATATTTTTCAAGTTATCGAATGCCAAAGGGATTGGAGGAATTTTCAATTTGAAGGATAAATGGTTAATATCTCAGGATCAAAATAACAGGTTTACACCAAAAACTATACAGCTTGGTACATCAGTAATCTGAACACAAATATAAAGTAACTTGACAATCCAAGCAATATTTTTCAAGTTATCGAATGCCAAAGGGATTGGAGGAATTTTCAATTTGAAGGATAAAGGGTTAATATCTCAAGATTAAATTATCAGATTTACACCAAAAACTATACAGCTCGGCACATCAGTAACCTGAACACAAATATAAAGTAACTTGACAATCCAAGCAATATTTTTCAAGTTATCGAATGCCAAAGGGATTGGAGAAATTTTCAATTTGAAGGATAAAGGGTTGATATCTCAGGATCAAATTAACCGATTTACACCAAAAACTATACAGCTTGGCACATCAGTAACTTGAACACAAATATAAAGTAACTTGACAATCCAAGTAATATTTTTCAAGTTATGGAATGCCAAAGGGATTGGAGGAATTTTCAATTTGAAGGATAAAGGGTTAATATCTCGGGATCAAATCATCAGATTTACACCCAAAACTATACAGCTTGGCAAATCAGTAACTTGAACACAAATATAAAGTAACTAGACAATCCAAGCAATATTTTTCAAGTTATCGAATGCCAAAGGGATTGGAGGAATTTTCAATTTGAAGGATAAAGGGTTACTATCTCAGGATCAAATTATCCGATTAAGTTATCGAATGCCAAAGAAATGGATACGGATGCCGGACGGACAGATGGATGGACGGACAGATGGACGGACAAAGGATGGACGAACGACGGATGGTCACCCTGGATGCTGGCATTATGTGTACCATACATAGGCCTTATACTGAATAATTTTATAATTAGAACTGAAATTTTAAAATTAAAACTGTTTTGCATCTTTAGTTATGCTCTTCAGATTCTACTAGTTGCATTCATCAATAAAAAAACATAACAAGCAAATTCAGTGAATTCATGTCTCCTGCTGGGCAGCAGTTTCAAGGGGAATTAAAATGGAATATAGTTGAGTTGCAAGTGGAAGTTATTTAGAAGAGACAGAACAGACAGTGCTTCAGACAGTGGTTATCAGATTTATTTTCACGGAGGTCACTGTCAAAGCAAGTAAAATGATGTGTGAGAATCACTAAAAATTAAGACTGTATGATAAGACATATTACATGAAACTGATGTGAAAAGTAATCCATATATGAAATTTCATTGGTTGACTCTAAGGAAAGTTAGAGTCTGGAAGCCATCAGCCAATCAACTTCAAGCAACCTAATTAAATATGCGCAGAAAATGCCCATGTTCGAACTTGGACCCACAATTGATGAAAGTGATCTACTCCCCAAATTTCATCGAAATCGATTGACTGTAAGGAAAGTTAGAGTCCGGAAACGAAAAACACGGAAGGTGTGCACTTACTGTGTATTAGTAGTAGCACAGAATAAACCAAAGTTTCCCTAATTTGCATACAAAACCCGTATTATATGTGATGTATTGCATGTTACTACACATTCACACAGAAATTTATTCAAATCTGAACTTTCATGTAGAAGTTCTGTACAAAAAACTGATTACACCCAATTTCGGAAAACAAAATGGCCCGCTGTCGGCCATCATGAATTTTGGACCAAACCCCAAAACACATATTCTGGTCTCACAATGATAACAAAGATACCCAAGAAGTTTCGTGAAGATCGGTTCATATATACGGCTTTTAGTCAGAGGTGCGTTGACGCACAGGGCAGACGGACAGATTTTCGGTACAAAATTTCCCACATTCGAACTTGACCTTGGTATTGATAAAAGTAATCCATATATGAAATTTCATCGAAATCGGTTGATTTTAAGGAAAGTTAGAGTCTGGAAACCGTCAGCCAATCAAATTTCAGCAACCTAATTAAATATGCACAGAAAATGCCCATATTCGAACTTGGACCCACAATTGATGAAAGTGATCTACTACCCAAATTTCATCGAAATCCAGTCACTGTAAGGAAAGTTACAGTCTGAAAACGAAAAATATGGAAGGATGGAAGGACACCCCAAATTTAATATCTCCCGCTTTTTGAAAAAGCGGGAGACAAAAAGTTTCAAGTCTCCCAATTTTGGAAGACAAGTAATAAAATGTCCAATGAGGGGGGATTCAATTTCATTGAGGGATTGCCTGAAAATCAACACTTTCTTTAAGCCTTTAGCCACAAGGTATCTAAGGGATAGGTTAGTGGGGGATATAAAGCATGATTGACACAGATTTGCCTTCTTTGATGATTACATTACACAAACAAAGATGCACTTACAAACATTCTACAATACAGTCTCTGTGAACTGGCCATAATCCCCATGTGGGCAGTGATGTGCATGCAAGGGTTTACCAGGTAATAAAAATTATCATCAGCAAAATTTTAATTAATGAAGCACCGGGTAGTACCCGGTGCTTCATTAATTAATTTTTTGATGATTATTCCTATAATTAGAGTTTGGAATTTAACACTATTTATTTATTTACTGGTGTTTCAGGTAACGTATTTATTCACAATGGCTAATAGTGACCGTTACAGTGGGAAGGCCTGAGAAACACATTTTTAACTTTTTAGACCTAAATCAATTATTTATTGCATTGTTTTCAACTGTTTGAATTGAAACTACCTCAAACTACATCATTCTGGTTTATACAGAGATACAAATTAGTCGTTTTCTTGCGAATAGGGCCCTGTGAAGCTTCGAGATTTTATTTGATTTCAAATCTTATGTTGGTATTCAGTTTGATTTGAAATCAACTGTCCGATTCGTTTTTTCACTCGAATCTTTTCCCTGGAATTTTGCTTGGTATCAGTCATCTTAGTCATCTCATAAAATGTATAGCCGAGATTATTATAATCCCTGATGGGTACGGGTGTGGGATGGATGGGAAAATCTCACCTGAGGGCAAGATATTTGGGCCAGACACAAGGCTTGCCGAGTGTCTGGACCAAATATTTTGTCCCAAGGGTGGGATTTTCCCATCCCACACTCGTACCCATCAGGGATTATTTTTCTCTCCCTACCATACAGCGGTTACATTAACCAGAGGTAATCGGCGGTCACGTGCTGATATAATCAACTCATTTGGTATTAGTTGTTTTGAAAAACTAATGACACCATCGAAAAGTGCATGCAAAAGTTATGTATATACCAAAGGTATATACCACGAAATCAGTTAGGAATGGTGGCATCTTGGGGTTTAAAGAGTTTTAGAGCATCAAACTTTGATCACACGGCATTCTGATGAAGTCAATATGAATTAGTTGGTAGCAAGAAACTGATACGATATGCATAACGTCATAATAACGTTATAAATGTATAACGACATGTGGGTGGGATGGGATACATCTGTCTCTCCCTGCTATCTCACCCTGGACAGACGTATGTTACACACGCAGTGGGGGGAGAAAGAAACTGTACATAAATAATGTTGAAAATAAAGACTGAGTGTAATTTCTGCTGTATTAACATGAAAAGCATCTGTACCCATGTCACCATCCATGATAATTCCAGTTTCACTAGTCACTACCGCTGCTGAATGAAAATTTCAAGTTAGACAAAGGCATGCCTTGATGATGTAGCTGGAATATTTTATCAGGCGAGACATCAAGTTGCCTGAATTCGATTTGGGGTTCGATTTGATTTCAAATAATAGACTTGATTCGATTCAAATTGAAAATATGTGATTCGTGGGGCCCTACTTTCGAATACTATTCTGTGACAGTACTGCACATATCACAGTATTCCATGTATTCCAGAATGGTCCACAGAAACATAAGCTTGAAGTTGCTACACCTGAACTTCAGAATACAGTCCAAGTATGGTCTTAAAACACAATAGTTAACTCACCCCTATTTATTTGATTAACCCTTTACCTAACATGAAAAGCAGACGACACTTGCAAAAAAATTCTTGAATAACTAATTTTTTTCATTTTTTGTCTCAAAAACATAGGTTATGACTCCTCGTTGGAACGAGCTCGACGAGCTCGTTCCAACGAGGGGTCATAACCTATGTTTTTGAGACAAAAAATGAAAATATTTTGAAAATTAATTGGCGATTTTTGAGAATAGCGCTGGCCGGTTTTTGCCGTTACGTTGGGTAAAGGGTTAACAAGAATGTCTGTTTGTAAAAATATTCTTTCTTACAATTTATCGGAGTATGTCTGGCAGACTTGCCAATAAATTCGAAGAAAATAATATTATGAAATTATTAACAGAACATTCAAAGTAAAAACTTCAAATATGATTGGTTACGTTATCATTTCAATTTATTTCAAATACCTGGTAAATTTAATGTTACAATCCAAAAGATAATGATGTAATTATTGCTAATAAAAATCAGATTTCTTAACAAAATGTGATAAACAGTGTTAGGCTTATATATAAATAAATACATATTTTCACACATTTACACATATACAATGAACACAACTTTTTTGACTAGGTTAAACTACACCTCTCTGTCACAGATATTGGAATGCAAAATGAAATATGATTTAAAAAAAACATGGTTAAAATATTGAAATTCTGGATACACATAGCACTAAGGTTGCCATCAAGCATAACAAACTAAGATGTGCACAATGACTTGTAAGAAAATTTGGCAACAAAATATAAAATGAACTGTTTGATTAATCAGACTGCTGCCTGCAGGTTAGTGTTTAAATAAATACACTATGCAGATTGAATTTTAACGCAGTCATCTCAGGAGTGGAAATTCTTTCCTATCTTCTGCCTCTCAGCAATATTTCTACCTTGGGACAAAATTCCCCACATACAGCTTCAGGATACTCTTGCAAATGACTTTTAATACTTAATGACTCAAATTAATGTTATCATAACTATTGTATACAAGCCTGAATATAAGCAACCTGTCATTCACAAAATGAGGTTCAAAGAGGGTGAATTTGCTGTTGCTACCCCATACAGTGGGCCAATTTATCCTCTAAGTACATCTTTCTGTTTAAGCTTAAGACCTTGATTCAGACTAAGGTTCACAGAGGGTAAATTTTGTGATGCTACCCTGCTGTGCAGGGTAGAATCACCAAATTCACCCTCTGGGGACCTCATTTTACAGTTGACAGTCTGCTTATATTGAGGCTTGATTGTATACACAGGTACACAGCAGCAGGTGACTTAACTGGTAGAGTGCCACATTATTTTTGGTCATCAGAATTTGTTCACATATCTTTGTCTTGTTATAATTTATGGGAGAGGGCCAATAGGCACACCGAGAGACACGCCAATAGGCGCTCTCCCATAAATTGTAACAAGGCAAATCCTAACAGACTAAATAATTCCACTTCAATGGTGATATGTAGAACATCCACTGAATATGAAGCCTTTAAGTTGTGGTACTGACACTTCATTTATTGGGGTTTCACAACACTTTCAACAGCCTGGGTCGAACAATTTCACGGCGGAGGAAGCCAGAGTACCCGGAGAGAACCACCGAGCAAATGTTAGGCTCCCCAACAAACTAACTCCACACAAGCAGGGTTAGCATTGGATGAAGACAAGCACACCATCGACTTGCAGTATGCCTTAGTACACAATGCCACCGTGTCCCTTTGTGAGCAATCTGGATTAGGTGTCTTGCCCAAGGAAACAACGCGTTGTCGCAGGTGGGATACGAAACAAGGACCTCTCAGCTTGCAGCAGCATCTTTACTAACTCGGCCACCACGCTCCCTGCCAATACTTCAGAAGAACTTCTAGCACTCTACTAACACACATTGTTTTTACATCATTGTTGGCTGCTGTATAGGCAGCCAACAATGATGTAAAAACACTAAGATAAATGCAGCCTACTGGCGGAGTTCTCAAGGAAAAATACATTTGGGAGGTACGTTTTCAAAGCAATGCAAAGGTGGCAGTTTGGGTGTGTGTGGGGACCTGGGGGTTAAAGTACCCATGCAGTAGTTTCAGGTCAAGTCTTGGCTGCTTTAATAGATAGACTAGAACCTTTGTGAAGCCACTTGTCTTAGATTTTCTTTTGTGACAAGAATTGTGTTAAATACTGTGTTATCCATACATAATGATCCTATTGGTGATTGGTTGGACATTTACACCCAGAATTGACAGTTAATGGAAGTTAAATGTTTCTGACTTAAATGCTATTCATATAATAAATGCTATTCAAAAACAAAAAACATTATCTGGGAATGTGGAAAAAGCAGAATGATGAAAAATCATATTCCAAGTGCAGAGCTGAATAGTTATCTTCTATCTAAAATAAGCAGTAGTTTTATGTTTCACTGGAGCTCTATGCGCCTCTCAGTACAAACAGGTGATGTACAACGACTGTTCAATGATTACACAATTCATTGAAGGAGTTCATGTCAACTCAAATGACTGTCAAATCAATATATGGCCGCAAGAACAACCATGACATGATTTACACCTGACCCAACACAATCTGCAGATAAATAAATAACTAAAATATCATCATACCAAACTCTAGTTTATACCCCTTTAATCCTTTACCCAACGCAGACGATATCAAAATTTATTTAAGTATCATTTTTTTTAATTTTTCAAAAAATTTCAACAAAATCATATCATGTGACCCCTCATTGGAACGAGCTCAATGAGCTCGTTCCAATGAGGGGTGACATGATATGGTTTTGTTGAAATATTTTGAAAAATTTAATTTTTTCAACTGCTCAATTTGCATATTAAGCGGGCGGATGTGGGCGATTTGTTAGGTAAAGGGTTAATGCCCACCCAAGCTTGTGGTCACAAGAGGAACCTTTACACATCTTAATCCTTATGGACTTTGGAGATTTTTATACATTTTTGCTATACATTGAAAGTTTACCTCCTGTGGCTTTGCAGTTGTTTCTACTCAAGTCTTGGCTGCTTGCAGAGACAGCCAAGACATGCTATAAACAACTGAGAAGGTACTTAGAAAACAAATTTTGGGTTTACCCAAACAATGGCTGTTGGGGCACCTGTTTATTTGCATTAAAAAGTTATCAAAGTCAGAATTAGGCCTTTAGGGGTTAACCCTTTACCCAACATAGAAGCCAAAACAGGCCAGCACTATTCTAAAAAATCGGCAATTAATTTTCATTATTTTTTCATTTTTTGTCTCAAAAACAATGGTTATGACCCCTCTTTGGAACGAGCTCATTGAGATCATTCCAATGAGGGGTCATAACCTATGTTTTTGAGACAAAAAATGAAAAAAATAGTTATTCAAGAATTTTATTTGCAAGTGTCATCTGCTTTTCATATTAGGTACAGGGTTAAATGGTAGTTTTTGTGTACAGCAATCAGTGAATATGATGGATTTTGTCAGAAGAGTTAACCCTTTGAATCCGAGAGAAGACGGTCCAGGAACATAATACGTCATACTGTCATCAAATATAATGGTTGCGGAGTTAAAGTGTGGGGTAGACCAATCAGTATTTTCAACATGCAGCTCCAAAATATTAATTGGTCTACCCCCAAATAATAAGTATGGACTCTTCCAATTGCCTCCATTGAACCACCACAGGGTTCCTGCAGCCAATTAGTAAGTGGATTCCAGGATTTTCAAGGAAATTTCCATGCCATATTTAAGGTTTTTCAAGGCTTCATAGAAGTAAAATTCAAGGTTTTTCAAGGTTATCGATTAAAAATCAAGGGTACAGTACCAGCGAAAAAATAAGTTGTAGGATAATCAATGGAAACTTTTGATGGTTTTTATATTTTGAAAGATTGTTTTCAAGGATTTTCCAGACCACTTTTGGAGTTTTGGGGAAATTTAATGACTTTCCAGGGCCTTGAAAATTGATTTTCAAATTCAAGAGTTTTCAAGGTTTTTCAAGGCTCACAGGAATCCTGCAACAAGGTTTAAAGGGTTAAGCTTCTTTACTAATGGTTTTGTTTTGAGACTGAATTATCTTGAATTGTTATCATGATAGTTACCTAAATCATTACTTTACCAGAGAAAAATATCTAATTAACGAGTATTCAATTAACAGCAATTTGGTTATTTAGCTATATTCTAGTGATAATCAGGGCAAATCTTTCTGTTAGGCCTACAAAAATTAAAAATTTGTTTCTCAGGCCCTCCCGCATGGTCCTTTTGGCTGCCGCATGCTCTCTTTTTATAACCAATGTAAACTTAAAACAAATAAAAAATAAATGATTAATATCTGATATTTTATCCAAGTTAAAAAAATTGATAAATTTGTCCCTTGAGTGCAAGAAGGCTTTGCAATGCTTTAGCATTGCAAAGCCTTCTTGCTCTCAAGGGACGAAATACACACCACCCATGCTATTGTGTAGATTATGAAGCCTAAAACATTAACCGAGAACATGAACATTTGATGGCAAAGAAATAATTACAGAAATAAAAAATAAAATAAAAAACCATTCGCCCGTATGGAATTTTACAAATAAAGGCTTGAGAAACAGAAGATCTTCTTTGTGTGGCCTTACATCCTGAATGAAAGATCTCATGGTGCTCTGTCAAACATGCTTATAATAAATTAAATGGCCAAAGAGATCAATAAATGCTCAAATAGAAGTTTCTTTCTGGAATACAGGAAAGTGGTCAAATCTTGGTTAATTGAATACTAAAGCTAATTGGATAATTTTCACTGGCAAAGTGGCTATTCAATTAAACGGGTTTCACTGCACCATCACAAAAAGACTTGCTTTTAACTTTTTGCATGCAGCAGATATTCCTAAACGGATACAAAATCCCTTGCCACTGAAATAAGTAAAATTTGGGCACATTTAACCAAATTTCTCCCCTGTAAACTGAATGAACTTTTTTACCCAAGATTTCTTCCGATAAATTAAGACAAATTCATCAAACCAAGTCATGGCTGTTGAAAAGCAGCCATGACTAGGTTTGATGAAAAATATTTTGAAATAAAAGGTCCCTTGGCCACACGTCTCCTCCCCCTCCCCCCCAAAAATTGAATTTTTCAGAAAGTCGAAAAAGGGACATAACTTTGGCAAAAAATGGCGGATCAAACCCCAATTTGAACTTGACCTGTATTTTTTGTTGATACACCTACACAACAAATTTTAATTGATTCGGTCAATTACAGCTTAAGTTATTGGTTGGAAACTTAAAAAAATAGAGTTTTCAAAGTCGAAAAAAGAGGATTAACACTGGCAAAAATTGTCGGATTCAAAATTGACCTGTATTTTATGTCGATACACCTATATATCAAATTTCATTTGATTCGGTCAACTATAACTCAAGTTATCATTGTGAACCCAAGGTGGGATGGACAGATGGATGGACAGATGGATGGATGGATGGATGGACAGACAGACACCGGCTATTTTAATAGTCCCTGAAAATGTTTTTTTTTGGGGGGGGGGAGGGGGGGGCGGACAAATACTCAGTGGGTGAAGAGTTAAACCTTCACTTACAAAATCATCATTCACCCAGTATTATCATTAAAAACTGCCATTCAAATATTTTCCATCCACAAAACAGTTTTTGACCTCTCACTGGAATGACCTTATTGACCTTATTCTAATGAGTTGTCTTTAGATATAGATTGGTGATAAAAATTGTACTTGGTTTCAGCAATGACTGTAAGGGGAAGGATTAACTATGAAAGGCCTATTTCTGACTTTTGATAAATTTTTACTGCTTTAGAGCAGGTTCCTCAACGTGCAGTCTTTGCTTAAATTTCCCAGGTACCTTCTGTCTACGTACATATATAGGCAGCCAAAACTTGCCTCGACTCAACTTCAAAGTTGCAGTACATAAACTGCCATAGTGTAGTCAAATATATATGAAAAATCTTCAGGTCTTTAACTGGTAGAGCGCTAAATTATTTTTGGTCATCAGAATATGTTCACAGGTCTTTGCCTTGTTACAATTTATGGGAGAGTGCCTGTGGGCACTCTCCCATAAATTCTAACAAGGCAAATCCTTGCAGGTTAATAATTTCACTTCAAAGATAATATGAAGCATGCCCATTGAATATGAAGCCTTTTACTTGGGGATACTGTGGTTCAGATTAAAGCCCAAATATGGGCTTCCAGCATTCTACCAGTTAAGAGTTAGATTGGACAAAGAATTCTTGAGTTATTGGTGGTAAAAATTGTACTTGGTTTCAGCAATGACCATGGAGAAGGATTAACAACTCCCAAACCAACACAAGCTAGATATCATCCCTTGTACGCACAATATAAACTTTCTTCATCAAAAAGTCTTCTCCATGAGACAGTCATATCACAACATTGACTACTTGCAAACCATTATCATACAACCATTTCTGTCCACGAGGAACCAGTGATTTTTGTGGACCGGCAATGAATTACGTATGCCATATAACAGATATATATTATTTTTATATATATTATCCATCAAAGGGCTGATAATAATTTACTCATCCATCACATCTAGCTTGTGCTATTGTTATCGTTCTGGTGGAAGTTCTATTAAAAATGATCTCTTCCTCTCTCGGCAATATTTCTTGTGAATGGGCCAATCTCTTTGCTGACAGTAGGTACCACAGTATCTGAAAAAAAGATGCAGATGTACATGAATACAATGTGTTGGGTGTATTAGCAAGAAAACATTGCAAACTTCCGTTCATCCTTACAGTAATACTTCCAAAGGGTTCTATTTATTTATTTATTTATTTATTTATTGGTGTTTAATGTCACATATTTTGGCACAATGGCTAATCATGACCTCAACAGTTTTATGGGCGGAGGAAGCCGGAGTACCCGGTGAGAACCACCGAGCAACTGTCAGCTCCCCAACACACTAACTCCACACAAGCAGAGTTAGCATTGGTTGAAGACAGGTGCACTATCGATGTGCACTACGCCTTAGTACACAACATCACCGTGCCCCCACGTGGGCAATGGGGATAAAGTTGCAGTTGCCACAGGTGGGATTCGAACCGAGGTCCTCTCGGCTTGCAGCCTGCACCTCTACCTACTGAGCCACCGCGCCCCCCTCCAAAGGGTTCTGCAATTATCAACTTGTCATCTTTGGTGAGATGAAAACTGGACTGAAAAACAGGCTTAACTCTTTACCTAACGCAGACGATATCAAAATTTATTATTTTAAATATCATTTTTTTAAATTTTTCAAAAAATTTCAACAAAACCATATTATGTGACCCCTCGTTGGAACGAGCTCGACAAGCTCGTTCTAACGAGGGGTCACATGATATGATTTTGTTGAAATTTTTTGAAAACTAATATTTTTTCAACTGCTGAATTTGCATATTACGCGGGTGGATGCAGGAGATTCGTTTGGTAAAGGGTTAACAGATTTGCTTGATTTCACATTCCATCCATGCAGGCCTGAAAATAAGCAGTCTGACATTTGCAAAATGAGATCCCCAGAGGGTAAATTTGATGATGCTATCCCATACAGTGGGCCAATTTATCCTCTGGGTACCTCTTTCTGTTTAGTTTTGAGACCCTGATTCAGATTGAGGTTCACAGAAGGTAAATTTAGTGAGGACAGTTTGCTTATTTTCTGGCTTACATCCATGACGGGGTATAGATGAAAGTCAAGGCTTTTCAAGGCAGTTTCTCGTCATACTTCAGCATTTTTCAAGGTCCTACAATAACCAAATTCCAGGATTTTCAAGGCCTGCATTCACTAATTATAACTCAGACAATCTGGTCATTACCCCTTACTCCAACATCCCTTGAAGTTTTCCTTGGTTTTCTATGTTGATTGTTAGTCATGGTTCCTGCAGGCAAGGACTGATAAAATTCAAGGTCACTTCCCGACAAATTTCAGAATTTTTCAAGGGCCAACAATAGCCAAATCCAAAAATTTTCAAGGCCTGCCTTCACTAGTCCTAAATAGGACCCTTCCAGGGAAATGGGTATAGGGGGTAATGACAGGAGAATCCAAGTTAGGACTATGCCTTCACAAACTCTGTTATAAAACAATATAGTTGTGATTTTGTGCTTCATAAGAATTTTTATTATGCGAATATTCAAGTCTTTTCAAGGTCTCCCGGTACTTTTTCCAGGATTTCAAGGCCTTGAATGACCTTTAGTCAAATTCAAGTTCCTTTCTTGAATCCAAAGCCCCAGGGGAACACAAATTTTATGATATTTTTACTGAACCACAATACCCCTTTACCTAATGCAACTGACAAATCAGACTGGTACTATTTCAATAAAAGTGTCAATGACACTGTAGCTCAACTTGTTAAGACATGTACATGTGTAGTATGTGACACAGCAATGACAAACATCTAGGTAATGACCTGATAACAAAGGTACATATAAAGTATTGTAACGGCCTGTACATAAATACTGACCGTAGCCTGTAACAAATGTATAGGTAAAGTATTGTAAAGGTGGGTGACAGTCAGATGCTAAACTAGAAAAGAAATCTTTGAGTCCCAGAGTGGGTCTGACTGAACCCCCCCAAATATTTGTTCTCATAGCACAGTGATAACAAAGGCACCCCAAAACACACTCATTCCTGTCCCAAGGTGAAAACAAAGGTACCCAAGAAGTTTCGTGAAGATCAGTTCATAAATACGAGCTGTATAGAAGTTGTGACACAAAACTGATTGGTCCTAATTTCGGTACAAAATGGCCACTGGCAGCCATCTTGAATTTTGGACCACACTCAGAAACACTCGTTCTTGTCCCAAGGTGATAACAAAGGTATCCAAGAAGTTTTGTGAAGATCGGTTGATAAATACAGCCTCTAGCCCGAGCCGTATTGACATGTGCACTTACAGTGTATAAGTAGCACTAAATAAATCATCTAATTTGCATAATTTCTGCATGAGAAAAAAACCTGTACTGTATGTGATGTATTCCATTTTACTAAACATTCATACACAATTTTTTTCAAATCAGAACTTTCATACAGAAGTTCTGTACAAAAGACTGATTGCACTAATTTTGGTACAAAATGGCTGCTGGTGGCCATCTTGAATGTCGGACCATACCCAAAAACACCCTTTCTCATCCCACGGTGATAACAAAGGTACCCAAGACGTTTTGTAAAGATTGGTTCATAAATACGGCCTCTAGCCTGAGACGTATAGAAGTTGTGTACAAAAAACTGACTAGACCTAATTTCGGTACAAAATGGCCACTGGCAGCCATCTTCAATTTCGGACCGCACTCAGAAACACTCGTTCTCGTCCCAAGGTGATAGCAGAGGTACCCAAGAAGTTTCGTGAAGATCGGTTGATAAATACAGCCTCTAGCCCGAGCCGTATTGACATGTGTACTTAATGTGTGTAAGTAGCACTGAAAAATTCAAAGTTCATCTAATTTGCATAATTTCTGCACGAGAAAAAAACCCGTATTATATGTGATGTATCCCATGGTACTAAACATTCACACAAAAAATTATTCAAATCAGAGCTTTCATCTGAAAGTTCTGCGCAAAAATCTGATTGCCCCTAATTTTGAACAAAATGGCTGCCAGCGGCCATCTTGAATTTCGGACCGCACCCAAAAACACTCGTTCTCGTCCCACGGTGATACCAAAGGTATCCAAGAAGTTTTGTAAAGATCGGTTCATAAATGCAGCCTCGAGCCCGAGCCGTATTGGCATTTGCACTGACAGTGCTGAAAGTAACACAAAATACATCAAAGTTAGTCTAATTTGCATAATTTACATACGAGAAAAAAACCCATATTATATGTGATGTATCCCATGGAACTAAACATTCATACAAAAAATTATTCAAATCAGCGCTTTCATATGGAAGTTCTGTGCAAAAAACAGATTTCTGCATCGTCGGTACAAATTGGTGGCTGGGAGCCATCTTGAATTTTGGACCGGACCCAAAAACACTCGTTCTCGTCCCACGGTCATAACAAAGGTACCCAAGAAGTTTCGTAAAAATCGGTTCATAAATACGGCCTCTAGCCCGAGCCGTATTCAATTGTTGACGGACAGGTGGCCAGACGGACGACGGACGACTGGCCATGACATAAGCTCAAATTTGGCTTCGTCAAAGTTGAGCTAAAAATCATAATTTTATTGTTTCAATCGTTCCCCAGCAACACAGCTTATGACATAAAAGTTATATATTTGAGGTGAGATGAAGAGAATAATGATAAAATTAACCCTTTACCCAACGTAACAACAAAAACCAGCCAGCGCTATTCTCAAAAATCGCCAATAAAATTTCATTATTTTTTCATTTTTTGTCTCAAAAACATAGGTTATGACCCCTCGTTAGAATGAGCTCGTTGAGGTAAAGGGTTAACTAAGAAAGGGCATAACTCCAACAAGAGAAAAGAGTGTAACAGTGAATACTATGGATAGCATATGCTGCTCAGTGGCGTGGTGGCAGTTCTCACAGGTAACTAATTGGTGAAACAAAGTGTTTTGAATGTAAAATGTGTGTGCTAGACAGTATCTAAAACACCCAATATGGCATAAATGTTTGACATTTTGAACAAACGAACACACATGCATACGAACTCGGTTAACCTCCCATACCCACCTCCCTCCATTCCTCCCTCCCTCCATTCCTCCCCATTCAACAGGGCGATATAAAAAATATTCAGCTTCCAGCTATCATGCACTGATAATTATTCCCATGGACAAAAAACAACAATGTAAAAGTTTCATAAAGCCAGTTTTTTAAGTCTAACAAGGGGCATGACTGGCATATTGATCTATCACCATACTAGAAGACTTCAAAACCCAACAATAATGCTTCAGTTATAATGGAAATTCCTCAGAGGGACAGTTTTGTAAGTATAACAAAGGACATAACTCTGGTAAATATATGTTAAGGGGTCGTCCAACGTAACTTTGGGCATTTTTTTGTAAATTTTCACAATGCCTTAAATACGAATTGAAGCAGTGATTAACGACATATTATATACCAAAATAATGACAAAAGTATGCAAAACTCAAATTTATCCACTTTTGGAAAATATTTTTTTGCTTCTGATGACAAAGAAATTGCGAGCCACAAAAGTAACCGTCAGGATTAACAAGGAATAGATCGGTAATTCGAATGCCTGAGTTGTGAATAAAAGACTCCACACTCCATACTCGGAGAAAGCATATTTATCATTTCATCACCAATGTGGTGAGAGAACGCTCAGAGGGAAATGGACGACATTGCATGTTATGATCACGTGGTTTTCTGGCCAAGTTGGGAAACATTTGATTTCCTAAGATCTGAAATCTTCAAACATTTCACTGCTGTTTTCGAATCTGGCAGGCGATGTAATGTACAACTCCCGACACATTCATGGGAAAATGTTCAACTGATAATGTAATAAATGCGAGATACAGCCCATAGTAGTGCTGTTGAATTCTAAAACTGTGCAATGTGCCACAAGTGTCAGCAAGGGATTAATACGCCACTGATTCAAACTACTATTATTTGGTTGGTGACGAAGATCAAAACATAAAAGTGGAAAATTATATTTGAAAACAAAAATATATTCACATCAACATACATTACAGTCGTCACAATTGTATATTTACAAAAAAAAAAATTACTGTCGCCGAACTATATTAGTGACGTAAAGAAGGCTTGATGAAGTCTGCTACGAAAAAAGAAGACCAATGTCAAGGAGAATTATCAGAAAGGTTTCTTCCTGTTCACCAAATATAGAGAAATGTCGTACCGTTGTAAATTTAAATATCTCCCTCGCACGACCGCATTGTGTATAAGACGGATCAGCGTCGATTTTGAGCGCTCTTAGCAACAGAAGGTTTGTGAAAATCTATGTGTGTTGACATTCTGTGGACAAAAATAGAAAAGATCCGTTGGGCAGACAAAAATTCACACGAATTACCTAAATGAGACCACAATGTGTCATACATGTTAGATAAATGAACTTAATAACCAACACAATTCTGATATTGTTCAGGCCGGTAACCCCCCGCCTGTAAAATTAGTATTGGTAAGCAGATCAGTTATTAATGTTCTTAAATCTCACAAGAAAACATCAGTCAAGCCTCCACAAACAGCAACTACGGAAGGCCGATAGTTCCAAAACAAATGAAGCATACCAAATCATGTACATAAATGAATTGGAAGCCAGGATGTCGAGCTAAGTGTGGCCAATTGGTGAAAGTATTCTGCATGGAGGACAGGTCATTTTTTGTTGTTTTGGCCACACTTGAATATTCAAATGACACTTTTGGCAGCTGAAAATGGACACATATAACACTAAATGAGGAAGTTTGGCAGTTTACCCTTTTTTGGTGTATCAATCTCATCGTATTTTACCAATTTGATACAGATCTCATGCAAAATGGCACAGGATTGTGGGGGGTTTGGTCACAGCAGACACACAAAAGCCACATTGAACATTCTTTATTTTTCATTAATGCACTCTCTCATGACTCCATACTTATTCTTCTGAACTGTGTGGATTTGACCCTTGGTGAACTTCATAAAAGGTAAACAAAAACAAGGAAAATGGCAGCCCTTTTGAAATGTAGGCATCCTAAATTACAACTGATCTTGTGGTCTATTCCATGCAAGAATGATAAAAAAGATTTCTCCGTGTCTGTACCAGAAAGATTGCAGAATTGAACTATTCAAAAAATTTAAGGTATTTTATTGTCTAAAATCGGGTCGGTTACTTATGCCATAGCAGACTTTCAGGCGGTGCTATCTACCATATGGTAGCAGTTCCATGGCAAATTTCAGTTTTCACATGTTCTTTGTTTCATTCCAAACATTTTGATATATAATTTATTGGGGTTATTCATTTTGGGCCTTTTTATACTTGGAAGAAAATTACCTGAAATTTGACCAAATTTACGTTGGATGTCCCCTTAACAGATTGGGCGCTAAAAGTGACTATCATGGCTCTACTGAAAAGTGCTAGAAGCCATTTTGGTGGCTTCACACTGTGTGCATTAGCTTTTTGTTTTCTCAGACGTAGTAGAACATTTTCTTACGTAAACTGTAACAAAACAAATATTTTTGAACCCAAATCTTGCTAAACAGAGGCTACTCTCATCGTATTTTGAAAAAATACCCATGTTTCAAATCGATTTAGCACTTAACCAGTTAACAATATCCACAATATTTAGATATCCTTTCCCCCATATTGGACATCAATACCCGATAACCAATGCTTGAGTTATGATGAAAAACATTCATAGGGACAGTTTGGTTAAGTATAACTAGTGCATAACTGAGTAATTATACATGGACAAAACCTGCAATATGTGGATATCCTTTTTCCAATACTGGTCTCTCACCATACCAAAGGATATCAAAATCTGAACTTCAATGCTTGGGTTATAATGCAAAATGTATGTACAGAAATTTTTCTAAGTCTAACAAGGTCCATAACTCTGTTGAAATAAACATGGACGAAACCTGCAATATGTGGATATCTTTCCCCACATATTAGTCTTTCACAAAACCAAAGGACATCAAAATTTGACAACCAAGTTCAAATGCATCATGTTTGTATATTTGGAACTGACAAATTTTCTAAGCCTAACAAGGGACACAACTCTGATGAGAATTGTCCCCGAAGTGATTCAGTGGTAATTCACTCTTCCTACAATATTGTTTATGTTGGAAAATTTGAAACAAAAATACATCCACACATAGATATAACTGAAAATTACATACCGGACATCCTGACATCTACCACAAATACTGAATTCTCGTACATGCTTTTCCATATTTGTACATGGTGGGTAATGGCATTCATAATAAATACAGTTGTCATCTGCAATTAGAATAGATACTGATGACATATGATGATAAACTCTGCCGACCTCTACATAATTGAGAGCAAATTTGTCAAAAGATGTTATACTGTAAAGAACATTTAATTCAACATTTCTTTACACAATAGTCTGGTTTATTGATAGAACTCCAAAATACCAACCAACCCTTCACCTTTCCTTTAGTACAAATTTGACCTGTTAATTGCATATTGGCCATACAGTAGTAGACTACTCTTAACAGAATTTATTTATTTATTATTCATTTAATGGGGGTTAACTACACTTTCGACAGCCAGGGCCACCTCGTGTCGGACAGTTTCATGGGTGGAGGAAACCATAGTACACAGAGAAAATCACCAAACAACAGCGAGCAACTGTCCACTCCCCCAAGTAGGCCTGGCATTCTTTAGGAGTAGGGCTGCACGATATTTGGATTTCAATACCGGTAACGATATTTAAAAAAATATCGCGATATACCGGTATATCGTCAAGTTCAAAACATGTAAGATTCTCACCCAAATTGTCTCAGTACTTTTTTTGACATTCGAAGTCAAATAATTAAAAGCATTGAAATAATAAGCCTAGTAACTTGTCTTAATTCATATATGTATAAATATTTGGAAATAAATTTCATGATGGCACAACAAATATCGTTTATTTTGAGTCAATAATTTCAAATAAATACTATTTGATCCATCGCTTTACAAAACAAAAACGCTTCACCTGCGTTTTGTCGTGTGCATGTGAATAAATCACCACTAGAGGGCATTTGCCATGTACTGGTTAAGCAGGACGCCGCTGGAGGGCTAGGAGTTTGTACACTTTTCCACAAATGAAAGCAGTCAGTTTTGTCACGCGGTATCACAAACAGCTGAAACTCACATGCTGAATAGGCACGTTTTGATGTACCGGTGAACCACCTCGTGCAGTGGGTGAATGCTGGCGATGTATAAATACTATTTCAATATTAAATCACTCTTAACAAAGTGAAAATAAACAATATTATTCCCTCTATATTTTTATTAGTGTTTTGTTGACTATCTGTCTAATTTTTAAGATGTGACATACAAGTCAGATCAAAACGTTCACCTACTTTTCAAAACATTAACACGCGCGATTTTGGTGTTGACAAAAATGAATATCATATACCGCAGCACTTGGAATTGTGGGTTCATTAATACGTATGCGATCTGTTCATATTGAAAAGCACATTCCAAGTGTGCCGGTAATAAAATAAAAAAATATTACTGCAGCGCTTGGAATTGTGAGAACAAGTGCAATGAAGTGGGAGGAACTATTAGTATTAAACCAGAAATTTCCCGGTCCAACAAAAGCCATTATTAATGGAAATACAGTACAGCAATCATTCTTCACGGTTTACGTTCGAAGCCATACTGTTTGGGGAAAATCTGTACTTACCCGTGCCATCGGAGAAACCAAAATAAAACAGCTTATGGGAGAATATTTTACTAGTACCAGGACGGGAATTGTATTGATAAAAAAACAAACTGCTTTCACAGTTTCTATTTATATACACTTTTTTTCAATCAGCTGTGAGATTAAATAGAATTTTTCGGAAAATGTCTGTCACTAAAAACCGCTGCTCGAAATGAATATCGTCACAGACGATATACCAGTATTAAAAAAAAAATGGACGATATTTAACCGGTTAAGATTTCAATACCGGTATTACCGGTATATCGAAATACTGTGCAGCCCTATTCAGGAGTGCTGCACGCCTACTGCACGTCTAGAAAAAATTGAGGAGGGCAATTTTTTGCACCCCTTGATTTTCTGGAAAGCCAGACCTGTTTGGGACTGCCTTTAAAATCTATTATCACTTCATCCCCTGAGTTCCAATGTGTTCTCTGTGCCTACTGGCACAGAGAACACATTGGAACTCAGGAAACAATTTGTCAATGTTGCATTGTTTCGCATTAATTCATGACCCATTCTGTGTCGCGTTTCAAAATATTTTGAGTGTATAAGACAGTCACATAAGAATTGAATGCAACATTTTGAATAATGAAATGTGTGTGCCAAATTTTCCACGATGCAGCTGAATGTAGTACATTTTTTTAGTCACAATAGAAGTGAATATAACCAAAATAGAATACAAGTTTTTGCATTGAAAATTTCAGGTGCAATTGCACTCCCAAGCAATCTGAGGAGGGCAACTGTTTTTCACTCCTTGATTTTCTAGATTGACAGGCCTGCCCAAGGTACTAACTCCATGCAAGCAGGGTTAGCAGTCAGGGTCAACTCGTGTCGGACAGATTTATGGGTGGAGGAAACCAGTGTAAACAGAGAAAATCAGCAAACAACATCAAGCAACTGTCCACTCCCCAAGGTACTAACTCCACGTAAGCAGGGTTAGCAGTAGTTGGAAGACAAGTGCACCATCGACTTATAGTATGCCACAGTACACAGTGTCAACATGCCCCCACGTGAACAATCAGGATGAGGTGGCTTGCCTAAAGACAAAATGCAGTTACCACTGGCAGGGATCAAACCATGGTCCTTTCGGCTGAAGTTCAATGCCATAACCGCTGACACACTGTGCTCCTTCTCTTAATGAATAAAAATGATATAATCTATTAATGTATTACCTAACAACTATTGAATTCCCAATATTATCGATCTGTATGGTCACAGTACATTCAGTATGAACATTTAAGGCCCCACGAAGTAGATCTTCTGATTCTCAGGCCATTTTTTGTAAAATTGCATGCGGGCGGGCGTTTTTTTATTTTATTTTTTGTAATTATTTCTTTGCCATCAAAAGTTCATGTTCTTGGTTTGTTTTAGGCCTCATAATCTACAGAACAGCATTGGTTGTGGTGTATTTCACCCCTTGAGTGCAAGAAGGCTTTGCAATGCTAAAGCATTGCAAAGCCTTATTGCACTCAAGGAACAAATTTATCAATTTTATTAATTTGGGTCAAATATCAGACATAAACGATTTGATTTTGATTTTTTAAAGTTTGCATTGATTATAATAAGAGAGCACGTGGACGCCAAAAGGACCATGCAGGAGGGACTGAGAAACAGATTTTTAACTTTTTTTAGGCCTAATCTTTATTTTTTTGTTTGAGAGAGCCCAATGAGCTTCGTCAAAGAAGATAAAAGAGAATAAATGCTCAATTTGTCACTAGGATATTGGAAAATTATAAAATTTCTGTAAATTTTTCGCTGGGAAAGTAATTATTCAATTAACAGGGTTCTACTGTACATTTACACTTCTCCACACAAAAAACAGACTTACAAAAATGACAATTAACATTGCTGAATAAAAATTAAAAAAATTAAAAATACAAGATTTTAAAGTTTAATGATTTACGGCTCATTTGATACTATCCTGAGAGATAACTACAGTTCATATACAGTGGAGCCCACATAACTGAATATCTTTTAATTGAATAACCCTGTTAATTGTATAAAACTTAAAAATTCCGAACATTTTACAATACCTTCAATACAAATTTGACCTGTTAATTGCATATAGGTTATAGAATAAACTCCTGTTAACTGAATTTATTTATTTATTGATGTTTAAGGTCACATATTTATGCACAATGGCTAATCGTGTCCGTGACAGTATTACGGGTGGAACCACCGAGCAACGACGAGCAGCTGCCAGCTCCCCAACATCGGAACCCGCACTGCAGCACAGGCAGGGTTAGATTGGTTGTTAACTGAATAGAAAACTTCATAATCTGTCAAAGAATTACTCCAACATCCACTGAATTCCCCACATTTATAGACATTTTTGGCCTCATTACATCCAATATAGGCATTTAACCCTTTACCCAACGAATCGGCCACATCCGCCCACGTAATATGCAAATTCAGCAGTTGAAAAAATATTATTTTTAAAAAAATTTCAACAAAACCATATCATGTGACCCATCGTTTGGAACGAGCTCGTCTGCGTTGGGTAAAGGGTTAATCTATTTTATCTTGTTTGATAGAGCTCAGTGAGCTCTGCAAAGCAAGATATGATAGAATAAATCCTCAGTTTATAACAAGATAGGAAAATGGCCCCATTTATCATTAATTGTATACTAGTGTTCATTGAATATTTTTCTCTCTCAAAGTGGCTATCCAATTAACAAGGTTCCACTGTATTAACCAATTGTATTCTGTATAACATAACTCTGCAGGAGGTGCGGTGGTGTTGCGGTAGCCGGTTCTCGTCAGATCACCGAAGTTAAGCAACGTCGAGCCTGCTTAGTCCTTGGATGGGTGACCTTCTGAGCAATCGATTCGGACTCCCGCGTTGTGTCCTTGGACAAGGAACTTCACCCCGATTGTCCACATGGGGGCACGATGACGCTGTGTACTAAGGCATACTGCACGTCGATGGCGCGCCTGTCTTCAACCAATCTAACCCTGCCTGTGTCACAGTGTGGAGTTACGATGTTGGGGAGCTGGCAGCTGCTCGTCGTTGCTTGGTGGTTCTCTCCGGGTAGTCCTGCTTTCTCCACCCATTAAACTGCCACGGCCATGATTAGCCATTGTGCATAAATATGTGACCTTAAACACCAATAAATAAATAAATACATAACTCTGCAACTTTTATTTACTCAAATCATGATGTAAATTTTCGTATTTTCAAAACAGTGCAGTAGGCATTTGAGGAAATGTACAATGGTTATAGGTTTATATAAGCTCAATGGAATATCACTTATAAAAAGAAAGGAAAAAGAGCAAGGGAAATATTTTTTCAACTTACCACCATCTTCTATTATTTCACCATTATAATCATAATACTTCTGTTTCAGTGGTTCTGGAAAATGCTGAAAAAAAAATTGATTCATCAGATCAACAACCCCAACAATAGGTAACAATATAACTCACCAATTGAGGTTAAGTCCTTTACCCAATGCAGTGGTTATCAAAATTTAATATTTTAAATATCAGGCCTGGCATTTTCAGGTGAGTGATGTATTCGCTCGCCTACTACTTGCCTTATAAAAATTAAGGAGAGCAAAAACTAGCCCTCCTGGCCTTAGAAAATAATTATTACCATAGCAGCCTATTCCTAAAACCCAGATCTTTTCAGATCTCTGCTATGTTAGTAGTCTCTGTAAGATGGGCACACTGCCTCACCCGCACCTCCGGGCCTTGTCGATGCCCAGAGGTGTGTGTGGGGGGGGGGGGGGGGAGGGTGTCACAGGGGGCTGTGTAGCCGTCTCACAGAGACTACCTTGTTAGCAGAACGAAATAAAATGTACAAAGCCCACTAGACAGAATTCATCACTAGTAAAACTTCATTTTGCCACTTTTAGCTTTTGTAAGCTCGAGGTGAGCTAATCACTCCTCTAGGCCATGCGAGGAGAACGATTTTTAGCCCTCCTGCATTTTTAAGAATGCCAGGCCTGAAATATTATTTTTTTAAATTTTTTCAAATATTTTCAACAAAACCATATCATATGACTCCCTCGTTGGAATGAGCTTGACATGCTCGTTCCAATGAGTAGTCACATGTTATAGTTTTGTTGAGATTTTTCAAAAACTATCTGTTTCAACTGCTCAATCTGTAAATTTGGTGGGAGAATGCATCTAATTCATTAGGTACAGGGTTAACACATTCCCCAACAACAATATTCTGGTAACTAACCATATTCCTCTCAAAATGATTAACCCTTTACCTAACATGAAAAGCAGACGACACTTGAAAAAAAAATTCTTGAATAAGTAAATTTTTGTTGTTGTCTCATAACCTATGTTTTTGAGATGAAAAAATAATGAAAATTAATTGCCGATTTTTTAGAATAGCGCAGGCTGGTTTTAGCCATTACGTTGGGTAAAGGGTTAAGATGTTCAACTGTTGCTTGAAAAATATTGGTTATGAACCGACAGGTACACTGAAAGAAGACAAGACTATTGTTCCAAAAAAGGCGTACAAGGCTAAAAAAAAAAAATACTGGTTCTCAGACATCTGGTCTCCAGAAATAAACGAGGAAGCGTGGTTTTATATTTTTTTTCATAAAGTAAACCCGAAAGAATCTATAGCATTTCCTCCTACTTTCAATTTAATTAACAACATAGCAAAAACGGGGCTGGTTAGTGGTCAGAAGGGCTAAGAACAACATCTGCCAAACTAAAATGAAGCTTCCTTCAAAATTTATGGAAAGGTATGAGAGTATCTTATGCGTGGCAGATGTTATCGTCTGCCTCTTTGGTCAATATGCCCTATAAACAATATACCAATATACTACCAGGCCTGAAAATAAGCAGTCTGACATTTGCAGAATGAGGTCCCCAGAGGTTGAATTTGATGATGCTAACCCATACAGTGGGCCAATTTATCCTCTGGGTACCTCTTTCTGTTTAATTTTGAGACCCTGATTCATATTGAGGTTCACAGAGGGTAAATTTAGTGATGCTGCCCTGCTATGCAGGGTAACATCACTAAATACACCCTCTGGGGACCTCATATTGTAGATGACAGTCTGCTTATTTTCTGGCTTGTATACTACCCAATGAGAAAGAACCATTACTTTCAATGTAAATCAAATTTTGTGAGTTAATCTATTATTAGAAAACAAAAAAAGCTTAAACTTAAAAAAAAAACACAAAAAAACCCCAAAAAACAAGAGGCCCCACAGGGCCTGAAGTGCTCACTTTGAACAGAACACAATATAAACAGAGTCCAAGAATGAGTCTTAACATTAAGAAATCCATCTCCGTAGGATACACTGTCAATGAGCCTCTCAGGAGTGACAAAAATAGTCCAAACATCATGCCTTTTCTTCAGTTGATCATAATGTAAAATGTGAAGCCTTCCTATGAAGCCCCTTGATAAACCTACGTGAATTAATCTTAGTTACACATCTCTAGAGGGTACTGAATACAAAATTTTTAATTCTTCAGCTACATGGCCAATTCCAGCTCCCATAGGTAGCCCAAATTAATAACCCAGGGGCTCAATTTGAAGAAATTGGAATCTGACCCTCCTAGAGATGTTCTATACCAACTATGAAAGGATTCTGACTGGTGGATCTGAAGAAGAAGATTTTTAAAGAAATTTCCTCATATTGCACTAAGCTAAACTTTAGGCTCCAATTGAGAGTCCCAATATTAACCCAGGGACCCTATTTGAACAAACTTGAATCTGACCCTTCCGATTGCCCATGTGGGGACACGGTGGTGCTGTGTACTAAGGCGTACTGCATGTTTCTCGTGCACTTGTCTTCACCCAATGCTAACCCTGCTTGTGCAGAGTTAGTACAATGTAGAGACTGACAGTTGCTCGCCATTGCTTGGTGGTTCTCCAACTTCCTCCACCCGTAAAACTGTCTGACACGAGGTGACCTTGGTTGTTGAAAGTGTCATTAAACTCCAATAAATAAATAAATAAAGAAATAAATAAAGAAATAAATAAAGGGTTAACAAAAATATCTATGGCAGTTTCGACAAATAATTATTTACAGGAGTTCAATGACACTGTCAACAGCCAAAGACATATAGTGTCTGACAGTTTGAAGGGTGGAGAAAATGTAGTAACCAGAGAGAATCATAAAGCAGTGGTGTGTACTTCAGGTAAAGCCTTGTGGTGGGAGCATGGTGGCTCAGTGCTTATGGCATTGGACTTCAAAGAGGAAGCTCTGCAGTTCAATCTCCATCATGGGTAAATGCATTGTATCCTTGGGAAAGACACTTAATCCTGATTGCCTATGTGGGGCAGGGATGTGAGCAGTCACAAATAGAAAAAGAGGAAATTGTAATTTTTTAAAGTGATCCAAGGGGTTGATGGACATTCACATTTAATATACTTCTGTAGCAAAGATTCTTAGGGGATAAATTTCATATGAATGTACAGGTCTAGTATGTGTATGGTACCATAAATATACCTTCATAATGGCATGACTCTCAGAACTGAATAAATTTTAGAATTTTCCCAACAGAAAATATGAGTGTGCATTGTTTTGAGATCACAATCATTCATTTATTTCTATTACTTTAAAATAATTTTCCTCCAATAGCATTATTAAGGGCAGAGATTAAAATTGAGAATTTAGCTAATTGCAACTTGTTCAACAGAGCTCAATGAGCTCTGTTGAACAAGATGTTATTAACTAAATTCTCAATTTTAATGTGGGAAAAACTGTATGCTAATCATTAAAAAAAATAATTTCAAGCTACACAAAAAAGAGGAAATCCTCTGAAAAGAGGTAAGCTCACAGGCCTGGTGGGGGCATGATGCACTGTGTACTAGGGCATACTGCACGTCGACGGTGCACTTGGCTTCAACCAATGCAAAACCTGCATGTGTGGAGTCATTACATTAGGGAGTCTGACAGTTACTCACTGGTGCTCAGTGGTTCTCTCCAGGTACTCCGGCTTCCTCCACCCACAATACTATCTGACACAAAGTGACCTTGGCTGTCAAAAGGGTCATTAAATCCAATAAATAAATAAAACCTTGTGTTAGTTATCTCAGTACTAGAAATGAACGCCAACAAAATAGTAGTTGCTCTGTTTCTTTTGAGGAAACAATAGGTGAACAAAATGATACTCATCCAGCTTCCACATGGCAAACATAAGGTTAATATTTATGAACAAACTGGTCTCTCGAGTTTTTTTTTATTTCCTCCCCATTTTATTTGTTTTATTTTTTTGCCTTTGTTCACATGTCTTTGCCTTGTTACAATTTATGGGAGAGTGCCTGCAGGCACTCTCCCATAAATTGTAACAAGGCAAATCTTTACAGACTAAATAATTTCACTTTAAAGATAATATGCACTGAACATGAGGCCTTTACATTACGGTCCCTCCACGTCAGAGTAAAGCCCAAATATGGGCTTCCAGCACTCTACCAGTTAATAGATGACAAGGTGAAAAACTCTCTTCGGGTCGCTCTGGTTTCCAGACACTAAGTTTTTGATGATAAGCTTTCATTGGTTTATGATTCATAAACATAATAATAATACAAACCTCTTCTAATGGATCCACCTGTAACTGTTGAACAGCAATCCAATAAAGACTCTGTTCCTTATTAATTTTATTTGATGGTTCATCATAACACTTAGAAATACTGTTAACTGGGACTAGCATTAAATTCTCCATTCTATTATCCACACTCACACCATTTTTATGAATCACCTTCCATCCTCCAGCAATACCCCCTGCATGTCTCTCCCTAAAGAAAGAAATCACAGAACTAAAACCAGTGATAGAGAAGAAAAATAATATTAACTGTGGTGAAGTTGTGGAATAGGGGACCCTGCAGTTTATAAGAAAAATTTTTGCAACCGTTTTTGGTTTCTACTGAATCTCTATCAGGTTTTTGATAAATTTAGTGGAAAAAAAAACAGTCACTCACAAAATTATTTGTTTTAACCCTTTTCAAAACCTCAAGGAGTTGTACTGATGTCTGCAACAGTAACCTTATGTGACCTGAAAGTTTCCTTTTTCTTAATGACATCACAGCGGAGTAATCATTGTGAAGAGTTTGATAGAGCTGTGCCTCAATAGTGGTTAGGGCCAGCGCAGTAAGGGTTAGGGTTAGCTAACCCTAAAACTTACTGAACTGATTCTAATATCTACCGGTGCCATATTCTTTTAAAAATGTATATATGTACTTACCTGATGAATCCATTTAAAAACACATTCAATATGAGATTCTAAAAGCAAACAAACAATGTTGTCTAGCAAATTCTATGGTAGGGAGAAAGCTCCCATGCAAAGGAACAGATCACATCTCAGGAAAATAAGGCAGAAACCTGTACGTTAAAATGACAGCTGTGTTACTGAAATCAATCAAAAGGTACAAATGAAAAGGGTTAAAATAAATGACAAATATCTGTAAATGTTCATTAAATTTATTAAAAACATAATAGAGAATTAACCCTTTACCCAACGTAACGGCCAAAACCGGCCAGCACTATTCTAAAAAATTTCCAATTAATTTTCATGATTTTTTTATTTTTTGTCTCCAAAACATAGGTTATGACCCCTCATTGGAACGATCTCATCGAGCTCGTTCCAATGAGGGGTCACAACCTATGTTTTGGAGACAAAAAATGAAAAAAATAGTTATTGAAGAATTTTTTTTGCAAGTGTCGTCTGCTTTTCATGTTAGGTAAAGGGTTAAAAGAAAGTTAACACCCCTTGAATAATGGCTGCCAAAAACTCAAATTTTTCTAATAAATGGCAGGATCCCCTATTCTACACCTTTATCATAACTAAATAGAATCATATCACCATTTTGGTAGCAACATTGCAGTGAAAAACACTATTCAATTTGAGAGAACATGGATAATTTCCTTTACATTGGTGAAAAGACAAGTATTTCTTCATTATATCTTCAGGGTTTGTACACATCGGAGCAGAGAGAGGTTTAGCTGGGAACTGAAAGTAACCCATCTGAAAGATTCCATCTGAGTAGGTGCACATGTCCGAAGCATGGTTTTCAAAAACACCATTTACACTTCTGTAGCAGGCATATGAGTTCTCTCTACTGTCTGCTTTCTTAAAAAATTATATATATTCTTAAAAAATTATAGAGAATAGTATCTCTTGTTTATTTTTGTTGTTGTATTGTCATATCTACAATGGCAAGTTCAAAACACACATACATGCATAAGGATTTATGTTCAAATTATATAATTCTCTATACGTAATTCTCGATATTAGTTTTGCCTAGGGGTGCCATGAATAATTGACTAATCGGTTAACCCTTTACCCAACGCAGACGATATCAAAATTTATTATCTTAAATACCATTTTTTTTAATTTTTCAAAAAATTTCAATAAAACCTTATCATGTGACCCCTCATTGGAACGAGCTCAATGAGCTTGTTCCAATGAGGGGTCACATGATGTGGTTTTGTTTGAATATTTTGAAAACTTTAATCTTTTCAACTGCTCAATTTGTATATTACGCGGGCGGAAGCTGGCGATTTGTTAGGTAAAGGGTTAACTGTTGGTCATATGCATAATCAATTAACATTTTGGTCATTGACTAATCAGTATTTTCTACATTCAAACAGATCAATGAAGCATTGTGATTTTGTCCTACTATTTGCAATTGTGCACCAGGTTTTTCATTACATGTGTCGAAATAACAACTTTAGGGTTATGTATTTATTAACCTTTTAAGAACATGAAAAGCAGACGACTCTTGCAAAGAAAATTCTTGAATAACTAATTTTTTTCATTTTTTGTCTCAAAAACATAGGTTATGACTCCTCATTGGAATGAGCTCATCGCGGACCTATCGCTTGCAGCTGATAAAAAATTTCCATTCATGACCCTTGTTTCGCAAACAGATCTTAAACTCCCACAAATTTGCTGTCTTTAACCCTTCACCTAACATGAAAATCAGACGACACTTGCAAAAAAAAATTCTTGAATAACTAATTGTTTTCATTTTTTGTCTCAAAAACATAGATTATGACCTCTCATTGGAATGAGCTCAATGAGCTCGTTCCAATGAGGGGTCATAACCTATGTCTTTGAGACAAAAAATGAAAAAGTAATGAAAATTAATTGGCGATTTTAGAGAATATTGCTGGCTGGTTTTGGCCATTACATTGCGTAAAGGGTTAAATTACCTAAGTTTACTGGTTGAGTCCTGGAAGCCCTTATTTGGACTTTATTCTGGAGTACAGTTAACACAAATTAAAGACTTCACAGTCTATTGATGAGCTTCATATTATATTTGACATGACTCCGTATGGATTTGCCTTGTATATATAATTCATGGGAGAGTGCACTTGTAAGTGAAAAATATCTTGAAAATACTCAAGTGGGTTAAGAATTAATCAAGGGATGTTTTCATTAACAGAAATAGTGGAATCCATAAGCCAAATGTTTTCAAATTCTGTGCTCCATACAGTACAAGTCAAAATAAGTTGTAGGATAATCGCTATAAACTATGTATCGTTCTCTTCCTACACTGATAAGACCAGAATCTGATATCATTTTCTGGAAAGCTCTCACAGAGAGCTTTCCAGAAAATGATGTCAAATTCTGATCTTATCAGTGGAGGAGCAGCAGTATATTTAGTTTATTACAGTTATTCTACAACTTATTTTGACTTGTATTGTACTTGACTTGATAAGTTAGCTCTTTCTGTTCCATTTTTGAATTTATGATCATTGTACATCTCCATAAATTGCTGTTCAAAGTTTGATGTTTTATAAACATTACAGATTTTGTTGGGCAAAAACAACTATTCAAAATGTTCAAAACAAACTGTATTCTGTATTTACCTCATAATTTAACCAAAATGCTGGTATTCTAATACATGTTGGTTTGTTTAAGTTTTGGCCCCCACAAAGTAGATCTGTTTCTCAGGCCATTTTTTTTGTAAAATTGCATGTGGGCGGGCGTTTTTTCTATTTTATTTATTATTTCTGTAATTATTTCTTTGCCATCAAAAGTTCATGTTCTTGGTTTGTTTTATGTTTTAGGCCTCATAATCTACAGAATAGCATGGGTGGTGGTGTATTTCATCAGTTGAGTGCAAGATGGCTTTGCAAACCTTGTGGCACTCAGGGGACATATTTAGCAGTTTTATTAACTTGGATAAAATACCAGACACAAACCATTTAATTTTTATTTTTTTAAGTTTGCATTGGTTATGAAAAGAGAGCATGTGGCAGGCAAAAGGACAGTGTAGGAGGACCTGAGAAACATATTTTTATTAGTGATGAACCGATAATCGGAATCGGCAATTGGAACCAGCCGGTTATGGGGCATCGGCTGATTATGACAACCGGCAGTTGAAAACCGGCAGTTTCTGGTTATTCTATATTTGACACTGACTATTAAAAATCCCTTTGATATCTGACCATTTCAATAAAGTTTCCCCATTAAATATGTGTCTAGTGCATAGCAGAAAATTTTGGGATTTGCAGAGCAGAGATATTACGGAATTTACCAACTGTAATCGGTACGAGATCGCCGCCATTTCCCAAAGATTGTAGAGTTCATGTAAACATTAGAGAAACACATCAAGGGAGGTAACACGTTGAAAAAAGAACAATGAATAATTTATTCTGACAAACGTGTAAACCATGCGTCATACGACTTCACAACACACATTAACATCAAATCATTATTCATTTAAGACACAAAGTATGGGTGCTCAGTATATTCCTGGTTAATACAGCCAAATGCATTGTATCCTTACACAAAACTGTATTAACACTATTTACCGGAATAAAACACGAGAACAATATTGTGTGATTGTATCATTAATAACGATCTTTTCCCCACACCCCAACCAAAATGCAAATATTATTTTGGCTGATATTGCCCAGCACTTAATATGCATACTCTGAGAAGTTATGTGGTATTAAGCTTTCGTAATTGATGATTTATCAACGAAATTCTGCAGTATAACAGGCACCAACAGATTTTCTTCAGTGTCCTACTTCAGCCATCGGAATCGGAATCGACATAATCGGGAGAGAAATAGCCGGTAATCGGTTGATAGCAAGTTTTGATAATCGGTTCATCACTAATTTTTAACTTTTTTAGGCCTTGAAGTTGCTCTTAGCATCTATGGCAATACATAAGAATCATATCAAATTTAAACAATTGCAAGAGCTTTGTTCTCGATGATACAGCTTTAGCACCTCAGGTATTAGCTACCAAGTTCCATTATTCCAGGATAGCAGAACTTTTTCACTTGAGCACCCCTCAGAAATAGAAATAGAAAGCTGAGAACTTTAAAAATATTAGCAAAATATCTCAAGCTATTTTGCCTGATTACGTACCACAATAAATCATGCAAATATTGTCCTGAGCCTTTGCCTCGATAAATATCATAGGCAAAGGCATATATTTTAGCACCATTTCCATCTCTGTCTATCTCTACTCTTGCCTGAAAAATATAAAATAAGATATTAGTAATACACCCAACCCTTTATGTGATGTAACCGCTATAACTGGCCTGTGCATTACATGAAAAATATTCACCGAGTCCAAATTGTTGTTTCAACATAATCAAAAATAACACAAACCACTGCAACACCATGGGGTGGCCAATCCCCTACAATCTAAATCCAACAAGGGCAATAACTCTCAATGAAATACTTTAAACAAGGTGGTTTGCAAACCCCTTCACAATATTATCACCCAAAAGCTATATATCAACCCTTTACCCATCGTAATGGCCAAAACCGGCCAGCGCTTTTCTCAAAAATCTCCAATTAATTTTTATTTTTTTCATTTTTTGTCTCAAAAACATAGGTTATGACCCCTCGTTGGAATGAGCTCATTCAGCTCATTCTAACGAGGGTTCATAACCTATGTTCTTGAGACAAAAGCAGTCATCAAATCATTCTTTTGAGTCTGCCAACACAGTAGTTATGTGATCAGCGGGGAGGAAGGATTCTTACCTGAATAAGAAGACAGGAGGGCCTCCATGTAAACAATTGCAGTAGGTGTAATAAGAAAGGAAATTTTAAGCGTTATTACCAGGGACCAGCCTAGGGGGGAATTTTAGGGAGACTTCAAGTCTCCCTCCAGAAAAAATAGGGAGACTGCAGAGTCATGTAGGGAGACTTCATAGGCAAGTGGGGAAAATTAAGAATATTCATATACCACCCCCGCCGCCCCTTCATATTTTCAATTTATGGTCCTCCATTAACGTACAAATAATCCAGGTTCAGTTGTCTATGATGCATCTGTGCCAGGTTAAAAAATCACAATGTAATTATTGACTAAAAATCCCCCACTGCTACCTTCTCCTTCATGACCCCTCACCTCTTCTTCGTGCCAATCCCCCATCACCCTCCTGTGGTTGCCTTTCAACAAAGTCTACTAAGCTAATAATTTCCTAAGTCTGAAAGTGTGAAAAGGACCAGATGTAAGAAGGTTGCTTGGGAGGTACTTTGTTAGTTAATAAACAAAATACATTCTGCGGTCGAGTATTTTGTAAAAGAAATGTCATTCCGCATCATTTTTATGGCATTCCGGTGTCATTCCGCGTCATTTCATGTCATTCCGATGTTTAGGAGGACCCTTTTTCAAGATCGTCCACATGCACACTTGTGTCCTGTACAAACCTTTTCTTGACATCACTAAAGCTTTTTTTCATGTGTTTCAATTCCATTCGTGTTTTTCTGGGAATAGACAGCCCAACAGTTAACAGTCGTCAGCAAATCGAAATGAAAATAATGTGTTATAAAATTCGTCCGTTGTGTATACATTTTCGGCATCCTAAGCGACGTAACCTACTTTCAAACTGTGTTGTTTCATTGAGTCGCGTAAGTCACCTATTTTCGTTTCGACACTTGAAGCTCCGACTGGAACGCAACAAAATAGAAATAAAAAAATCCGCCAAAAGCGACAATGGACAATTGCTTGTCGTGTGATTTCAAATAAATGGACGTTTATTTGACGAATTAAAATGCCCATTTATCACACTCGAGCACATTCGATTTTTGAAAATACTCGTTTTCATGTAAACCTCGCATCACTCAGTTCAGCCTTTTCTCATTTGGCCAATTTTTAGAGGGCGACTTGTAATCGCCCCGACTATTTTTCTAGGCGACTTTGGGCTTAGAAGGGCGACTTAATCGCCCTAGTCGCCCTCACGGCTGGTCCCTGGTTATTACATACTTATCTGTTGATTTTGACAGAAAGTTGACAGTGGATTTCATTCATTCTATTCTTGTTCCATATACACGACAGTGTGGTTCTATCATAAACAAATATATTAAATTTTTAAATCCATTAATTGGGCGAAGGATTTGAAATTCAAGGTTATTCATCCTTTCTACTATTGCCCTACCACTAGTAATATTATCAAGATAAGTCTTAATTTACTAAAATAATGTTGTGAACAAACACCATAATCATTGTCCATAGCAATCTCTTACTGTGTTATACAATGCAGCCCACTTAATTGGATATCTCTTAACCATTCACCCAACGCAGACAATTTCAGAATTTATTATTTTAAATATAATTTTTTTAATTTTTTCAAAAAATTTCACCAAAACCATATCATGTGACCCCTCTTTGGAACGAGCTGGACGAGCTTGTTCCGAAGAGGGGTCACATGATATGGTTTTGTTGAAATTTTTCAAAAAATAATATCAGCTGCTGAATTTGCATATTACGCAGGTGGATGCAGGCAATTCGTTGGGTAAAGGGTTAACTGAATAATCCTGTTAATTGAATATAATTTCTCAACACAAAACCGTTTACCATACTTCCAGTACAAATTTGACCTGTTAATTGTATATAGGTTCTAGAGTAAACTCCTGTTAATTGAATAAAAAATCTTGTAACCTGTCAAGAAATTACCCTGACTCTCCCCAAATTTCCTTTGTTTATAGACCAATTTGGCCTCAGTACATCCAATACAGGCATTCAATCTATTATATCTTATACAGCTCTGTCAAACAAGATGCAATAGAATAAATGCTAAGTTTATCTCTAGAATACAGGAAAGTGACATGAATCCCTGTTAATTGAATACTCCTGTTAATTGAATAATTTTCACTGGCAAAGTGTCAATTCAATTAACAGGGTACCTCTGTAATACACTGCTTTACATCAAAAACTTTAGGTTGTATGCAATCCCATGAAGGTAATCTAATTGTGGTCTGAAAGAGCACTCTGAAACAATTTAACATTTTTTTTAATTACAACAGCATGTTGCTTATGAGTCTGGCCAGGTGTTTGTCCAACAATCTTTAGAAATAAAAATTTGACCAAATGTGCTTTCAACGAGGTGTCCTTTCGACCAAGTGTCCATTCGACCATCTCTCCATTCGGCAAAGTGTCCATTCGACCAAGTGTCGTTTCGACCAAGTGTCACTCTAATCATATGTGCATTTGACCAAATGTCTTTCGACAAGGTGTCCTGCTCCCCATGGACTATGTACTTCTAAAGCCAGTTACCACCAGTCATTTCATGTAACAAAGAAGCTTTTTTGTTACATCAAATGACTGATGGCGATTACCCGCGCTGCTTCCAACATTTTGACATTCTGGTGGGTGGCTTTGTCTACTGTAAAACGGTAAACTACAGCTGAGCAGTATACTAGAAATACCATTCGATATGGGTATTGGTGTGAGTACATGAATGTTGTTGACACCAAATACCGTACCTGTACCGAGGTACCGTACGTGGAGAGTGAATTATCACTAAATCACCCGCAGAGTGGAGATTCCACCCGAGCAATAATTGCAAATTTATTGCAAAGCATAACCATCACAAGCAAAGTTCCTCCAATCACATGTGTATTTGACCAAATGTCTTTCGACAAGTTGTCCTGTTCCCCATGGACTATGTATTTCTAAAGACAGTTACCACCAGTCATTTGATGTAACAAAGAAGCTTTTATGTTACATCAAATGACTGATGGCGATTACCCACGTTGCTTTCAACATTTTGACAATCCAGTGGGTGGCTTTGTCTGCTGTAAAATGATTTATGGAGAATGTCTCTTAAACCAATACATCTGAGTCTATGTATAACTATATATACAGCACATGGAGAGTGCATTATCACTAAATCACCTGCAGAGTGGAGATTTCACCCGAGCAATAATTGCAAACCATAACCATCACAAGCAAAGTTCCAGCCAATGGACCTCCGGGTTAAACCCGGAGGTCCATTGGCTGAAACATTGCTTGTGTTTTATGTCCATATGTACAGAATTTGAAAGTGATACTTTGAGTGATAACTCCACTCCATGGGTGATTTAGTTACAATCCAATCTCCACGTACTGTAAATCATTCCAAAAATACCAATACCAAACCTGAAATTTCAAAGCCTAAAAGCCTACTGATTTTCCAGTATTGACGTTAGTTTTATTAAAGAAAACTAATAGGAGTTTAGATATCATGATTACATCAATGAATACACTGTGCTAATGAAAAGACTGTCACACAATCTGGTGAAGATTATCTAATTTGAAGATCTCCTCCCTGTTGGAAGGGCAATTTTAATAAACATACAGGCTCAAATAAGGTGCAATCAAGGTGGAAAAATGCCCCCAAATTAATAAACATACATGCATGTTTATTAAGAGTATGGTCAAAATTCTCTGAGCACTGCAGTAACCGCAATACTGTTACTGGTTCTACATTTCAGTGACATTATCAAGACACAATATGTTCCAATTCTAATAATGGTCATGTCACTGAAACAACTAAAATAATTCACCTGAAGTTTCTCTTTCGAGGAAAAAAACTGTATATTTATTATCCCTTCACAAAGTGTATATTATTAAGCTTGCCATTTACCAAAGTCGTAAGAGAGCGACTAACACCTTCCTGAGAAAAGATTCTGGACGACGACTACCTCCATAGTTTAACCCTTTACATTACACGATAGGAAGACGATACTTGCAAACAAAATTCTTGAATAACTAAAAATTTTCATTTTTTGCATTCATAATATAGATTATGACCCCTCTTTGAAATGAGCTCAACAGGCTCATTCCAATGAGGAGTCGTCAGGTATGTTTTTGCGCCAAAAACTGACAAAAATAATGAAAACTGAATGGTGATTTTTTGTGAATAATATTGGCCATTTTTTTACAATTACATTGGGTAAAGGGTTAACAGTTATTCCGCTATGATTGGAAACCATGTATGGTACAGGCATGAAAACTGCATGAAAAAATTTATTTATTTATTGGTGTTTAAGGTCACATATTTCTGCATAATGGCTAATCATGACCACAACATGGAGATAAAGTCAAGTTTAGTCAATCGTTTAAACCCATGTTGCCCATTTTAGAGGGCTGCCACCCCAAACATTGGTGAGTGGATCCTATTTTACTAGTAAAACAAGAGCTTGTTAGTCAACAAGCACTGCTTCACTTCCCAGGATTCCCATTGGAAGCATGAAACTATATATTCATTGAAATTAGCCAAAATTCCAGGGTTGGCTAATTTAAATCAATTGATTTAAATCATTGATTTAAATCATGATTTAAATGAATGAGTTTTTTTTTAAAAATAATTGATATAAATAAAAAATTTACAAATATTCAGAAATATTTTCAAAACAACTTGGAAATGAGCTGAAACAAGATGGAATGCATATTAACTGTTGAAATACAGTTATTAGCCCTTGTTTATGACAGTTAGAACTAATCTATGGAGTGGGAATATACATCCCACTGTGACTTGACTGCTGAAACATGCTGTAGGGAAGTTAAATGTTCACAAATCTTTTATAAGTTTATATAATTTTCAGCTAACATGAATAAAACTATATTTAAGTGAACATAGATTTTAAACCATATATATGATAATCTTTCAATGAACCCATCAAAAATACGAAATCAACTCCAAGAACAGCGATCAGTGATTTAGGTATCAAAAGTATCAAAAATGATTTTCAAGAAGTCATCTTCCATCCAGCAATGCTGTAACAAAGAGAAAACACAAGTTTCAATGATTCCTCTCTATTTCCATCTATGCCAGATGTCTATTCTATGCCAAATATATTCTCAGGCCTTTAGATTACCCCAATTTTACACCCTTTACAGGTGTGCCCAAATTAGAGAAGGTGTGAAGACATCAAGCAAAATATATAAATTCTCCCTGCCTCTTCTACATTTGAGAATAATTTCTATCATAATATGACCATAGAAACACAAAGAAAGTCATGGCAATACAACATAACAGGATAAGACTGTTATTTCTGGTTTTAATAAACACAAATTAGGGCAAAGGGTGTGCCCAAAATACATGAATTTAAAGGCTTGATTCTGGAATTCTTTCCCTAATACCATCTCAAAGACTAAAATGGTTAACACAGGTAAATGTTTTAGTATTTATTTATTTATTTATTGGTGTTTAAGGTCATATATTTCTGCACAATGGCTAATCATGACCATGCCAGTTTTACAGGTGGAGGAAACCGGAGCACACGGAGAGAACCACCGAGCAACGGCGAGCAACTGTCAGCTCCCCAACATACTAACTCTTCACAAGCAGGGTTAGCATTGGTTGAAGACAGGTGCACTATCGACATGCAGTACGTTTTTTTAGTACACAGCGTCACCGTGCCCCCACATGGGCAATGAGGGTGAAGTGTCTTGCCCAAGGACACAATGTGGTTGCCGCAGGTGGGATTCGAACCGAGGACCTCTTTGCTTGCAGCCTGCACCTCTACCTACTGAGCAATGTTTTAGTATCAGTTAATTGTGTCCATTCTTTGAGTAGCCTTTGGAACAAACTGCTGCCAATACACTGTTTCTCTTATCTAAAGGAATCATGTGAGAAAAAGTACTCTCTGGTGAATAATTTTTAGTATGGAAATAAAAATCAAATAAATCGATTTATATCAAAAAAATCTGATTTAAATATAAAAAACGATTTTTATAAATTTTTATAAAAATTTTGTAAAATCACCAACCCTGCAAACTTCTCTCATTTTTGGGGACAAATTTGTGAAATTTATGTTTCTTCAAAAAATAAAAGGACACAGGCAGAACCTGTTGGTTGAAAAGACATTTTATTTCTATACATTTGCATAAGAATGGTCTTGAACCCTTTACCTAACATGAAAAGCATGCGAGACTTTCAAACAAAATTCTTGAATGACTAATTTTTTTCATTTTTTGTCTCAAAAACGTAGGTTATGACCCCTCATTGGAACGAGCTCGACGAGCTCGTTCCAAAGAGGAGTCAAAATCTATGTTTTTGAGACAAAAAATGAAAATATAATAAAATCAAATGGCAGTTTTTGAGAATAGCGCTGGCCGGTTTTGGCAATTATGTTGGGTAAAGAGTTAAAAACCACTGTCATGCAAATTTATGGAATACAATATCAGCATTTTGGTCATGAATTCGCTTAAATCAGCAAATTTGTTGAAGTTTCATATCCCTGCTGTACTACCCTCCTTTCTTTAATATCATCCAATGGGAGCTGTTAACCATCAAAGTTCTTACTCCAACTTTGATACACTCTGTGATCTTGAAACAGGTACAATCAAGAAGAGGTCTTGTAGCAAGCCTGGAAATCTGTCATTTGCAGAATGAGGTCCCCAAAGGGTGAATTACCTGATGCTATCCCATACAGTGTGCAAATTTAACCTCTGCGTACCTCTTTCTGTTTTGGTTTGAGACCCTGATTCAGACTGAGGTTCTCAGAGGGTAAAGTTAGTGACGCTACCTTGCTGTGCAGGGCAGCATCACCAAATTCACCCTCTGGGGACCTCATTTTGCAGATGACAATCTGCTCATTTCAAGGCTTGTCTTGTATACAGGACTCACATTTCCTTGGCAGTAGGTTCTAGTCAAGTCTTGACTGCATCTAGAGGCAGCCAAGACTTAGACAGAAATCACTGCTAAACTGTTAGACTCACAAGGTGTAGTAAGTTTTGAAAATTCTGGAAAAATTAACCAGATTCAAAAGTTCTAGGTTTGCATTTACTGCTCTCCTTATTTTCAAACTGGGTAGGCTTTAAAAGATGAATGCGATCACTCACCTTCAAATGGAAGGGATATATTGCCCAAACCCAAGGCATGTATTATATTTTATCTTACAATCAACATGTATTTTGTCTGTATTAACTCCGCAACTGTCGTGTATCCGATCTCCTGATACAGATGTTTGTATCAGGGGGTCGGATATAAGCACGTTCCTTTCGCGTGAATTCCATTTTTTTCTTTCTGTTCATCCGTACGAATAAAAGTTTGTTATATATTCGTCTAAATTCTTGACTTATCCCCAATATATTGTAAGACAAAATGATTATTACCATTATGTGGATGTACAAAATATGTATCCGAGTATCGCTCCAGGTTCTAAGGGTAGATCGCGACTCGTCTTCGACTCGTCGTGATCTGCCCTTAGAACCTGGAGCTCGACTCGGATACATATTTTGTACATCCACATAATGGTAATAATCTCTATATACAGCACCATCGCCATGGACTGGTCACTTTCTATGGGGTGGCAATATTTCCAAGGTCGCAATAATATTATATTCCAAACACTAATTATAGGAATAATCATCAATGAAAGTGTCAATGACACTGTAGCTCAACTTGACAAACTTGAACTTGATAAGTTATAAATGAAATGGCAAAATTGAAGACCATTGGTACCAATATCATTTTTTTTGCCAGTGGCAACATTTTTTGACAGAAACCGAAGAAAATCGATAGCTCCCATCTAGAGGCCTCCCCAAAAAAGAATGCCAGGTTTCAAAGCAATCTGAACATAAATGTGCCCTGTAGGGTGTACTAAAGGGAAATATGGTGGTCTGACTAGACTAAATTCTAAGAATGTTGGCCGTGGCAACATTTTTTGACAGAAATGGTAGAAAATCGATAGCTCCCATCTAGAGGTCACCGTAAATAAACATACCAGGTTTCAAAGCAATCTAGTCATAAATGTGCCCTGTAGGGTGAGCCAAAGGGAAATATTGTGGTCTGACTAAACTAAGTTCTAAGAATGTTGGCTGCGGCAACATTTTTTGATGGAAATTGAAGAAAATCGATAGCTCCCATCTAGAGGTCACCCCCAACAAGCATGCCAGGTTTCAAAGCAATCCGATCATAAATGTACCCTGTAGGGTGTGCCAAAGGGAAATATTGAGTCTTCTGACTAAACTAAGTTCTAAGAACGTTGGCCGCGGCAACATTTTTTGCCAGAAATTTAAGAAAATCGATAGCTCCCATCTAGAGGTCTCCCCAAACAAGCATACCAGGTTTCAAAGCAATCTGATCATAAATGTGCCCTGTAGGGTGTGCCAAAGGGAAATATTGAGGTCTGACTAAACTAAGTTCTACGAACGTTGGCCGTGGCAACATTTTTTGCCAGAAATTGAAGAAAATCGATAGCTCCCATCTAGAGGTCACCCTAAATAAGCATACCAGGTTTCAAAGCAATCAAATCATAAATGTGCTCTGTAGTGTGTGCCAAAGGGAAATATTGTGGTTTGACTAAACTGAGTTCTAAGAACGTTGGCCGCGGCAACATTTTTTGACAGAAATTGAAAAAAATCGATAGCTCCCATCTAGAGGTCACCCCAAACAAGCATACCAAGTTTCAAAGTAATCTGTTCATAAATGCGACCTGTGAGGTGTGCCAAAGGAAATTGTGGACGTACGTACTAACGTATGTACGCCGATGGACGAGAAGTGATGGCAATAGCTCAGCTTGACTTTGTCAAGTTGAGCTAAAAATTTAATTAATAAAGCACCGGGTACAACCCAGTGCTTTGTTAATTGAAATTTTGATGATGCTGATTTTTATTACCTTGTAAATGCATGAGTGGGCATCACTGTCCACACGTGAATTACAAACAGTCCATGACGACTGTAAACATACTCACCAACAAAATTTTTTTGTTAAATATTCAATTCCAAAGCATACTTTATATATCCCTTAATTGAAATGGAGTCATTGCTCCTTCCAGATTATACTAATTAAGGAATATAAATTATGTTTGGGAAAGAAAAAAATCATGGAAATATTTCGATGTTTAGGAAACATATTTCCCGTGTGAGTGATCTTGTCATAATAGATACAGCATTTTAAGTAAGAGACTGAAATTCACTTTACCTCAAATGCGTAGTTTTCTATCAAAGAAATGTCTCTTTCATCAAGAAGGGAATATTTTATCTGAAAATATAAAACAGAAATATCTCAGAAAAGAATTGGGAAAAATCCTTTTCGTATGTCTTTCAAATAATATTTGTGGTTCACTTGTGATACTTGCTAGCTTTTTGGTTTCTTTTCTTTAAGCCTGCAACTCCAGTAAGGTCATGCTATGCTATTTATTTATTGGAGTTTAATGACAATGTCGACAGCCAGGGTCACCTCCTGTTGAACAGTTTTATGGGGAGAGGAGGCCAGAAGACCCAGGGAGAATCACGGAGCAATGACGAGCAACTGTCAGACTCCTCAACATACAATCAAGCCAGAAAATAAGCAGACTGTCATCTGTAAAATGAGGTCCCCAGAGGGTGAATTTAGTGATGCTACCCTGCATAGCAGGGTAGCATCACTAAATTCATCCTCTGTGAATCTCAGTCTGCATTAGGGTCTCAAAACTAAACAGAAAGAGATACCCAGAGGATAAATTGGCACACTGTATGGGATAGCATCATCAAATTCACCCTCTGCAGACCTCATTCTACAAATGTCAGACTGCTTATTTTCCGGCCTGCATACCATGTACATGTACTAACTCCATACATTCAGAGTTAGCACTGGTTGAAGACAGGTTCACCATCGATGTGCAGTAGTGAAATAAAGAATAAGTTAACCCTTTACCTAACACACGATATCAAAATTTATTATTTTAATTAATGCTTTTTCATGAATTTTTTTTAAAAGTTCAACAAAAACATGCCATGTGACCCCCTCATTGGAACGAGCTTGATGAGCTCGTTCCAATGAGGGGTCCCATGATATGATTTTGTTTAAAAAAAATTTTACATATAGTTTTTTTCAACTTTTACTTTGTAAATTATGGTGATTTGTTAGCTGAAGGGTTAACAGATGACTCTTGTAAAATAAATTTGTGAACAAGTATTAAATACATATTTATTTTTGCAAGAAAACAGAGCTTTTGACCCTGCATTTGAACGATCTCAACAAGAGCATTCCAATGAGGGGTCATAAACCCATGTTTTTGAAGCAAAATTATATCAAATTCTTATCTGGAGATCGAAATACTAAAAGCAAAGTTTCATCTACATGTAACTGACCTCCAGGGTCAACTCAGAGCTTTACTGGATGAAACATAGATTTTACTTTGTTACAGACTAGAAGTTATTTTCTGGGTGGAACCATAACCCCACATAGTGGCGTAGCCAGACAGGGAGCCTCCTCCCCCCCCCCACCAATTATATGATCTGCATGGGGTGTCAACCAATGAAATTACAGAACATACCATCCCTGACATTCTTTTAAGCCTCAAGGGGGTTCAATTTCAGTGAGGGATTAGCCTAACATAACAATCATACACACCCAGGATTATCAATAAAAAGCACCATTCAAGTCTCTCTGCCTTTGAAACATAACTTACATTACATGGAACAGTGCTTGAAGAGTGAGGGGGAGAATCAGAAAAGGTGAGGAAAGAGTCAAATGTGTAACTGGGGAGTAACAGAGATCCTATCAGTTTAGAATGCCCCAAATATACGCCTAGTACATGTACATGTAGAACAAGACTTCTTGAGAAACTAATGGAAAGATGGGATGAAAACATGAGGGATAAGCAGATGAGAAATGACATGAGGATGAAGTTTTCACTGAATTTGGATAACAGAAAGACAGCCAATCTGGCTACGGTATACAAATGAGTTTTTATGTAATTTTATCATCATTATTTTTTATTATTGTGCATATGTTTACTGTGAAATAAAGAATCAATCAGTCATGAGGGAAAGGTCAATATTATTGTTGGGGAGACTGGGAATGCACCAGTGGCGGGAATTATGAAACTGTTTTTGAGTGAATGCTGGAATATTAGAAGAGTAGGGGAGGAATAACCCAGGCTGGGGTGTCTTTCATGCAGACCAAAATCGAATGGGGTGTTTCCATGTAGACCAATTCCAAGTATACCAATTCCAGGTAGGCCAACGTAACATACAGAGTAAATTTCAGATCCATTCCCGTTGACCAACAAGATAAAAACTTAGTATATCCGAAACACTTACGTGATATTTGAATTAACACATTTTTTGTTGTAAATTTCAAACAATTTTCTGATTTCTACAACATTTTGTCATGAGGTAATAACAGAGGTTATTTGTGAGTTTTTTGTGTTTTTCGAAGAAAACATGTCTTTGAAGGTATTGTGTGATGCCACAGTAGTAGAGGAGAGGACACAGGTACAATTTATTAAATTGCAGCTGCAATTTAATAACTAGAAATTATGTGGCGCTAATAAGCCGCCGTATTTTGTATCTTTTTGCATCTTTGCATCCTTTTGCATAATTTTGCTGAAAATACTGAAACTATTTTATCATGTCTGCATCAAATTAGAATTAATTTGTTGTTTGTGAGATATATATGTTGATGGTTGCATTTATATTCAATAAAGATTCATTAAATCAATTGAAAATGTTGTTATATGTTCAATAATAGGGCTTGATATTTGAAAAAATCAGCTGTTGAAATCTAAAATTTTTCGAAAATTTTTAATTTTCATACCATGTAGAAAAATTCCAGTTAGACCAATGTTGGTCTAACTGGAATTGGTCTACCAGGAATTGGTATACTTGGAGTTGGTCTACCTAGAATTGGTCTAAGTGGAATTGGTCAAAGTGGAATAAATCGGTGAATGCAGACCTCTTCATCAAAGGACAGCAACACAATCAGCGGAAGGCCAAAAGAATGATTATAACAAGCAGTGAGATGCTGCAACAGTACAGTCACTGTGGAGTAATCGTAATCCACGCATGGGCAGTAATGTCCACGCACGCATTTACCAGGCCATAAAAATCATTAGCAGCAAACTTTTAATTAATGAAGCACCACGTACAAGCCGGTGCTTCATTAATTAAATTTTTTGATGATTATTCCTATAATTAGTGTTTGGAATAATATTATTACGCCCATGGAAATATGAGCTCGTTCCAGTGAGGGGGTCACATGATATAGTTTTGTTGAAATCTTTGGGGAAAATATGATAAACTAATTTTGAAAATGATAAATTTTGATATCATCTGCGTTGGGTAAAGGTTTTCCGAACCGCATCATCAAGGCATGCTAATTCGTTCCGACTGTGATGCCTCGAGTCTCGATTGTGGTACTTGTTGTGTTCATATATCTGAACCATTTTCGATATACTGGTATACCGCGGTATTTTTTTTAATACCGATACCGGTATTCAGTTTTGAATACCGAGCAGCAATAGGTGTATAGGACTGAAACAGATGAATGGTGTTGATCCAAAACATCTGTGTAATTAACAGTAACATTATGCCCAACAAACTGTAAATGAAGCCATAAGGTTGCCTAATTTTGGTATGATCAAGATAAATCAATGACCATTGAATTAATTGTTCCCTGATGACAGGTGATCACTTGACAAACTATGAGGTTACAAACATCAAACATATCACCTGTACTTGAATTTACCTTTCGACTAATCAGTTTAGTTCATTAAATCTTTTATTACATGGAGTTAATAATTACTTACAATAGCACATTAAATAAGGCCAGTGTGTCCAACATATGAATGGTGTGAATGTGACAGATGTCAAATTGTGTACACCTCTCTTTGTCCTGTACAGGGATAATTTGATAAAGACTAGACAGTAGTCATATGCAACAAACTTACAGCTTACTTCAAAATTTGGAGGTCAAATATAACTTGACAGATTCTCCAAATTTGGAATTGACAAACTGAAGCTTTTTTTTTCTTTCCACAACCCCCTCTACACAGAAGGCACTACCAATACCCAAAACCCACCAGCAAAGCAAATAATATTTATTTATTTATTCATTTATTTATTTAACCCACTGAGTATTTTTAAAAATATTTTTCATCAAATCTAGTCATGACTAGATTTCATGCAAACTTTCTGAAAATTTAAAATACCATAAGAAATCAAACGGCCAAAATGTTGATTCAATTTACAGTGGCCAATTTATTTGGTTTCAAGTGCCCAAATTTTACATATTTGAGTGGAAAGGGATTTCCTGTTCTGGGCAATAATATCCACCAGCAGCATGCAAAGGGTTTTAAGTTACTTTCATCATCTAGGGCTATATCATGATCCCAACATATGTATGAAGTCAAGTTTAGTCAAAAGTTTTTCCAATGCTGCCCACTTTAGAGGTCTCCCAACCCTTCGACATGCAGTACCTCTTAACCCAAAGTGCCACCATGCCTCCCAACTCCCTTGAAACACTGCTTTTGCCTCATGCCATTGGTCAGAGTTTGAGGGTTATTCAAAAGGAAAAACAACAGAACTAAATATTTTCCCATAGGCGACCATTGTAATGTTCATGTGAGAAAAAAAATGATCGCATTATTTTAATTTGGGCATTCAAATATCTTTGTTAAGCAATAGCCCCTCCAGCAACTTTTATGTCATCAAAATGGAGGATCATGCAACAATTAAAAGAGAATGGTTGACGAGAAGGAAGCTACCAGTGATGTGTACATTGGGGGGGGGGGGGGGGGGGGGTCTCAATAAAAACACACCAATACATGTAGTTAATTATATTTTTTTCAGCTCTAAAATTCATCAAATCGCCCTTCTTTCTCTCTAGAATTTTCAGCAATGACGCCAGATTTCAGTACAGTGCCTCAAAAGCTTTTTAACCATTAAGGGCCTAATTCCAACTTTGATCACAGTTTTAACAACAGAAGAACAGGTGTCCCTACATGTAGTCTTGGGGTTAACTCACAAATTACATTCTAAGCACCTTGGTAGTTGTTTTTAGTAAGTCTTGGCTGCCTATATAGGCAGCCAAGACTTGCCAAAAAACAGCAGCAAAGCCACAGGATCTGGACTGTCAAAGAGTAGAAAAATATGTAAAAATCGCGACATCAACGCCGTAGCTGCGACGGGTGGTGCAATCTCACAAAATTCTAAGTTCATCAAGGGCCATAACTCCAAGAAAAATATTTGGAACAACACATGCTTAGAACAGTGGCTAGACATCAATAAGATACACTTACAAGCCAGATATAAAGTCATTCCATCAAGTATTTCAAAAGTTATTGAGTTTTGAAACTCGTGGGTCACAGACAGACCGACCGACAGACCGACCGACCGACCGACAGGCAGACCGACAGACAGACCGACATTGCCACTTATAGAGCTGCTAGTCGCAGCTAAAAATCTCTAGGCCCTCAAGGGTTAAATTAATATACTTCTTCAATGCTGCTGAGTTTTGGAGATTGTATCATTTCCCAGTGCAACTTTTCAAGGCAGGTAACTTTAATTCAAATATTTAGTAGTTTCATGCCATAATTGTCTGGATGGAAGGAACCCTGTCGGTATTTTGGGTGACAATCTACTCTCTAATACTGTAGTAATGAAAAAGGTTAAATGAGGGCATACCTATACACCACAAGAATGTTGTTATTTAGTTTATTGTTTTATCAGGCAGTATTGCTTTTCAATGCAAGTTTCATAAATGTCAAAGTTCAAACATACCACTCTGCAATTGACTAAACTGGCACGGTACGGCATTTGTAAATATGTAACATGCCTAAAGCTGGATATGGAAAGTCTGACTGCACATAACACTCACAAATACATCCATATGGAACAAGTCTTAACCCTCTCAGGGCTTACTTATTTATTTATTGGTATTTAGGCCTAAAAAAGTTAAAAATCTGTTTCTCAGGCCATTTAATATGTCTGATATTTTACCCAAATTATTAAAATTGATAAATTTGTCCCTCTTGTGCAACAAGGTTTTGCAATGCTTTGGCATTGCAAAGCCTTCTTGCACTCAAGGGACAATAATCACTACCACCCACGCTATTCCGTAGATTATAAGGCATAAAACTTGAAACAAACGAAGAACATAAACTTTTGATGGCAAAGAAATAATTACAAAATAAAAAATAAAATAAAAAAATGCCCACCCACATGCAATTTTACCAAACAAATGGCCTGAGAAACAGAAGATCTACTTTGAGGGGGGGCCTAAAGCTGGATATGGAAGTATGACTGCACTTAGTCACTAAGAAATACATCCATATGGAACAAGTCTTAACACTTTACCTAACATGAAAAGCAGACGACACTTGCAAAAAAAATTCTTCAATAACTAATTTTTTTCATTTTTTGTCTCCAAAACATAGGTTATGACCCCTCATTGGAATGAGCTCATTCCAATGAGGGGTCATAACCTATGTTTTTGAGACAAAAAATGAAAAAATAACGAAAATTGATTGGCAATTTTTTAGAATAGCGCTGGCCAGTTTTGGCCGTTACGTTGGGTAAAGGGTTAACACTCTCAGGGCTTATGTAGTTATTTATTGATATTTAAGTTCATCCTTTTCTACACAATGGCTAATTGTAACTTCAATATTTTTTTTTCAATGGGGTTTAACTACCATTTTGACAGCCAGGGTCACCTTGAATAAGACAGTTAGCAGGCAGCCAAGAATTGACAAAAATTAATGCTTAGGTGATGTATCTATCGTCAGCAGAACCTCCTAATGATGACATGCTGTAAGATCGCAGAAGCCTGAAATAGCCTTTTGATGGTTATGTTGTGTTTGGAACAAGTTATAAAATTACTGTAAATATGATCTATGTTGGCAAAAGAACATGACACATGCTTTGAGATTGCATCACCTGAAATAGGGCTTCAAAGGTGAAGGTGTGCTTCAGAACAAGTCACAAAATTACTGTAGATAGGATTTTTTTTCATACAAGAATGCCACTGTTGAGCTCATTGGGAGTGGCATTTGTGTCGCTGTGGTTGAAAGATACAAGAACAACTTATTCTGTATTTCCTGATGTGAATTCCCCTTGTCAGCAAATCTCAGTCAAGTCAAATACCAAATGCTGAACCGGTACCCGTAGTATACCCCCTTAAAAATACCAAATCTGATGCCGGCAGAACCAGCCTCAAATTTCCAATACCACCCATCTCTATTAAAATCTCAGTTGCACTCTGGGAATTTATTATGTATTATTGGTGTTTTAAGGTTACATACTTATGCACAATGGCTAATAGTGACCGTGACAGTTTTACTGGTGGAGGAAGCCCGGAGAGAACCACCGAGTATTGACGAGCAACTGTCAGCTCCTCAACATTCTAACTCTGTTCAAGCTCCGCTCAAGCAGGGTTACAGCAGTTGAAGACATGTGCACCATCGACGTGCAGTACGCCCTAGTACATGGCGTCATCGTGCCCCCATGTAGGCAACCGGGATAAAGTGTCTTGCCCAAGGACACAATGTGGGTCGTCCCGGACGACTCTGTGAATAATTTGCTACTTGAAAAGTTTATTATTTTGATATCATATGACGGTACATGAGCTGAAGTTTGCAAGTCTCGGGTGTTTTGTCATCCAAAGTTGTACATACAGTACAGTCGCCATGGACTGGTCATAATCCAAGCATGGATAGTGATGTACCAGTGATGTTGACATATGCATTTACCAGGTAATAAAAATCACCATCAACAAAAGTTTAATTAATGACGCACTGGGTTGTACCCAGTGCTTCATTAATTAAATTTTAGACAATTATTTCTATAATTAGTGTTTGGAATCTAATATTAAAGTGGAGCCCACTTAATTGGATATCTCTTAACTGAATAACCCTGTTATTTGAATATAATTTCCCAACACAAAACTATTTACCATATCTCCTGTACAAATTTGACCTGTTAATTGGAATTACAGTTGAGCCTACTTAACTGGATATCTCTTAACTGAATAACCCTGCTATTTGAATATAATTTCCCAACACAAAACTATTTACCATACCTCCAGTACAAATTTGACCTGTTAATTGAATACAAGTCTGAAAATAAGCAGTCTGACATTTGCAGAATGAGGTCCCCAGAGGGTGAATTTGATGATGCTATCCCATACAGTGTTCCAATTTATCCTGTACATGTAGGTACCTCTTTCTGTTTAGTTTTGAGACCCTGAATCAGACTGAGGTTCACAGAGGGTAAATATAGTGATGCTACCCTGCTGTGCAGGGTAACATCACTAAATTCACCCTCTGGGGCCCTCATTTTGCAGATGACAGTTTGCTTATTTTCTGGCTTGATTGAACATGGGTTATAGAGTAAACTCCTGTTAATTGAACAGAAATTCTTGTAACATGTCGAGAAATTACCCTGACTCTTCCCAGTTTTCCTTTGTTTATAGACCAATTTGGCCTCACTGCATTCAATACAGGCATTTAATCTATTATATCTTGTTTGACAGAGCTCATAGAGCTCTGTCAAACAAGATATAATAGAATAAATGCTAAGTTTATCTCTAGAATACATGAAAGTGACACAATCCTTGTTAATGGAATAATTTTCATTGGCAAAGTACATGTAGCTATTCAATCAACAGGGTTCCACTGTATTCCCCACCCATGGAAAGTGACCTGCCCATGGCGACCATACTGTATGTATGGAAAAATAAACCAATACTTCATCATGTTTAGCAGTAAACTACTCTTCCCATACTATAAGTGTTTCCTGGAATCTTCTTTATTACAATTGATAGTTTTTTGATTATATCGATATACACATCATCTTTTTTTACTTTGGAAACATGTTTTAAATTAGCTGTACAAGAAAATACAAATTGGCTATAAATAGGTGAGAATTGGGAAATAAACTGCTGAATTATTTACAAATGTGTGTAATTCAATGTAAAATTAAATAGTAATTGATTACTTTGTGAAAAAAACAAAAAAGCGAGTGTGCCATTATTTACTCGCCTCCATTGATTTTAAAGCAGCAATGGGCCACCATTCCAAACATTTTTCAAGGAGTTTATTTTAGCATTCCAACAAAATGGAAAAATGCACCATGTACAATGTACATACTAAAATGACCAATCAGGCAAACATGGTTTCCTTAAGTTTTTATCTTCTTCAAAAATATACAATTAGCTTCAAGCATTGCACACTCTTCTGTGTCATTCTGAGAAATTGTCAAAATAAGAAGTCATAAGCTTTACTCAAAGAAAATAATAAATTGCTAAATGATAAAAAAAAAATAATGCTTTTATATATTTATTTATTTAACCCCTACCACACTGGAAGAGCAACAGAATTTTCTCCAATCACTTTGTTTTTCTCTTGTTTAACTACAAATTTAACCAATTACATCTTGTTTGACAGAGCTCAGTGAGCTCTGTCAAACAAGATTTATTTGGTTATATATCAAACTGCATTATGGGAAATATTTGCTGCTGAAAGCTTTGCCATTTTGACATCAATGTGCAGAGGGTTAAAGACGTTAAAAGTTACATTCAGCATCTGTGGCTATATCATGATTGCAACATCAGTTTGAAGTCATGTTTAACCAATCATTTATACCTGTACTGCCCACTTTAGAGGACGTCCACAGCAGGCATTAGTTACCAAGTCCAATTTTATCAGAAAAGAATAAGTTTATACCACAGTAAACAACTTCACTTTCCAAAGTTCCCACATGGGATGGGGGCACGGAATAATGTTTCAAGAAACTAATACTGGTATGGTACAGATTGGCCACCGTGGACTGGTCACTTTCTATGGGTGGGCAATATTTCTATGGACGCAATAATATTAGATTCCAAATATTAATTATAGGAATAACCCAGTGCTTCATTAATTAAAATTTGGCTGCTGATGATTTTCATTACCTGGTACAGTTAAAACTAGAAGTCCTGTCATGAACTGTGCGCTTATCTAGGCTTAATTGCGGGTAGAAATTGCGCGTAATTGACATATCGAATGGCATCCAAAGCACAGTAGGTTCTCCTGGTAACTCATAGCAAACACAGGCAATGTTTCTGCCAATGGACCTCCGGGTTACCCGGAGGTCCATTGGCTGAAACATTGCTTGTGCACAGGCCATATGTACAGAATTTGATAGCATTACTATGGTCATAATGCGCAGATCGACATGCTATTTGTGCGCATTTCATGACAGGACTTCCTAGTTTTAACTGTAAATGCATGCATGGACATCACTGCCCACGTGTGGATTAGGACCAGTCCATGGCATTGCTAAATTCTTTGTCACATGTCAATCATTGGTTCTGATTAACAGATATGTTTCACTTCTGAGGCACGTAACTGTTCTTGCACTCCATAGCACACCGACATTCAAAAAGCACTTAACAAAAGAGTAAGTGCCTAATGATTTTCCACGTGCAGATTTCTTTTTAATGAGGCACATGGAAACATGTCTTGGCACTAAACGTGTTAGCAGCTAGCTGCCAGAATACCATTATGGCACATCAGAACTGGGAGTGACCTACCAATTCATTTACATGTCAATGAGCATAGTGGTACAGACAACATGAAAGGTACTGGGTTGTCAAAGCCAGTTTTATTATTTATGAGGGAATTTCAAAATACAGACATTTCTGCATTCAAAATTTTTCCCAACGTTGGTTAAAAAATAAAGGGGCAAACAATAGAACACTGCAAAAATTCATGACAAGAAGAGCCCATTGACTGTGTAGGTCTAAAAACAGTCACCACCTGTCATTGGATGTAACAAAATCTATGTTTTGTTGCATCAAATGTCCAATGGCAAATATACATGTTACTCCCAATATTTTGACAATTCTGCAGCTTTGTCTGTTGTACACGGTGACCTATAAAGGGCAGTATGTCAGGCCTGTTATTTTCAGGAGAGCAATTTATTCGCTCGCCTACTGCTCGCATTAAAAAAATTAAGGAGGGCAAAAACTAGCCCACCGGCTTTAGAAAATAATGATTACCATAGCAACCATTCTTAAAACCCACATCTTTTCAGATCTCTGCTATGTCAGTGGTCTCTGTAAGACGGCCACACTGCCCCTCCCACACCTCCGGGCCTTGTCGAGGCCTGGAGGTGTGGGAGAGGCAGTGTAGCCGTCTCTCAGAGACTGCCTTGTTAGCAGCATCAAATAAAAAGCACAAAGCCCACTAGACAGAACTTCTTAATAGTATTGCCACTTTAAGCTTTTGTAAGCTTGAGGAGTGCTAATCGCTCTCCTAGGCAATGTGATGGGGGCGATTTTTAGCTCTCCAGCATATTTTAAGAATGCCAGGCCTGGTATGTCCAAAATACCACTCGATATATTGGTGTGAGTGCATGGATGCAGCTGACACTGAATTCCGTACTGATACCGAGGTGAAACATTCTAAAATACCAATATTGTTACCAAACATTAAATTTCAATACCGCTCAGCTCTACTGCCCAGATCAGGACACCAACTGTGAATTAAATCTTTGTCGAATGAGGACTGAGATTCAGAAAATTTTGGTTTGAATTGGGAAAAATTATGCCCAAATACATGTCCCATTGGGAAAGGATCCCATATTTTGCCCCTGCGGACACTCAAAAGAATCCCTTTAATGCTTCACAACAAATAATCAATTATTGCTTGGGTTTCTCCACATATTTTATCATCCAGAAAAGAAACCCTGGGAAGTGAAGCAGTGCTTGGTTACTGTGGTAAACAAGCTCTGTTTTACTGGTAAAAAGGACCTGGTCATCAATGCCTAGGGTGGAAGTCCTCTAAAATGGGAAACATGGGTATAAACAATTGGCTGAACTTGACTTTATATCCATGGTACAGTCACGATTAGCCAATGTGCAGAAATGCGTGGCCTTCAACACTAATAAATAAATAAATTTGGAAATAAATACAGTGTTCTAATGCAAGTACCTCTTCTCAGACTTTTATTAACACAGTTGAATGAATCGGTATTTACTTAAAATTTTTAAAGGTGTTTACCGAAAGAGGGGTGCCCACAAAAAGTTACTTTTTCTGGTACATGTAACCTTTTTTCAGATCACCTAAGTTTCCTGTTTGGATAGACCGGATTTTACACACTGTTTCCAGTCACGTCAGTATGACAGTTCGCATGTACTGCAGGTCATTTGTGCTGTGTCATTGAGCAAGCGACTTAACCCTTACCTAATGCATTTGTTATAAAAATTGGTTAATTTAATTATTATTTTTTTTAAATTTTGACAAAAACATATCATGTGACCACTGATTGGAATGACCTCAATGAGCTCATTCCATTGAGGGGTCACATGATATGGTTTTGTTGAAATCTTGTGAATTTTTTTTTCAACTGCTGTTTATAAATTACACTGGCAGATGTGGGCAATTCGTTAGGTACATGTAAAGTGTTAACCCTACATATTCTTATGGGAGTATTCTTATGGGAGGATGATCATCCCAAAGGGTGCTGAGGCAGATGGCATATTATTGGTACACGTACCTTGAACAATATCACATTGTGCTTGCAATACTTCCTAGTTCATGATTCACTAATATTCCCCCCTTGCCTTATGTCAATATTTAGAACAATGGTTAAAATTGTTGTTTGGTGTTGAAGAAGGAAGTGTAAGTCCACTCCAGGACATTTAACATAGGAAATGTACCCTCTGAATCTAGTCACTGTTTCAATGGCATCATCAGAAATAATGAACCCTTTTAAGGCCTAAAAAAGTTAAAAATCTGTTTCACAGGCCCTCCCGGATAGTCCTTTTGACTGCCGCACACTCTCTTTTTATAACCAATGCAAACTTTAAAAAATTAAAATGTATTACCCAAGTTAATAAAATTGATAAATTTGTCCCTGGAGTGCAAGAAGGCTTTGCAATGCTTTAGCATTGCAAAGCCTTCTTGCACTCAAGGGACGAAATACACTGCCACCAGCCACCTATGCTATTCTATAGATTATGAGACCTAAAACATAAAACAAACTATGAACTTTTGACAGCAAAGAAATAATTACAAAAATAAAAAAACAAAATAAAAAACTGTCTGCCCGAATGCAATTTTATAAAAAAATGGCCTGAGAAACATAAGATCTACTTTTTGGGGCCTAATCAACAATTTTTATTTGAATTTCCAAGAATTTTCCCTAATTTCTGTCAGTGTGACTTTATGTTCAGTATGCCGTAAACCAGTGTGACCTGAACTCCTCCTTGTGCCCAGTTGATTGGTTCTGAGCTAGGAGCCACCATCATGGCTTCCATGAGAAGTGCTGTAAACCACTTTAGTGGTTTCACACTGTGTATACCTTTGGGCAAGGTACTTAATCCAGATTGTGGGGGCAGGTGACATTCTGAACTAAGGTGTACCACATGTCGATGGTGCACTTGCCTTTAACAATTCTAACTATTGTTGTGCGGAGTTAGTACGTTGAGAAGTCTAACAGCTGTTCACCTCAGCTCTATGGTTCTCTCCGGGTACTCCAGCTGCCACCACCCAAAAAAACTGTTCGACATGGGATTATCCTAGATGTTGAAAGTGTTGTTAACCCTTTACTCAATGAATCAGCCGCATCCGCCCACGTAGTATGTAAATTCAGCAGTTGAAAAAATATTGTTTTTCAAAAAATTTCAACAAAACCATATCATGTGACCCCTCATTGGAACGTTTGAAAATTTTGAAAAAAATGATATTTAAAATAATAAATTTTTATATTGTCTGCATTGGGTAAAGGGTTAAACCCCTCCAAAAAAAGAAATTTCTTGCTAAAAATTTTACTTGGAACAAAATTTTCTTACAATTTGCATGTAATGAAGATTGGTAAGATCTGAAGAACCCTCACAAAAAGTGTAAGGAAACAATTTTTAAAAATCAAAAAAATAATACTGTGCCATATGGTGAAAAATGTACTTCATTCATTTGTAAGAACTTTGACATTATCTCATACAAAAGAGTAAAGGGAAGTCAGGAAAAAACACAAATATTTTATACAGCTGCATTGAATGATTGTGAATATAAGATCAGCACCTGCTAATTCTCCAGCAATAAATATATGATCACAAGAAACAGAATTTTATCTCCAAGATGTTACAGATAACAATAAAAAGAAAATCTGAAGTTTCTGTGCTTGTTAACCCATCAACAACTGCTGGTGAGGTCAAAATAATGTTATTCAGTGGAGTACACTTAATTGTATATCTTTTAATTGAATAATTCAGATGAAGCAGTCCTGACATTTTCAGGAGAGCGATTCATTCGCTCGCCTACTGCTCGCCTTAAAAAACTGAGGAGGGCGAAAAATAGTCCTCTTAGCCTCAGAAAATAATGATTACCACAACAGCATATTCCAAGTTAGTGGTCTCTGCAATATGGTCACATTGCCCCTCCCACACCTCTGGCCCTTCCCCAGAGGTGTGGGAGGGGCAGTGTAGCCATCTCACAGAGACTACCTGGTTAGCAGCACCAAATAAAATGTACAAAGCCCACTTGGCAGAATTCATTAATAGTACAACTTCATTTTGCCTCTTTTAGCTTTTGTAAGCTTGAGGAGAGCTAATCACTCCCTTAGGCCATATGAGGAGAGCGATTTCTTGGACCTCCTGCATTTTTAAGCATGCCAGGCCTGATGAAGTCTTGGTTGCCTATATATTTTTAGTCAAAGTGTTAAGGCCCCACAAAGGAGATCTTCTATTTCTCAGGCCATTTTTGTAAAATTGCATGAGGATGGGTGGTTTTTTATTTTATTTTTTATTTTTGTAATTATTCCTTTGCCAGTAAAAGTTCGTATTCTTGGTTTGTTCTATGTTTTAGGCCTCATAATCTACAGAATAGCATGGGTGGTGGTGTATTCCATCCCTTGAGAGCAACAAGGCTTAGCAATGCTAGGGACACTCAGGGGACAAACTTATCAACTTTATAACTTGGATAAAATATCAGACATAACCCATTTAATTTTTATTTTTTCAAGTTCACATTGGTTATAAAAAGAGAGCATGCGACAGCCAAAAGGACCATGTAGAAGAGCCTGAGAAACATATTTTTATCTTTTTTAGGCCTAACTTATTATGAGGGAGCAAAAAATAAGTAATATTCTCCACTTTTAGAATTTATGACAAGAATCGACAGTCTTGGAAATGAGACGGGTGCGAGTGCAATTGCTCCTGTCAGCACGTGTGTTTTCTATTTTATGGAAGCTAAAAAATGCACATGTTGAAAAATATTGTGGAGCACTAATATATTGTATGGTCATATAAATGTGTGTTGTTTTGAGAAAGCAGCACTCTGTGGCAAGTTACTGTCATAATTCAGCAATTCCTTATACATTTAACCCCTTAAATCTGATTGGCTGCTTTTCTGGCCAGGAACATGATACGTCATAATGTCATTAAATAGGATGGCTGTTCAGTAAATGTGTGGACCGAGGCTGCACATTGAAAATATTGATTGGTTTACCCCAAATAATGAATATGGACTCTTCTATATGTTGCCATTGGACTGGCATGGAAGATACCACTAGAGTTCAATGGGTTAAGGTTTCTAGTGTTTGGTGACAGTATTCCCGCGAAAATTCATATACTAACATTTTACGGGAGCCATTTACTCCCGTCTCTGAATTCAAGGGAGTTTAAGACTGCACCCATCAATTTTGTTCATTTCCAGCACTGAGTCAACTGAACATTTTGCAAAAATAAAAGTTGATTCTCATTGTTTTCCTTATGATAATTATTTGCGAGAACTGATTCTGATTGTCTGTTATATTATGTGCTGTACATCTTGGATTTTTTTACCATTTCACCTTTATGGCAGGTTATCTATAGTATAACATAATTTGATCAATAAATACTGTTTAAACTAAATCGACTGCCTTATATCTTTGAGGTGAAAGATTGGCACACAAAATGATTTTTGCCTAATTTGGCCAGGAGGCTGACTTTTCTATAAAGAGGATGAAAATGTACACATGTAAATACACAATCAAGTCTCTCCTGGCTTGGAAGCGACTGTACAGTACGTGGAGAGTGTATTATCACTAAATCACCCACAGAGTGGAGATTCCACCCAAGCAATAATTACAAATTTGTTGCAAAGCAAAGTTTCAGCCAATGGACCTCCGGGTTAAACCCGGAGGCCCATTGGCTGAAACATTGCTTGTGTTTTTTAGTCGCTATATACAAAATTTGAAAGTTATAGTTTGGGTGATAACTCCACTCTGCGGGTGATTTAGTTACAATCCACTCTCCACGTACTGTACATGTAAGGACTTCATGTACAGAATTGTGCAAGGGGGAAGTTTAGTGATAACTCCACTCTGCAGGTGATTTAGTTACAATCCACTCTCCACAAACTGTACATGTAAGGACTTCATGTACAGAATTGTGCAAGGGGGAACTTTTGTGTCTTTACAATGCCATTTTAACATCTAATTTTTTTAACCTTTTGTTAATGTAACTGCCCAAACTGACCCACATCATTCACCAAAAAAATCCAAATTGCATTATTTTTTACTTGCATATGGCTTATGACTCTTTATTAGTACAAGCTTTTTACCATGAAGGGCCACAAGTTTTTAAAAAAATGGAATTTTAGGCCACACAAAGTAGATCTTCTGTTTCTCTGGCCACTTTTTTTGTAAAACTGCATGAGGGCAGACATTTTTTTATTTGATTTTTTTATAACTGTAATTATTTCTTTGCCAGCAAAAGTTCATATTTTTTGGTATGTTCTATGTTTTAGGTCTCATAACTACAGAATATTGTGGGTGGTGGTGCATTTCATCCCTTGATTGCAAGAAGACTTTGCAATGTTAAAACATAAGCATTGCAAAGCCTTGTTGCACTCAAGGGACAAATTTTATTACTTAAGTAAAATATCACACATAAACCATTTGATTTTTATTTTTTTAAGTTTGCACTGGTTATAAAAAAAGAGAGCATGTGGCAGTTAAAAGGATCATGCAGGAGGGCCTGAGAAACAGATTTTCCACAAAGATAAAAGCTTGCATTTTTTTAAAAGAACAAAAGAAGCACAAGCAAAATTTCAGCAAGTGGGCCTCTCTATTAATTTTTTATCCACCAAACAGACATAACCAGTGAGAAACAGAATTCAAAGTAGCTTATTCATTCATTTTTTGCCCAAATAACATAGCATATGACTCCACTCCTCCTCCCCCCCCTCCCCCCACACCCACCCCTTATTGGAACAAGCTCATTAAGCTTGTTCCACTATGCGATGAGAAACTTGGTTTTGATTCAAAATGGTAAATTTCATTGCCTGAATCAACTACAGTACTGGGTTGGATTATGGATGTAAACTGAAGGTTGTGCCTGTGGGTGTAGCCACAATGTTCATATTGCTGCCAATGCTGCAGGGCTAGCTTTTTCGTAGAATATCAGTTATTGTTTTGTGGAAATTCCACTCCTTTGCTGGTGATTTTGTGACAATCTACTCCTCGTGTTCTGTAAATGAATCGCCACCATCAAATTGCAACATGGTACAAGACATTCAAAGTAGCCATAACTGTATTTACTTTGATTGCAACTGTTTATTTCCGTTATGTCTGTCCGGTGGTTATCACTGCGGTAGGAATCGAATAGATTTGATCGCCATCGAAAGCATTCCAGATCTAACTGCTCAGCAAGCACAAAGCACGGATAGTAATGGGTGGGGACCAGTTAAACAAACTTGAACAAATGTCCAATAAATGTGCAAATTTCCAAGTCGATTTATCAAGACAAGCTGACGCCATGATATCAATAACCCCGGCACATCGAATAATGGAGATCTGCTTTTCCATTTCTGGTTTTCGCCTAATATATTGCAATATATACCTTTCCGGCGGCTCTTCCAAGGCGAACTATTCCAAGTTTGAAACCCGACATTTCCTCCGTCGCCTGGACCTCCAAAAACTTTGAATAAATTCAAAACAATGGTAATTTTTTTCGACCCATTTATATTCATTGATATAACGTCTGGACTCGCTTTGTTATCATAGGCGGTGATACACGTGGGAATGAGGCCTGAAATAAGCCAATGAAACACCATGTACTTTACTTCCTCAAAGGGGCAAAGGTTATATTTACATCTGGCACGTGTAAAGCCAATATGGTCCAGTGATCACATGTGAATGTGTGCTATTGAGTGATGATGAGGGGACAATGGCCACACGCGTCACAAGCGTACCGTGACAAAGCGGAGGGGTTCTCAAAGGAACAAAGAAATGTACATATATAGATTATAAAAGAAAAAATGCACCACACTGGTGTTATCGCTAAGGTTTCTTTTATTTTCCTGTCCAGGTGTGAAAAGAAATTATTTGACCAGCCAGATATTTTTTTTCCGCCGAGCAGCTGAGACTACTGAATAAAAGCTGGTGTGTATGTGCGTGTGTGTGTGGGTGGGTGGGTGGGTGTGGGGGGGGGGGTTGGTGAGAATACCAGTGGCGTAGTTAGGGGGACCTGGGGAGCCCCCCCCCCCCCCCCATTGTTTTTCGATTCCTTCAAAACATTGATCCAATGCAAGTTTGACACAATATATAAGGCCCCAAGTGAAGTGGGGGGGGGGGGGGGGGCATGTAACGACAGGAGATTCTTAGTTAAGACTGGGGTGGCTCCCAAACCCCACACATCGGCCTTTCAAATATCATCTTTAACGAATAGAATCCTGGATACGCGCCTGGAATGCCGCTCCCCATCTTAACCCGTTAAACTCTAATGGTATGTTCCATGCCAGTCCAATGGCAGCAATTAGAAGAGTCCATATTCATTGTTTTGGGGTAGACCAATCAGTATTTTCAACGTGCAACCTCGGGCTACACGTTGAAAATACTGATTGGTCCACCCCACAATATTTATTGAACAGCCAGCCTATATAATGACGTTATGACGCGTCATGTTCCTGGCCTGAAAAGTGGTCGCTGGGGTTCAAAGACTTAAGAAGGAAACAAAAATCCTTAACTGATAATTCTGTATCCCCCACCCCACCCAAATCATGAATTTACCATATCACGGATGTAAAAGAACCTCGAGGAACTTGAATAAATTTTCGACAAAATTCTGGGTGTGGGTAAAATGTATTTCTGCAGTCAGGGTGGAGGTGGTTATTTTATTATTTTCTGGTTTAACGACACAGCCAGGGTCACCTCGTGTCGGACAGTTTTCCGAGTGAACGAAGCCGGAGTATCCGGAGAAAACCACTGAGCAGCACCGAGCAACTGCAAGGTTCCCCAACATACTAACTACACACAAGCAGGATTAGCATTGGTTGAAGACAAGTGCGACATCGACGTGCAGTATGCCTTAGTTCACAACGACACCGCGCGCCCACGTGGGTAATCGGGATGAAGTGCCATCTCTGAGGACACAACGAGTTACCGCTTTCCAGGATGGAACCCCAGACCTTTCAGTTTGTAGTCCAGTGCTCTAAACACTGCGCTACCGCGCTCCCTGGTGGAGGTGGTGGATGGCCTGTCTGTGCCACTCAGATTGTCTAGGTCAGCAACAAAAATACAGGGAAGTTCACATAGAGAAAATGAAGAGATTGACTCAAACATTCGCCGTAGGTAGGCAGCGATAGGACAGAGACAAACAATACAACGGCTGCTTTCTTAACGCAACGTACTGCAGTGATTTTAATTTGTCCAAACAGTGGGTCACCTGCAACGGAATTTGCGCCCCATTTAAGAGAACTACTCATTGGAGATCTCGGACCTAGACGTTGGGGCAAACCAGGGTAAACAAAATCGTCAGAGAAAGGGTCATGGAGGATGGTAACCGTAATTGGCGAGAGGGGGTCAAATCAAAGAGGTCTTTGGGTGGCCTGCGTGATAAATAGAAGCCTGGCTTTGAAGAGTACCTTGACGGCACCTTGGGGGTCACTGTTGTTCAAGCTGAGGTCGCGGTCCCTGGAGCTGAGGGGAAAAATCGAAAAACAAAGTGAAAAGGAGTGCCAGATGTGTAATTTGGGCGTGGTGGATACCCTGGAACACTTTCTTCTAGAATGCCCAGAATACCAGTCTAAAAGAATAAGATTCACTGGGAGTAGAAATAATGGAGAAGTGGGATGGGAGAATGAAGGACATGTAGTTAGTGGGAGATTCAAAGGAGAGGGTTAATATGCTAATCGGAGAGATTGGGAGGAATGGGGCAAGGGATGTCATCAAGCAGTTCGTCTCCGGGTGTTGGGAGGAGAGAAGAAGCGTGAGAATAGGGAGGCAGTTGGGAGTACAGGGGTAACGAAGGCCCTCTCAACCGGGAACTGAGACAAATCAGCGGCCGACCAAAGTGCAAAGTGTTATTATTATATTAACATCCAAGACCGTACCCGACAGCACCTTAGAACTGTTTACACTGCTAACTTGAGATCTAATATCTCATACGGTTAACCCATTACCCAACGAATCGCCCGCATCTGACCGCGTAATATGCAAATTCAGCAGTTGAAAAAATATTATTTTTAAAAAAATTTCAACAAAACCATATCACATGACCCCTCGTTGGAACGAGCTCGTTCCAACGAGGGGTCACATGATATGGTTTTGTTGAAATTTTTTGAAAATTTAAAAAAAATGTTATTTAACATAATAAATTTTGATATCGTCTGCGTTGGTTAAAGGGTTAATATACTCTAGGAACGAACAACTTTCTCAGCCCCAACTGCTCCACTTACTGAAGTATGGTTTGGTCACCAAGCACCAAGTAATTTAACAGATTTCTGCGGGAGCGCGGTGGCTCGGTGGTAGACTGTTGGACGTCTATGCTAGAGGTCCCGAGTTCGACCCCCGTCCGGGACGACTCGCGTTGTGTCCTTGGACAAGGCACTTTATCCCGTTGTCTACATGGGGGTACTTTGACACCCTGTACTAAGGAGTACTGCACGTCGATGGTGTACGTCTTCAACCGATGTAACCCTGATTGAGTGGAGCTTGAACAGAGTTAGAATGTTGAGGATCTGAAGTTGCTCGTCGTTGCCCGGTGGTTCTCTCCGGGTACTCCGACTTCCTTCACCCGTAAAACTGTCACGGTCACGATTAGCCATTGTAGACCTCAAAAAACACCAATAAATAAACAGATTTCTGCACTAAAAAAGTACAAATGTATCTTGGCTCACTGCTCGCTTAAATTAAAAAGATAATTAGGCCTACATCTTATGTCTGGCAAAGGAATAAATCCACGTGAATCGGCGCGTGTATGGGGGAGAGAGGGGTCTCTATATAGGACCGCGAGACGGAGGAATCCAACTATAAATTGAAGAAATGACTCTCATCATAAAATGTTGTTGAAGGTTTCCAGTCCTCGTGGAAACTTCAATTAGTTGTTGGCCCCATGACATCGTTATCTGGAAAAATTATCGCAAACAAAATTAGTTTAGCCGCAGTTTTTGCCTTCTTTTTTTCCAGAACTGACAAAAACAGACTCTGTCAATGGTCCTTGATCAGTATGGTCTGGTCTTAGAGGTATCAAAGTATGAAGGTGAAGCGAAAGGCTAGTACATGTATCATATGTAACTGCAACGTGAAGGGGCGCGGTGGCATTGCGGTAACCGGTTCTCGTCAGATCACCAAAGTTAAGAAACGTCGACCCCGGTTAGTCCTGGGATGGGTGACCGTCTGAGCGATCGCTTCGGACTTCCGCGTTGTGTCCTTGGGCATGCAAGGCACTTAACCCCGATTGTTCACATGGGGGCTCGATGACGCCGTGTACTAAGTCGTACTGCACGTCGATGGTGCGCATGTCTTCAACCAATCTAACCCTGCCTGTGTTGTAGAATTACGATGTTGGGGAGCTGGCAGCTGTTCGTCGTTGCTCGGTGGTTCTCTCCGGGTACTCCGGATTCCTCCACCCTAAAAACTGTCACGGTCACGATTAGCTATTGTGCATAAGAATGTGACCTTAAACACCAATAAATAAATAATCTGCAGCTTGATCCGGTATTTTTTCGCCAGACGATTATGATATATTTCGTGATGTGTATTGGAAATTCTAGTTCACATCTCCACGTTCTTTCGTGTATCAAATTAATAAACAAATTTAGTACTTTGATCATGGAAAATTGATGGATGAAATTGTAATGTTTTGAGTACTACTTTTGTTCATGTTACTTGTAGATTATCGCATACTGTCCTGTATAGGATGTATTATGCTAATAAATGTTATGTTATGTACTATACCTTCCAACTACAAGCATGCCTCGTCACCAGGGACACCGTCAGCACGGAGCAGATGGGGTAGCTGCCCGCCCTGCCTTCGGACCACGGGGGCGAGAGGAGGCAGACAATGCCCTTCCCAGGTTCGTCATTCCTTTTTTTCGATGATTTATTCTCGAATTAAAGCTAAAATGCGCTCCAAATCCGTTCTGGGTGCTTTCAAAATCCAATGGGGGAGTTTGAGAGGCGGTGCCCCCTCCCAATGGAAGGGGGCACCGCCTCTCAAACTCCCTCGTCTTGGGCCTTCGCCTTCGAGTCATACATGCTTCGGCATGTCATGGCGGCGCTACTAGTGCGTGTAAATGTCCATTTCTCGGAGTCTAATCCCCTGCGCTGAAGTGCTTCCGACACCCCTGCTCCTCCCTATGCTCGAAATGCACTGTACGCTAGTACCTAATACCCACGAATGTCAAAAACCTCATGCGCAAGTAAATAGCAGTGAATACTCAAGAGAGACCCCCACTCCTCCTTTTGAAAAAAAATATCAGGAAACAAGGTTTATTGTCATAAAAAATACCAGGATATTTTGGGACAAAACCGCGGTGTACAATGCTACACTTGCGTGCAAGGTGCACACGTAAACACCAGCTCCCGTGTGTGTGTTGGGTGGGAGCGAGGGGGGGGGGGGGGTGCGTGTGTGTGTGTGGGGGGGGGGCATTAGCGGCACGAAGGGGCACACGTAAACCCCAGCTTCCATGTGTGTTGGGAGGGGGTGCATTAGCGGCCCCGAATCTCTCAACGATTTGTGTTGGGCATCACAAATTTGCCGATGCGCCAACGACAAAAGCGAGAACAAAAAGAGATTGTTCTTTTCAGCTGAGACCGGAAGGTTTGCAGCTCAATATACGCTAAGATTTATCAGTTTGTCATTTCCTTTACAAATGTTCATGTTCTTTTGTCGGTTAAAATATTCCAAAACAACAAATGTCTCCGCAAGAGAAATTGTTTTATCACGGTCTAAGGGAGGTAACTCGAAAATATTTGTGCAAGCTCATATTGTTTTTTTATTCACCTCGTCAGGACGGTCGCTCCTTCATACATACTCGCTTCTGTTTTCATTTTTAAGTTGCGACCGAAAAGCGAGGAGCGCAAAAAGCATTGCGTACGGAACCTTGTTTCACTCAAGTGGCAATATGGAAATCTCGAGAAACCACACCGCCGATTTATTTTGCTTCTTTTGTGACGACCGATCAAACTCCGACATTATACCTGAAACACATCACCCCATTGGTTGGCACACGTAAAATACGTGAATATATGTTAACAAATGTGTGTGAACATAAAAAGATCATTCAAAATCTGTAAAAACGAAAATGAATAACTCTGGAATGATTGAAGGATTTTTCGTATTTTCGGATATTGGACCGAATGTTAGTAAAAATATAAAATAGCATTTTCAAAATATTTGTTATCAAGTGTAGTCATGGCTGCTTCACAGCAGCCATGACTAGATTTGATGAAAAATTCATAAAAATTTTAGTCAAGAAATTGCTGTTCAAGAACTCAATCAGCGGGATGGAAATTTGGTAAAAGGTACCCACATTTTACTTATTTCAGAGGCAAGAGATTTCATGTCCTTGGTAGGAATATCCACCAGCAGCATGCAATAATCCAAACCGCAATAAATAATAAACATATTTTCCCTTGTGTACAGTTCTTCATAATTCCTGCACGTTATATATCCACCCTGGAGTCAGAGTTAATCTCGGAGGTGCAAGATGTTAACCCTTTACCTAACATGAAAAGCAGACGACACTTGCAAAAAAAATTCTTGAATAACTAATTTTTTTCATTTTTTTGTCTCAAAAACATAGGTTATGACCCCTCGTTGGAACGAGCTCGACGAGGTCGTTCTAACGAGGGGTCATAACCTATGTTTTTAAGACAAAAAATGAAAATATTTTGAAAATTAATTGACGATTTTTGAGAATAGCGCTGGCCGGTTTTGGCCGTTACGTTGGGTAAAGGGTTAAGTTTTTCGAGGCTGCAATTACAAATTTTCTTACACCGAACGTGACCATGCTTCGTTCGGTGTACGGAATCTAAAATGTTGGCAGTTCAGTCCAGAAAGATTCTGGATCCCAAAAGTGAGGCTCCTCTAGTCATGTTTTCTTGAAAACGTTTTCCGGGCCAGTACATCCTAGTGATCAAGGCGTGTCTGCATTTATCACACAATGCCGTATATTAGCAGCATCTATAAGGACATTTCATCCCCGGGAACATCAAGGAGCCATCTTCAATATATTTTAGCATTGCGATTCAAATCTTAAAAAGGATAAAAAAGGTTATTTTAATTTTTTGTTTTTTTTGTTTTGACCAATCTGTGCACCAAAGTTGAAAATATCTGTCCCATGGAGTTCCGACCGACTCTACTTGCATTCGCTACCTCCCCAACCCGCACCGCAAGCTAGGCCACACGGAGTGCCACCCCTGTTCCTCTCACGGCGCCGCAGAGACCGTTGTCGTTGTCACATCTGTATACATTTTTATTGTTTACATTGCTGTTTAGATCATCTCAATTTCCGAGGGACTGAAAGGCAAAAAGTCAACCCTTTACCCAAGAAACGAATTCCACTTTGTTATGGATTGTAAGAGATATGACTCTATACGTGCTGACTCCTATCGCAAAATCGAGAGAAAATATCCAGATTTTGTTGGTATGAGTAGCTCTGAGAGATTCGTATTTCTTATGAAAAATGAAATCCCCGCACTGTGTGGTATCATCTGTAATATGATCCGACAAATGTTTGAATACAGAGAATGCTTACTTGCGGCATAATACCAATTAGAATGAAATCATTAGCCATAACATGCACTAACGGAATATTAGTGTTTATGGTTTCAAACATATTTTGCTATTTCCTGGTATTATTGTCACTAATTTCAATGACATGCAATCTGCCTTGTTTTTGGTGTTCTTGCAATAAATATTATCTTATCTTATCTTAACGGCCAAAAACCGGCCAGCGCTATTCACAAAATCACCTTTCAATTTTCATTACTTTTTTTCATTTTTGCGTGAAAAACATAGCTTATGACCCCTCAATGGAACGAGCTCGTTGAGCTCGTTCCAGCGAGGGTCATAAACTATATGTTTTTACGCAAAAAATGGAGAAAAAAATTAGTTATTTAAAAAGTTTGTTTGCTTCGCCTGCTTTTCGTGTTTGGTAGAGTGTTAACACGATGGAAGCGGAATCGAACATGTTTCTTTTTTTTTTCGAATTTAGGGTCACTTTTATCTTTCTATGTATTTTTCATGACTGCAACACAAGATTAACGTCAAGGTTACCCAACTGTAAAAAATGCAGCCCACTTCAGGGACCACTTACTGCAAGTAATGGTGAAGGGCGAAGATTGCTTTTCCCACGGTGGATGGGGGAGGGAAGGACGTTTTTTTTTTATTTTTTATTTTTTTTTTGAATTTAGGGTCACTTTTATCTTTCTATGTATTTTTAATGACTGCAACACAAGATTAACGTCAAGGTTACCCAACTGTAAAAAATGCAGCCCACTTCAGGGACCACTTACTGCAAGTAATGGTGAAGGGCGTAGATTGCTTTTCCCACGGTGGATGGGGGAGGGGAGCCCAAAATTTTCCGACTGATCGTGAAAACTTTTCAACAGATTTCAGATCAGGAAATCAAATTCTACCGTCCTGGCAACCAGACTGGTTAATTATCGAAAATTCAGTCTTTAAAATATGTTTAACCCTTTACCTAACGTAACGACCAAAACCGAACAGCGCTATTCTCAAAATTCACCAATTAATTTCATTATTTTTTTCATTTTTTGTCTCAAAAACATAGGTTATGACCCCTCGTTGGAACGAGCTCGTCGAGCTCGTTCCAACGAGGGGTCATAACCTATGTTTTTGAGACAAAAAATGAAAAAAATTAGTTCTTCAAGAATTATTTTTGCAAGTGTCGTCTGCTTTTCAGGTTAGGCAAAGGGTTAAGACAAAATATCAATAATTTTCCTTCCACTGACCAAGAAAAGACCTAAGATTTTTTCAAACGAGCCAAAAATTATCAGACATTCATTTTTGGTGGGACATTTCCATCGCAGTAAACAAACATCGCCCCACTTTCCGGGATTCCCGCGGGAGCAGACTGAACATGTGCTGCCCAACAGATTTTATTTACCCATGACATGACCTTAAAACGAGTAAAAATGTTTTTGACCCGAGTGACATTAGAATGTCAATAGGAGTTTAATGGACTTTTATTTCTCCAATCAACAGAACAAGTTGATATGAATGCCTACAGCAAAATTTTAGGCACATTTGGAAATACTATAACACCCAGAACCACAAATATACCATTCCATTTTAATGCTGATAATGCCATCATATAAAAAAGTGAAAACACTGAAGAATTTTAAGTGGAAATTGAGTGTAACAGGTGGGGGTTATTAATGTTGTTTGAAACAAAACACCCCCTTAGCGTGTATCATATACATTTCCCCTGCAGGCAGTGTCAAAAGTGACTTTGAAAATATAAAGACTCTTCCAATGGAACAAACAAGGCGTCATCTCGAAGAGGCATCACAAGATGAGAAATTAACCCTTTACCTGGGGGACGGTGGCTCAGTAGGTAGAGGTGCAGACTCCAAGCCGAGAGGTCCTCGGTTCGAATCCCACCTGCGGCAACCGCGTTGTGTCCTTGGGTAAGACACTTCACCGCCATTGCCCACGTGGGGGCACAGTGACGTTGTGTACTAAGGCGCACTGCACGTCGATGGTGCACATGTCTTCAATCAATGCTAACCCTGCTTGTGTGGAGTTAGTATGTTGGGGGCCTGACAGTTGCTCGTCGTGGCTCGATGGTTCTCTCCGGGTACTCCGGCTTCCTCCACCCGTAAAACAGTCCGACACGAGGTGACCCTGGCTTTCGAAAGTGACGTTAAACCCCAATAAATAAATAACCCTTTACCTAACATGAAAAGCAGACGACACTTGCAAAGAAAATTATTGAATAACTAATTTTTTCATTTTTTTTTTTTTGCGTCAACAATATAGCTTATGACACCTCATTGGAACGATCCCAACGAGCTCGTTCCACTGAGGGGTCATAAACTATGTTTTGAGGCAAAAAATGAAAAAATAATGAAAATTGAATGGTAATGTTTGTGAATAGCTTTGGCCGGTTTTGGCCGTTGCGATGGGTAAAGGGTTAATACATCCGTCTCCGATTCACTGATGTCGAGTCAATGAACAAGACACCTCCAGGGGCGAAGTGAGGCTAAATGAAGTAGGGAACAAATTTTTTTTTTTCTGCCAATCGCAACAAAAATTTCATTTTTTTCATCCTCACTTCATTTCACCTCGTGATGGACTCAGAATGCGTACACCCCAAAGGGAAGGTCTTCCCCGGCGAAAATATAACCCTTCATTCCAGTTGGAACACCCAGCGAAACCTTTGAAGTAGGGCAATGCCAGTCCTCATTTTTGCTCGAATAGAATACCGAATAGAATCTAGCAAAAGATTCGAATACGGATCGAATCCGTTTCTGTGGCAAATAACCTGTCAAGAAGCTATGAGGAATTCTCAGCCTTATATATCCAAACTACATCGACCAGCGAAGAAACATCGGAGCAATCGACGTATTTCGGCATTTTGCTCTATCTATCACATGGGGAAAGGGGGACAATCCAAGACGAAACGGAGATATAAAATTCTTAATTAAGGGACGTGACAACAGGGGTGTGTTAGAGTGGGGGAGGGGGTGATCATCCCCCAATACTGGCCAAAATTTCCGATAGTTGGAAATTCGGAGGGCAAGCCATGAGTAGTTGGAAATTCCATCTATCTGGATTTTAGAGCTTCTCTGGTGATGCTGATGTCCCTTTTACTTCCCAAACTTCCACCTCGATTTCAAATCGGCAAAAATTCTAACTGTTACTATTTGCAACTACAGTGTACCCAATATCGAGCTTCATAAGTATGCATGATGTTAATAGGTATTACATTTTATAGTACGTTTACTTATCGTAATAAAAAAAAATCCCGAACTGCACTTCAAGAAAATCCCACCATGTAAAATCGTTATCCTGAGTTAATTCCATCATTCACAGTTACAAAATGATGAAACATCGAAAACTGATCATTCCTGCATAAGATCTGATTTAATGTTAGAACAGTGTGAATTGCTCAAAGTTCTCAGCTAGAGCATTTGTTTAGCACATATTGAATTCCCAGAATAATTCCATATAATAATGACCTGATAATTCTGTCATAAATGTGTTGGCATTTCAGTCACTAGAATCAATTTTATGCCCCCTTTCATGGCTTCATTTTCAAAAATTTTCTCCGTAGTGAGTTTCCAACTTGGGAGAGGAACCTGGAGGGAGAAGAAGCAGAAGGGGGCGCGGTGGCGTCGCAGTAATCGGTTCTCGTCAGGTCAATGAAGTTAAGCAACGTCGAGCGCGGTTAGTAGTTGGATGGGTGACCATTTCAGCGACTGATTCGCACTCCCGCGTTGTGTCCTTGGGCAAGGCACTTACCCCGATTGCCTACATGGGGGCACGATGATGCTGCGTACTAAGGCGTACTGCACGTCGAAGATGCGCATGTCTTCAACCAATCTAACCCGGCCTGAGCCGCGGTGCAGATTTCAGAGTTACGACGCTGGAGAACAGACAGCTGCTCGCCGTTGTTCCGTGTTTCTCTCCGTGTACTCCAGCTTCCTCCACCCGTAAAACTGCCACCGACATGATATGACCCTGGCTGTTAATGTATCGTTAACCCTTTACCCAACGAATCGCTCGCATCCGACCGAGTAATATGCAAATTCAGCAGTTGAAAAAATATTATTTTTCAAGATATTTCAACAAAACCATATCATGTGACCCCTCGTTGGAACGAGCTCGTCGAGCTCGTTCCGACGAGGGGTCACATGATATGGTTTTGTTGAAATATCTTGAAAAATAATATTTTTTCAACTGCTGAATTTGCATATTACTCGGTCGGATGCGAGCGATTCGTTGGGTACGAGCATCCGACCGAGTAATATTAACCCTTTACCCATCGCAACGGCCAAAACCGGCCAAAGCTATTCACAAACATTACCATTCAATTTTCATTATTTTTTCATTTTTTGCCTCAAAACATAGTTTATGACCCCTCAGTGGAACGAGCTCGTTGGGATCGTTCCAATGAGGTGTCATAAGCTATATTGTTGACGCAAAAAAAAAAAAATGAAAAAATTAGTTATTCAATAATTTTCTTTGCAAGTGTCGTCTGCTTTTCATGTTAGGTAAAGGGTTATTTATTTATTGGGGTTTAACGTCACTTTCGAAAGCCAGGGTCACCTCGTGTCGGACTGTTTTACGGGTGGAGGAAGCCGGAGTACCCGGAGAGAACCATCGAGCCACGACGAGCAACTGTCAGGCCCCCAACATACTAACTCCACACAAGCAGGGTTAGCATTGATTGAAGACATGTGCACCATCGACGTGCAGTGCGCCTTAGTACACAACGTCACTGTGCCCCCACGTGGGCAATGGCGGTGAAGTGTCTTACCCAAGGACACAACGCGGTTGCCGCAGGTGGGATTCGAACCGAGGACCTCTCGGCATTAAAATGGAATGGTATACTTATGCAGGAATGAGCTCGTCGAGCTCGTTCCGACGAGGGGTCACATGATATGGTTTTGTTGAAATTTTTTGAAAAATTTGAAAAAATGATACTTAAAATAATAAATTTGGACATCGTCTGCGTTGGGTAAAGGGTTAAACCCTACTATAAAAAAGAAGAAGCAGAATTCTTATCTCTCTTCAGCTAAACCCAATAAGAGAGGCTTTTGCATGAAGAAGGGAAAACCGACCATACATTTGTAGCAAAGGGCATAGCTGAGTTCATATTATCAGTCTTTTCTGAAGATTGCAGAGGTGACCCCACCATTTCATCAAAATTAACCTTTTATACTTTTCTGACAAAAATCTAGCTGTTCCTCGTAATCATATTTGCCTCCACGACTGCCTGGACTCAGACTGATAGTAGGGCTGCACGGTATATCGACAAACCGATATATACCGGTATTCAAACCAATATCGATTGTATACCGGTGTAATTACAAAAATATCGGTTTATCGTCATTATTTATTTACCCACACTTTAATTTTCAAGATGTCTTGAGTTTTTTAACTGTAGCCCCGAACGAATAATATTATCCCCCTATCAAAGGAATCGTCTGCTTGTGCCCTCGTAATATACAAAATCAGCAGTTGAAAAATTAAATTTAAAAACTTTCTACAAAACTATATCATGTGACCCCCTCGTTGGAACGAGCTCGTTGAGCTCGTTCCAATGAGGGGGTCACATGATATAGTTTTGTTGAAATCTTCGGGGAAAATCTGATAAACTACTTTTGAAAATAATAAATTTTGATATCGTCTGCGTTGGGTAAAGGTTTTTCGAACCGCATCATCAAGGCATGCTAATTCGTTCCGACTGTGATGCCTCGAGTCCCGATTGTGGTACTTGCGTTCATATATCTGAACAATTTTCGATATACCGGTATACCGTGGTATTTTTTTGAATACCGATACCGGTATTCAGTTTTGAATATCGTGCAGCCCTAACTGATAGTAAATAAAGATATTGGAATTTCTAGTTCGGTGTGGTATTTTTAAGAGGGCACACCTCGGTATCGGTTCGGTATTCGGTATCTGACTTGACTGAGATTTGCTGATAGTACCAAAGGGGAATTCACATCAATACAGAATAAATTGTTCTTGTCTCATTCTACTACAGCACCACAAATGCCACTGCCAATGAGCTCAACAGTGGCATTCTTGTACGAAAAAAAAATCCTCTCTACAGTAATTTTGTGACTTCTTCTAAAGCACACTTTAACCTTTAAAGCCCTATTTCAGGCGATGCAATCTCAAAGCATGCGCCCTGACCATGCCATCTTCGCAATATCCTGCTGACAATAGACAAAGTACTTGGGCAGTGATTTATAGAAAGGGTTTGGCTGCCTGTTAACCCTTTACCAACGTAACAGCCAAAACCGGCCAGCGCTATTCTCAAAAATCGCCAATTAATTTTCATTATTTTTTTCATTTTTTGTCTCAAAAACGTAGGGTATGGCCCCTCGTTGGAACGAGCTCGTCGAGCTCGTTCCAATGAGGGAGTCATAACCTATATTTTTGAGACAAAAGATGAAAAAAATTAGCATTCAAGAATTTTGTTTGCAAGTGTCGTCTGCTTTTCGTGTTAGGTAAAGGGTTAAGGCTGCCAAGACTTAGTTACAAATCACTGCTAAGCAGCTTGCCTTGTACATATTGTACTCTACTGAGAATTCAGGACAACTGCCCAGGCCCCAGAGGGTTAACAAAACTGAAAAGAAAACCGGCCACTTCTTCCCTCCAAATGAATCCTTCCACTGCTATCAAGTCTCAACAGGGCATGTCCAGCTTTTAACTTTAAATTACTGGAAAAACGGTCTGGTAAACTCCCCTGAAATTGTCGTTTCGGGGATTGGAAATTAACATTAAGGAGATGGGGAAGTTTTACAGTTCGTAAGATAAAATAAAAGATTCAAAAGTTACATTATGGAAGCGCATGGCATCGGAAAGTTCAATATATTTTCTTTATAGTGATTGTTGTATGTTGTCAGTTTCTCATCTGAGTTTTTTCCCCTTCACTTATAAAATGTTCTGTTTTGTCCAGTGCAATCATGCTAAAAATATTTAAAAACAGTGGTTCCATTGACTTTTGGTCATCTATGTACGTTTTTTGGTTTGACAGATAACTGGGAAGCGAATTAATCCGGAAAATATGATCTTGTGTCTGCTGCCTGGTGAAAATGTCCATAAGACACAAGTCTTGACTTTTGTTCCTTTGGTGTCCAAAATTCTGTATAATCTGATTACTTTTCTCACACCAAAGCCAATTATCTGTGAAGCATTCAGTTGATGGGTTCTCACAGTCGATAAGGGATAGTCGATAAGGGGAGATAACTGTCCACTTGAACCAGTCAGCTGAAGTGGAAAGCTGATAATTTATTTATTTATTGGTGTTTAAGGTCACATATTTCTGCACAATGGCTAATCAGGACCGCGACAGTTTTGCGGTTGGAGGAACCCGGAGTACCCGGAGAGAACCACCGAGCAACGGCGAGCAACTATCAGCTCCCCAACGTACGAACTCCACACAAGCAGGGTTAGCATTGGTTGAAGACAAGTGCACCATCGACGTGCAGTACGCCTTAGTACATAACATCACCGTGCCCCCACGAGGGTAATGGAGATGAAGTGTCTAGCCCAAGGACACAACGCGGTTGCCGCAGGTGGGATTCGAACCGAGGACCTCTCGGCTTGCAGCCTGCACCTCTACCTACTGTGCCACCGCGCTCCCGGAAATCTGATTGAAAAAAAAAAAAAAAAAAAAAAAAAAAAAAAAAAAAATTCAATGATCGGTTCGGTCCGGTTTGTCCAGTATGCCCAGGATCTCAATATCGGTTCGTCTTTTCGGTATATTGCCCATCTCTAATAGTAAACTGATGTACAAGGGTGCTTGGAATCCGGTAATTGTGAATGCTGATCACGTGATCACAAACACAGTCAGTGATCTACTCACTCTAAATTACAACCACCTACTAAAGGACAAACGTGTAGAAAAATCCATAAACACCAAATGCAGATCATCACAATTACATCTGGCTGTCATTCTGACTAAAACATCAAACGACATCAACCCAAAACCAGGACCCGAAGCCACCATCTTTCCATGTGACCAGGTAGTCAAATTGGATGACAGAGGAATAGTGTATGATACGAGGGGATGTAAAAAAGTTTTGAGCCTAACACAAATAAAGCTGGAATATCGGTAAAGAACATATTTATTTTTCAACACAGTTCCCTTGTAATTCAATACACTTGTTCCACCTGGTCTGCCAGTCGTTGATGCCGCGTCTATAGAAGTTCATATCTTGGTTCTGTAGCCAAGCCTCCACAGCAACAGTAAGTTCTTCATCGTCTTGAAATCTTTGACCACGTAAGTGTTTTTTTCAAATTTGAAAAAAGATGGTAGCCACATTAACCACGTAAGTGTTTCTTCAAATTTGGAAAGAGATGGTAGTCACCTGGTGACTACCATCTCTTTCCAAATTTAAAGAAACACTTGCATGGTCAAATATTTCAAGATAATGAGGAACTTACTGCTTCTGTGAAGGCTTGGCTACAGGACCAAGATGTGGACTTCTACAGACGCGGCATCAACGACTGGCAGACCAAGTGGAACAAGTGGGTGGGGTGAGATAGCTGTCACGTGGATAGGGGTGAGACAGGGATATCTCTTCCAGCTGTCTCAGATGACTTTATATATGTCTCAGTACCTTAGTGGTGGAAAAAAAATGCATCACAACATCTGTCCCTGAAAATAACTTCCTAGACTTTTATATTAATGGAAAGTACAGCGTCTGTAGTCTCTGTCACAAGGCGCACACTGTTGATATGAACAGAAAAAAAATGTGACAGAAAGGTGGTGAAAACGCCGTTTCCTTATTTTTAAATGGGTTTCAACCAGGGATGTGGCTAGAAGGTTTCAGCTGGGAAGGGGGGGGGGGGGGGTGCCACCCGTGTAAATACCAACTGTGAGTATTTTCGATAGGTGGTTGCACTGCAGCACTGGGTGATATCTTTTAACCCTTTAACCAACGAATCGTCCGCATCCGCCCGCGTAATATGCAAATACAACTGCTGAAAAAATATTATTTTTCGAAAAATTTCAACAAAACCATATCATGTGACCCGTCTTTGGAACGAGCTCGTTCCAAAGACGGGTCACATGATATGGTTTTGTTGAATTTTTTTTTTTAAATTTAAAAAATGATATTTAAAATAATGAATTTTGAAATCGTCTGCGTTGGGTAAAGGGTTATAAACCCTTCTGAAAATTTTCACTAGTCCTGAAACGGAAAAAGCATCATTTATAATGTGTCTGGGTCCGAAAATTTACCGGATTGATGTCAGCGTCGAAATTTTGAGGCCATGTCAATTTTAGAGTAGGAAATTTGAAACTCAAATTTCCAGTTGGAAATAAAAGATCAAAATTTCTCATCATTAGTTGGAATTTTAATTTTTTTCATGAACAATGTTAATTTATTGAATTTCTAACGATTTGATTTTTGACCTCAGAATCTCCAACTATTGAAAAAATACTCCTTTCTGGTTTCAACAGAGAATAAAAGTCAAACGTTCAAACTGACAGGAAAGAAAATTATAAAAAGCCAGCTTCTTTGTTTATACAACTCTATACAAAATTCCCGAAGTTTGTGAAATGATGCGCACATTGACGATACAAATTCGCTTACATTTCAAAATTTCAATTTCTGTACGAAATTCCCATACCTTGATGTAAAGAACAGTTTTAGGAAATTAAGCGGAGCCAACTTCGCTGTAAATCTCTCCCAGTGACGAAAATTATCAGCCATAATAGGGTTAAGAAGCCATAATAGAGTTAAGAAGAAAGCTTCGCGAAGAACTGGTTTAACCCTTTACCTAACATGAAAAGCAGACGACACTTGCAAAAAAAATTCTTGAATAACTGTTTTTTTCATTTTTGTCTCAAAAACATAGGTTATGACCCCTCATTGGAACAAGCTCAACGAGCTCGTTCCAACGAGGGGTCATAACCTATGTTTTTGAGACAAAAAATAAAAAAATAATGAAAATTAATTGTTGATTTTTTAGAACAGCGCTGACCGGTTTTCGCCTTTACGTTGGGTAAAGGGTTTAAAAAAAACCCCAACAGCGGGCAGTCAGAACAGAGTGTCTTGGTCTGAAATACTTTTCCAACTAACGTGGAGCAAAGAAAAATCAGAAAGGGTGGCTGGCGACAACTACCAATATCGACATCGACGTTTTGATGAGCTCTGATAGCCAACAAACAGTGTGGTCGCGGGGGAGCACGGTGGCTCAGTGGTAGACTCTTGGACTTCTATGCTAGAGGTCCTGAGTTCGATCCTCGTCCGGGATGACCCGCGTTGTGTCCTTCGGCAAGGCATTTCATCCCGGTTGCCTACACGTGGGCACGATGATGCCATGTACTAAAGCGTACTGCACGTCGATGGTGCACATGTCTTCAACCGCTGTAACCCTGCTTGAGCCGAGCTTGAACAGAGTTAGAATGTTGTGGAGCTGAGAGTTGCTCGTCGATGCTCAGTGGTTCTCTCCAGGTACTCCGGTTTCCTTCACCCGTAAAACTGTCACAGTCATGGTTAACCATTGTGCATAAGTATGTGACCTTAAACACCAAAAAATAAATAATACAACTGCCAATGTCGACGCCGACGTGTTGATTAGAGCTCTGATCGCCCACAAACAAAGTGATCACGACTTTACAAAATGCCAAAATGCTTTACCCAGATAAGCAAGGGGTCTCGTGTACGAAACAAAGACATTCACTACCTTGACATATTCAGAACACCTCGACCACGTAGACTTCAACTGGAAACATATACTGAACACATGACGGATTCACAGCCATGATATTCACTGTACTGAAGTCATGACTGATACACGTGGATACGTTTTTAGGAAGAACTCTTATCTGATATTGCAAGACCTTATCTGACAAGTGTGACTGTTCCCAATATCAAAGATTCGTTTTCAAGTCTGTCTTTCCTTCTTCTTTCTGCGGGCAGCAAGGTAACACGGTTTTCCACTTTTCTATATGCGTTACAGTGAAATACCCCTGTGAGACAACAGGTGACTGTAGGTATTTTCATGAGCGTAAATCATGGTTGGATGTGGGAGAGATTATATGAAGTGTACATCTGTGATGGGGTGGTCAAAATAATAACCCACCCACAATTCGCCTCCTTAGTTCCAGTGTGTTCTATGTGCCTACTGGCACATAGAACACATTGGAACTCAGGGGACGAATTATGTTCGCTATATTGAGAAAGGTAAAATATCTTACAGAAGTTTGTACTGAAGTTTCCAATAAATGGGTTCTCTAACTTAGGCCTGAATGCAGTAGGTTTAGGATTGGGGGGGGGGGGCATCTGGGCAGCTCCAAACCTACCCCCCCCCCCACCAAAAAAAAAAACCCAAAAAACCAAATTGAAATATATGCCCCATTATTTCGTAACTGTCTCCTAGCACACTACTTTTGGCTTACCAGGTGCTGGAATACAACATACGACCTCATTCATTTATTTATTGGGATTTAACGACACTTTCGACAGCCAGGGTCACCTCGTGTCTGGCAGTTTTACGGGTGGAGAAAGCCGGAGTACCCATAGAGAACCACCGAGCAACTGTCAGACTTTCTAACGAACTAACTCCACACATGCAGTATAGCATTGGTTGAAGACAAGTGCACCATCGATGTGAAGTACGCCTTAGTACACAGTTCCCTCACGTGGTCAGTGGGGATTAAGTGCCTCACCCAAGCATACAACACAGTTGCCCCTGGCGGGGATTGAACCGTAGACCTTTTATCAAAGAACTGTCGGATTACGCTGCTAACTTTCGATACAATTTCTGGACAATTATTTTATATAATTAGATTCATTTGTTCATCTATATTTAACTCCCTTCACTCTAATGTCAAAATATCCAAATTTCAAGTAGCAATTTTTCCCATAATACAACTGGGAATTTAACCAATTCAATCTTTTTTGACAGAGCTCAATGAGCTCTGTCGAACAAGATTGAATTGGTTAAATTTCCAGTTGCATTATGGAAAAAATTTGCTCTGCGAACTTTGGATATTTTGGCCTCAGTGTGCAGGGGATTAATTCACCAAAGATCGTATGATATTTCTGCATGGTGTCAAATAATATAGTTCTTAATTCGACATATGCAGGACACCCCATAATGAAATGTTTGTCATCTTCAATTTTTCGCATTGAACAAACACAGCATAACCTATTTTCAAGTGCAATGGGAGGTTGATGATGCCGTCCCCTTTCGATAGCAAGGCAATGATTACTTATTCGGAGACGGGTGAATATGGACCTATCATCACTTGAATCCGTATACACAAGATATGATTCAAGCTCAAACTTGCTCTTAAAGAGACAATATGTTCTTAGTTTACTGTTATCCGCGTGTATTTGAACATTTAAATCATTTGAATGATTTGCGTAAAGTTGATTTCTGTATGCTGATACATTTATATTACAGGTTGCTAAACTATCACCACTAATATGTGTATTAATTCCAAAAGATTCCAAAGTTTTTAAAATTGATTTGTTTGAAGTTAGATTCACGTATACGACAGCAGCATTTTGCAAAAGTGTGTTACTTGAGACTGATGCTAATTTGTTAACGTAAGATGCCATGCGACAAAGAATATCAGTGTATAATGGGTAACTACCCAGTTCAGCCCTAACAGCATTATTGCATGCATGTGTTCCAATTCCTAATAATTGTTTACAAAATTTAATGTGTAGTTGTTCACAGTCAAGACGATTAGTTTCTTCTCAGTTATTTCCATACCCCATAACTCACAACCATATAAGGCAACGGGCTTTATTAATTTGTGAAACATTTTCAGAGCAGTTCCGACAGGAAGCGAGGCAGTTCTATGACAAGCGCTAAGTAAGGGAAACATTGTTCTCCGACCTTTCGAACTCTGTTCAGAATTTGCTTGAGTGAACGTTCCTGAATTGTTGAACATTATTCCAAGATAATTATATGCGTCAATATGTTCTTGGGGTGGGGTGGGGGGGGGGGGGGGGGGGGTTGTTATTTATGGAAAATGTAGGGTCTCGTTTTGCTGCTGGTGCCCTAAATACCATGCATTTTGTCTTATTCGTAGATAATGCATTAATATGGGTAAAATTTTGTAACTTTTCCACACATCGTTGAAGACCGTTAGGACTATCCGAGACTAATACAAGGTCATCAGCAAATATGACGTGATTAACGGACACGTCACCTATTTTAACTGGATGACAATTTGCACCTTATATATATGTAATATGCAATAAAACAGAATCGTACTTATGACTTTAAGACCATATTGACACGAGACTCACATAACGCATCAACTAGATGCAGTACGTGGAGAGTGGATTGTAATTAAATCACCCGCGGAGTGGAGTTATCACCCAAGCTATAACTTTCAATTTTTGTACATATCGACAAAAAACACAAGCAATGTTTCAGCCAATGGACCTCCGGGTTTAACCCGGAGGTCCATTGGCTGGAACTTTGCTTGTGCTTCTTATGCTTTGCAACAAATTTGTAATTATTGCTTGGGTGGAATCTCCACTCTGAGGTGATTTAGTGATAATACACTCTCCACGTACCGTAGATCACACCGACAGTACAGCCGTCGTGGATATGGGACATTTTCCACGGGCGGGGAATATTTCCACGGACGCAATAATAAACAATAATTATAGGAATAAACATAAAAAAAATAATTAATGAAACTCCGGGTGCAACTTGGTGCTTCATTAATTAAAGTTTTGCTGATGGTGATTTTTTTATTGCCTGGTAAACGCATGCGTGGACATCACTGGCTCACTGACCACGTGTGGATTACGGCGACTGTCCTGTAGTGAAAATGAGCTTGGTGTCTCGGAGTAAACTGATTTTGTTCCATAGATTAACGAAATGAAGTGTATTTGATACAAAGATACGTCAATCTGACATCGGTCTTCAGAGGGTTAATCATTGAATGATAGGCATTCAATCTGCAAATTTTCCCCTAAAACATCTTGGAATTTAACCCATTCAGTTTTGTTTGACAGAGCTCAATGAGCTCTGCCAAACAAGACTGAACTGTTTAAATTCTTAGCTGCATTATGGATAAATTTAATGCTGGAAATTCCGGAATTTTGACATCGGTGGGCGGAGGGTTAACCAAGGAATGACAAGCATCCCTATATTTTAATAGGCACAATAGGGAATAATTTCTGGCTATGCCACTGTCTGAATGAGAGGTCCAGGCTTTATTTTCGCGTCGAGTTTTCAGGGGTAAATTCTTGTATAAACTGGGAACAAGCAAAAGATTCTTTTTGTCACTCGACCTATTTTTAACTAAATAAAAGATGCCGAATTGACTGAGAAAAAACAAAGCTTAGCCCATCGAATTACGTTGTTAAAAACAATGTCTGGCAGAATGTTTCCTGCCACAGGGAAGTGATTGTTGAATTACGGCGGTAAAAGCACATTTGAGCCTTTTCTCAAAAAGGCGATTGCCGCCGTATTTTGAATTTTAAAACTTTTCAAGGCCTGGTTTAGATTCCTTACAACCCAGGCGTTAGTTTCCTGATGTGGTACAGCCTGACCCGGAGACTAACGCCTGGGGTATCGGATACAGACTTACAACTTTCAAAAGATAGTCCAGAAGATAGGCCTATGATAATAGTTTCCGGCCACACTGTGCCACAGTGAAATAACTGCCGATCCATGGGTCAATCGCCATTCTGAGCCTTATTCTGGGAAGGCGATTATCACCCATGTGATTGTCAAGCCTGATTTGAAGTAATTACATTGGGCATTAGATTCCGGTTAGATAGATCCTGACCCAGAAACTAACGCCTGGGGGTTCGGAGAGCACAAAGATTGTCACATGTGGATACAGGCATAGAACTGTCAACAGATAATACAGAAGACAGGCCTGTGGTATTTATTTATTTACTTATTCATTTAACGACATATTAACAGCCAAGGTCACATCGTGTCGATGACACTTTTACGGGTGGAGGAAGCCGGAGTACCCGGAGAGAACCACCGAGCAAGGAGGAGCAGCTGCCAGCTCCCCAACATCGTAACTCCACACTGCAGCACAGACAGGGTTAAAGTGGTTGAAGACATGCGCACCAACGACGTGCAGTACGCCTTAGTACACGGCTTCATCATGCCCCCATGTGGACAATCGGGGTTAAGTGCCTTGCCCAAGGACACAACGCGGGAGTCCGAATCGATCGCTAAGACGGTCACCCATCCAAGGACTAACCGGGCTCGACGTTGCTTAACTTCGGTGATCTGACAGGCCTATGGTAAGGGCTTCCTCCCACAGTGAAATGGCTGCTGAGTCATGGGAGGAATAGCCGTTCAGGGCCTCATTCCAGGAAGGTGGTTATTGCGCACCCGTGATTTCTAACATATAATCCCGCTTTAAAGTCCCTGCACACCCTAGTGGTTAGTTTCCGGGTTAGTTTTTTTTATTTTTCTATTGGGGTTTGACCCTTTATCCAACGTAACGGCCTAACTCGGCCAGCGCTATTCACAAAAATCGCTAATGAATTTTCATTATTTTTTCATTTTTTGTCTCAAAATCATAGGTTATGACCCCTCTTTGGAACGACCTCGTTGAGCTCGTTCCAATAAGGGTCATAACCTATGTTTTTGAGACAAAAAATGAAAAAAATTAGTTATTCAAGAATTTTGTTTACAAGTGTCGTCTGCTTTTCATGTTAGGTAAAGGGTTAACGACACTTTCAGCGGCCAGGGTCACCTCGTGTGGGAGAGTTTTACGGGCGTAGAAAACCGGAGTACCAGGAGAGAACCACCCAGCAACGGCGAGCAACTGCCAGATTCCTTAACGTACTAACTCCGCACATACTGGGTTAGCATTTGTTGAAGACGAGTGCACCATCGCCGTGCAGTACGCCTCAGCACACAACGCCCAATGCTCCCACGTGTGCAATCGATATTAAGTGCATTGCCCAAGGACACAACGCAGTTACCCATGGATGGAATCGAACCGTGAACCTTTCAGTTTGAAGACCACTGAGCCAACGCGATCCCTTCTGGGTTAGCGGCAGCCTGTCTAAACGATATTTTCATCACATGTCGCTGATGACATGCAGAAATTTTAAGTACATGCATGCTGTTCGTTCTATTTTACAGAATCATGTGGATACACATTGGCCTTTTAATACTTGGAATCTGTGTAACAATCCAAGCACAGTAAGTATTTCTTTCGTCATCTTCCAGTTATCGACATATTTCGATAGGGACGTAGCTAGAGGGGGTGTGGAGGAGTGTTTCAACCCCAATTATCGCCTACAATTTTAAAAGTTAGTTAGTGTAAATTCCCAAACCTGGAAATTCAATAATATCAATTTAATTTGCTATTGTCATATTTTCGTGGCTAGAGCCAAAAGTGATTTTCCAATTTTCGGTCAAATTGGCCAACTTTTCCAATCTGCTGACAAAATTTTCCGAAATTCCGACTCCGACTGTGACCGGGTTTTCGAATTCATCGTTCAGTTTTTCCGACTCGGAGTTCGAACATTGTCCCACCCCAGTTAGAAATCTAACTGACCCCCATCCCCACCAACACAGTGAAGACACTCTAGCTACGTCCCTGTATTTCAAGTGACGGTCTAATAGACTGGGTATCGGCATTCTTCTCAATGGGTCAAGGAGCAATCTCTCAGACCACCAGTCTAATTCTGTAAGGAATTCGACGCAGTTGTGGCCTGGAACTAGTCCAGCCATAAAATAGTCCATCGTCTGTGTTTAGATTGAGTTCGTTCCATTTAGTGACGTAACTTCTAGGGGTGGGGAACCCCAGTCGCCCGATCATGGGTTTCGTCGAGCAGAGGTTCGGAAGAAATTATATGAAATACCAAGTTGGATAGACGACATTGCTTGCCCGACGAAAATACACATAGAAAGTGCAATAAATGCCCGACTCAGTATATCGGAAGAATTCAACATCCAGAAAGAGAGTGACTAATAACAAAGGATTTTTCTGAACATGATCTGTTCAAAATACCCATCTGGTCGGCAGGGGCATGGCTAGAGGCTTCCGATTGGGAGGGGGTGTAGGGTAGTGAATTTCCAACTAAGGGAGGGACCGGGAGGGGGAATCCCCTCTCGGTCCCTCCCCGTTGTTGGAAATTCACTACTGAGAAAGATTTTGAAAATGAAGCCATGAAAGGGGGCATAAAATTGATTCTAAAGTAACTGAAATGCCAACACATTTTATGATAGAATTATCAGGTTATTATTATTTGGTATTATTCTGGGAATTGAATATGTGCTAAACAAATGCTCAAGCTTAGAAGTTCGAAATGTTCACGCTGTGCTAACATTAAATCTTATGCAGGAATGATCAATTTTCGAAGTTTCATCATTTTATAACCGTGAATGATGGAATTAACACAGGATAATGATTTTACATGATGTGATTTTCATGAAATGCATTTCGAGGATTTTTTTTATGACGATAAGTAAACGTACTATAGAAATCTCGTACCGACTGACATCATACATACTTATGAAGCTCGATGTTGCGTACACCGTTGTTGTAAATATAGTAACAGTTAGAATTTTTGCCGATTTGAAACCGAATTGGGATTTTGGGAAGTAAAGGAGACATCAGCATCGCCAAAGCAGCTCTAAAATCGAGATAGATGGAATTTCCAACTACTTATGACTTGCTCTCCGAATTTCCAACTATAGGAAATTTTGGACAGGAGTGGGGGGGGGGGGGCACACCCCCACCCACCCGCCCGCCACGCCCCTGCTGGTCGGGCATCTATACCCGAAGTGTAATTGATAGCACTGTCATAAAGCTCTAACAAATTCCCTGCCATGTTAAGTTTCTATTAATGGAAAGTATATTTGTAGCGGATAAGTCATTGATAAAAGCAATTTGGCATGTTCCAAATAGTTGGGCGATATAACCCCCTCCTCCCCCCCCCCCCCCCAAAAAAAATAGTTATGGACCTGGTTCCAGTGAGTGGCCATAAACTATGTTTTGATGCAAACAATAAATAATTTTATTACCACCTGTTCTATGAAATATCCAGCAATACAAAACTATGCAGAAAATGAAAATCTGTTCAGCACATATGTGTGGAACGTTGACGGGCTATTTTTAAATAGAAACGAAATTTCACTGGAATTTTCTACAAATCGTGCAACGCAATTACAGTTTGAATCGCTATTTATTTATTTATTTATTTATTTATTTATTTATTTATTTATTTATTTATTTATTTATTTATTTATTTATTTTATTTAAGCCGGAGTACCCGGAGAGAACCACCGAGCATCGACGAGCAACTGTGAGCTCCTCAACATTCTAACTCTGTTCAAGCAGGGTTACAGCGGCTGAAGACATGTACACCATCGGCATGCAGTGCGCCTTAGTAAACGGCGTCATCGTTCCCCCATGTAGGCAACCGGGATAAAGTGCCTTGCCCATGAACACAACGGGGGTCATCTCGGATGGGGATCGAATTCGGGACCTCTAGCATAGAAGTCCGAAAGTCTACCACTGATTTGAATTGCTAGCAATAGCTGAAAATCGTCCTCCGAGTTACAATGTGTTCTATGTGCCAGTAGGCACATAGAACACATTGGGACTCAGGGGACGAGATAGTAACACGGGTTCCCCTCGCAAATTTGGTTGGCGATAAAATGTGTTGTTTTTGTTGATAGTTGTCAAATGAATTGCTGAGTGTCCTTCGAATAATTGTTTTTGTAGACGTGAAGGCGTTTAATAAACACAGAACGACACACGCGTATATGAACGGGTTAATCGATCTGGCACTTGTATATCTTTGGTTGTTCAATTTTTTTTTATTTTTTGCAAGTGATGTTGTCTGGTCTGTTCGTTCTATAGGTGAAGGGTTAACATGAAGCTTTTTTATTTTTTCAGGACCACGCCCCTGACAGTGGCACATCTGAAAGCAGTACTAAGACAAAGTGTACAAGGACTGTTTGCAATTGCTGATAAAAATAAGGATGGACAACTGGACAGATCCGATCTAACGGCAATCTTTACGGATTATGATCCCGATGGTAGGAGACTGTTGTTGTCTAACAAAACTAACATCTATCCGTGCGTTTACTCCCGTACACTATGGGCGTCGCCAGAAAAAAAAATAAAGTGGGGTGCATGGGAGGGGGACAAAATATGGCAGCGGAAAAAATATTCTTTGCCCCACTTCATTTCACTTGGTGTTGGTCTAAGAGTGTTTATCCTTCATAGATGAAGGTAGATCCAGACAGTGGCGTAGCCTATCCTAAAATTTTCGCTTCCTCCTCAAAACATTGCCCCGATGCAAGTCTCACATAACATAGAGCCCCCAAATGGGCAAAGGGCTACAAATGCCCCAGAGCACTGAATTTAGCAATTTCTTTTCGCAAAGGAAGTCTTATTCTTCCTAGGAGCCATCAGTTGTTTCTCCGTCCTCTCACTTCTTATGAAGTGGGAGGAGGGGTTAGCGACCGGAGAACCCTAGTTAGGAAGGCGGAGGTCACGACCACCCACAATGGCCCTCCAAATTTGATGTTTGCCAACCCTCCCTCCAAAAACCCCAGGCTTGCACACTCTTATTATTCAATTCTGGGCACCCGCCTGGTAAAATAATACTTTTCGTGCAAATAGGAGCACATGGGGTTTTTTAACGCTATGTACCCAGAATGCCTAAGATAGGCTGATAGAGCAATGAATTTTGCAAAATTTCTCTCGGTTGAAGCCTTGTCCAAACTAGAACCTTCCAGTCGTTACCCCACCCTCCCACTTCTCTGAAGTGGGAGTAGGGGTAACGACCTCAGGGTTCTAGTTAAAAATAACGGAGAACTCCGACCCCCCCCCCCCCCCCATGGGCTTCCGAATTTTATCCCCCCCCCCCCAAAAAAAAAAAAAAAAAAAAACCTGGCTTGGGCATCCATATTACTCAATTCTGGCTACCCGCACCGTAAAAATAAAACTTTTCATGCAAATAAGAGCACCCTTGGTGTTGTTTTTAAGGCTAAGTACCCAGAATGCTTCAGGCTTTTAGAGTAAAGAATTTTGCAGATTTTTCTCGGTGGGATGCCTGCCTTGTTCTAACTGGGACGTGATTGATTGAATTTTTTTATTTAGCAGTATACAAGTACAAATGCAAATAGTAGTAACAGTAATGTTTATCAAAATAATTTTGGCACGAAGGAAAGATATTCGGCTTCAGTACTACCTTCATGTTCAACATAGCGTGTTAGCAGTATACCGAAGGGAGACAACATAGCCAGATTGGCTGTCTTCCTGTTGTCTCCCACGATTACTTTATACAACGTTTTAAACCAGACTGTTAGATAATATTTCATTCAATATATTTTCAAGTCTAGGCTAGTATGATGGAGGGGGGTGGGGGGTGGGGGATAAACATGACATGACATGAAAGTTGTGACTTGATTCACCTGATAGCTCGCTACGACCGTTCCAGTGGTTACCCCAACCTCCCACTTCTCTGAAGTGGGAGGAGGGGTAACGACCGCAGCCGGTCCTAGGTTGGACTGGCGGAGTCCCCCCCCCCCCCGGATAATGGCCTTTCAAATTTAATGTTTACCCCCCCCCCCCCCCCCCCCCCACACACACACACCTCAAAGCTGGCTTGAGAACCCCTATTATTCAATTCTGGCAATCCACCAGAATAAAAAAAAATTATGCAAATAGGGAGCACCCTGGATTTTTTCTTCTTTAAGGCTAAGTACCCAGAAATCAGAAAGTGAAAGAATAACTATAACAAAATGATCCCAGAAATGGCAGGGTGAGAATCAGTTTTAGAAATTTCAAGCATGAATGTATTTAACCCTTTACCTAACGTATCGCCCGCATCCGCTCGCGTAATATGCAAATTGAGCAGTTGAAAAAATTACATTTTTCAAAATATTACAACAAAACCATATCATGTGACCCCTCATTGGAACGACCTCATTGAGCTCGTTCCAATGAGGGGTCACATGAAATGGCTTTGTTGAAAGTTTTTGAAAAAAATTTAAAAAATTATATTTAAAATAATGAATTTTGATATAGTCTGCGTTAGGTAAAGGGTTAAGTTTGACATTTTTCAGGGACAATTGGCCGCTGCCATACATCTATCTGCATGTGACTTTCAACCGACCGTTTTCGTCCATCAATAAGCCTAGATCCATGCATGTGTGCATCCTCCCGTCCGATCGTTTGTACCTACCTACATTCATACGGTCATGATTAGCCATTGTGCATAAGTATATGACCCTAACCCTTTACCCAACGTAACGGCAAAAACCGGCCAGCGCTATCCTCAAAAATCGCCGATTAATTTTCATTATATTTTCATTTTTTTGTCTCAAAAACATAGGTTATGACCCCTCTTTGGAACGAGATCTTTCCAAAGAGGGGTCATAACCTATGTTTTTGAGACAAAAAAAAATGAAAAAAATTAGTTATTCAAGAATTTTGTTCGCAAGTGTCGTCTGCTTTTCATGTTAGGTAAAGGGTTAAATACCAATAAATAATAATAATAATAATAATAATAATAATAATAATAATAATAATAATAATAATAATAATAATAATAATAATAATAATAATAACAACGTACATTCATTTCTTCGCCCACCTACCTACCTATACTTATCTGGTATCTATCCCATGAAAACCACAATTCAGTTGAACTACGCATGTTTCCTTACTTTACACAGGCAAGCTCTAAATATAGCAGAAATATATTTGAATGTAAGATGAATTAAAACTGTGCACTTGTCGGTCCTTTTGAAAAATAGCAGTACTTGGCATATAGGCATACTACCAATAATAAAAACACAGGATTCCCACTGATATCAGAAAATCAAATTTAAACACTATTTAACCCTTTACCCAACGCAGATGATATCAAAATTTATTATTTTAAATATATTTTTTTTAATTTTTCAAAAAAATTCAACAAAACCATATCATGTGACCCCTCATTGGAACGAGCTCAATGAGCTCGTTCCAGTGAGGCGTCACATGATATGGTTTTGTTGAAATATTTTGAAAAATTTAATTTTTTCAACTGCTCAATTTACATATTACGCGGGCGGATGCGGGCGACTCGTTAGATAAAGGGTTAAGCACTTTTCAAGGACTCTGACCATGTTTTTCAAGGGCTGTTAAAATTTTGATATGTACTTACTTACAACATTATAGCAACACAAAGAATTTCAGTATCGAGGACCTGATCTCTGGAAAACCCAACTAGCTGGATATAGATCGTTCCTTGAGTTTCAACAGGAAGCCATCTGCAATGCTTTAGCCTTGTTGCTCTCAATGGACAATATATAGAGATCAAATAAATGTGACCCCTTACCGATTTTGTGATATCGTAAGTGTGTGGAGAAGGTTATCCTAAGACTTAATATCCCTGTGGTTGTAGGTAAACTGAATTTAAGAACCTTTCTTTTTTTATTGGTGTTTAAGGTCACATATTTATGCACTATGGCTAATCATGACCGCGACAGTTTTACGGGTGGAGGAAACCGGAGTACCTGGAGAGAACTACCGCCCAACGGCGAGCAACTGTCAGCTCCCCAACGTACGAACTCCACACAAGCAGGGTTAGCATTGGTTGAAGACAAGTGCACCATCGACGTACCCCCACGCGGGCAATGGAGACGAAGTGTCTTGCCCAAGGACACAACGCGGTTGCCGCAGGTGAGATTCGAACCGAGGACCTCTCGGCTTGCAGCCTGCACCTCTACCTACTGAGCCACCGCGCTCCCAAGAACCTTTCAAGGAAAGTGATGGAAAATCAAGTGCTTTTCAAGGATAGAAACAATTTCAAACACATTTTAAGGAAGGGGCCAAAATTTATTTGAGGCTTTTCATTTGAGTGGGAACCCTGAAACATTACGTTTCATGTTTGAAAACCGAGTCGAACAAAAAGATGTCAAGCCCACCAATCCTTAAGGGGGGGGGGGGGGGGGGGGGCTGCAGGGGGAACGTCTGCTTTGATACTGCAGATGGCGCTTTGTTGCAATCAAGTTACGAATTATCAATTATCGACGCCCCTCAGAAAACCCCATACGGCCACAATAAAAAGATAATCCTAGATTTTCATCCAACTTTTTTTTCAAACTGGGGCGGGCGGGTGAATTTTATTCTTTATTTTTTTATTTTCCCCGGAGACCGGATAATCCAGAACAGCCCTAGGAACTGATGAAGTGGTGGCATGGGGTGGAGGTTATGAGTCTAAAACCTATAACAAGAGATTACGCAGCTAAATGGGAATAAAATTTGAGTAACAATACTTCATGAATGGCTCTAAAAGGTACTTGGATCATATATACAGTACCAACAGAAATAAGTTGTAGGATAACCACAAGAAAATGTTGATCACGTGTCACTCAGTTGATAATTCCAACACTTGGCATCATTTTTGGGAAGCTCTCCCTGAGAGCTTCCCAAGAAATGATGTCAAGGGTTGAAATTATCAACAAAGGGAAAATTGTTATAAGATTAATTTTCTAGTGGTTATCCTAAAAGGAGGCGATATGGCAATTTTGTTTAAAATGCTAATAAAAAAAAATTGACGGGTTGAAAAATTAGAGACTGTGGGGATGAAAATCTAGGATTTTTTTTTATTGCGACATAAAATGTGGTTAAAAACCCCACTAAATGTCGGTTATAATCGGACACAAACAAACATAAAAAGCGAGGGGGACGATAAGGGTGCACTTGCCTTCAACCAATGCTAATCCTGCTCGTAATAAGAATGTTGAAGAGTCCGAAAGTTACTTACCGTCCCTCACTGGGTCTCTTCGAGTACTCCTGCTTCATCCATTAGTAAACGGTTTGACCCTGGCGGATGAAAGTGTTGTTAACTCTTCATCCAACGTAACAGCCAAAACCGGTCAGCGCTATTCTCAAAAATCGCCAATTAATTTTCATAATTTTTTTCTCAAAAACATAGGTTATGACCCCTCATTGAAACGAGCTCGTCGAGCTCGTTCCAATGAGGGATCATAACCTATGTTTTTGAGACAAAAAATGAAAACAATTAGTTATTCAAGAATTTTTTTTGCAAGTGTCGTCTGCTTTTTCATGGTAGGTAAAGGGTTAAACCACAACAAACTAACAAACAAACATCAAAAGCTATATATAGTGCCGAATGTTCTAAGAAATAACAATACTGTTGTAATCAAACTGGGTATACCAACAGATAACTAGGTACAACAGCTCTGGAGATGTTTCTAAGAACGTATAATATATATGTCCGTAACCATAGAAACAATTTTTAAGACTCTTTTTTAAGACATCTTCATCTGGAACACACAAACAGTGGTGGATACGGCAGTCATCTACAATTTTGAGGGTAAACAAAAATACTGAGTTTTTGTTCAAGGCCGTAAGTTTCTCAGATGTTTTGGCGAATCGGTGCTAGGGACCAATCTCAGGCCCTAACCAGGCCTAAAAGTAAATGAGTGGTGTCGGGGACCTGGTCCCAATATCACCCTTGTCCAGACCGAACTTTCCATTTTTATGCCCCGAAAAAAATGTTTCGGAAGCATATAATGTTTGTCATTTCCGTCCGTCCGTCCGTCCGTCCGTCCGTCCGTCCGTCCGTCCGTCCGTCCGTCCGTCCGTCCGTCCGTCCGCCAGGAAGATTTTCGTGTCCGCCCCATCACTCCAAGATGCTTCGTTGGATTTTGTTAGAACTTGTCATACATATTGCTTATGGGGAGACGATGTGTCGCGCACAATTTTTTTTTGTTCGATGGAGGTCAAGGTCACAGATCAAGGTCATTGCCACGTCTGGGGCATATTCACTTCCGAGTGACAGTTTCTTGTTATTTATATAATGAAATAGTTTATATATTTATAGGTGATGGCCGAATACCGAAAGCAGACTTCATCGGCACATTCACAGCGCATTCACCGGGTTTATCTATGGTTGCCGAAGGTTTATTTGTCGATTTGGACACGGACAAGAATGGCGTAATCGACGCGGGTGACATGAACAGATACTACGACAGGCTCGACAAAAATAGTGAGTGAAAAACTACGATGGACATAAAATATTGTTAGCTGTTAAGACTTAATCCTTTGAAGCCGACAGACCGTTTTCTGACAAGGGACATGATACGTCTGTCACCTTCTAAAGTTGTTCTCACATTATTTGGAGTTTCAGGTTAAAGTAGAATCTAACGATACCGTATCTGTTAATTACTTCATAAATGACATGAAGTTTTACGTGATAATACTGATATTTAGGCCTCACTTCAGGACTATAAAAATCCCTTGATATGAAAAATATTGAAAGAACCTCGATACCTTTTTGACAGTCGTGCATTAATCTATGCATGTGCATTGAATATTCATTCAAAGATTATCGGGACTTTGGGACTGGTACACAGTTTTAGGATACGTCTACGCGCGCATCGATTATTTAAATGTTGACATGCAGAAAACGTAAACCAAAAATGTGGATTTAAAGGCTCTGAATTTCATTCTTTTTCCAAAACAATACGCGATGACTGGTAGAATATTCAATGCACATGCATAGATATGAATGCACGACGATCAAAAAGGTATCGAGGTTCTTTGAATATTTTGCATATTAAAGGTTTTTTATAGCCTTGAAGTGAGGCCTAAATATCAGTATTATCACGTAAAAACCTGATGTCATTTATGAAGGGATTAACAGATACGGTGTAACGGTGGACGGACGTTTCGGACACGGACGTTTCGGACTAGGACATTTCGGACCGGACGTTTCGGACATGGACGATTCGGACTAGGACGTTTCGGACCCCGGACGTTTCGGACTTTTTTTATATTTTATATAATTTTTAGTGGATATTTTTATATGGATATTGTTAGTGGGTTTTCAATTTATTTAATTTTGCACAAATTTTTGTTACAAAAGAGTTTTGCTTATTAGGGAATTTTTTTTTGGGGGGGGGGAGCCTTTTTGTAAAACATAGTGGTAATGCAAACTGATGAAAAATTTTGAAATAAAGCTACAATGTATCATACTCCATTCATTCAGTTTACTATCAAAAACACAATTGTAGGCATCTGTTTTACTTTCTTTCTCTCAGGCTTTTTAGACTTCAAAGCTTCTTATCTTCTGGCTTTGTGTTTTTATAGCAATTTCACCACAGCTACAATTAATAGCAAGAGTGTTTCTCAGCTTCCCTCATTGTTGAGTGTGTTTTTACAGTGATTCATACTAAATTTTTATGGCAGATAATTTTTAGATCAATTCTTGTTGTTGTTGCAACACTTAATTTCAAAGTGTCCTTTTATTTTTTCTGACTTATGTGGCTTCAAAACTATTCTGCTTTTTTTTCGTTGGAAAAGGTAAATTTTATGACAGTTTTAAAAAATTATAAAACTTTCAAATGTTGTTCATTTTCATTTTACAATTTACATCCCACCCCACCCCCTCCCCCTCCCTTCCACCCACAAGAGAACAATCTCAAAAGTACACCCAAATACATTCTGGCCGAAACGTCCGCCCTGTCCAATATTTCTGTCCGAAACGTCCTAGTCCGAAACGTCCTAGTCCGAAACGTCCGGTCCGAAACGTCCGTGTCCGAAACGTCCTACATTCGTGTGTAACACGTATCGTCAGATTCTAAGGTTATAGGCACTACTGCCTTTATTGTAATTCTGGCATATTGGTCAGTGTCATCACTTTTGATGTATATATTTCTTTGTTTTTATTTTTTTAATATTTTTTTGTATGTTCTATGGACCACCGAGTCAGAAATAAAGAGTTATGATTATTATTATTATTATTAGTAGTAGTAGTAGTAGTTGTATAATAATTATTATTATTATAGAAATAAAGAGTTATTATTATTATAATTATTATAATTATTATTATTATTATTATTAATTATTATTATTATACAACTACTACTACTACTACTATTACTACTACTACTACTACTACTACTACTACTACTACTACTAATAATAATAATAATTATTATTATTATTATTATTATTATTATTATTATTATTATTATTATTATTATTATTATTATTATTATTATTATTATTATTTTTATTATTATTATTATTATTTCATCAAGTATGATGGCTGCAAAGTGAATATGTGTGCTAGACCAATCAATATTTTCACCGTGCAGCTCCAAGGCTGCACGATGAAAATATTAATTGGTCTACCCCAAAATAATGAAGACAGACTCTGCCAATTGCTGCTATTGAACTGACGTGGATAATACCACCACCAGGGGTCAAGGTAAGGGCCTGGAGACGTTCAGACATTTAAGCTAGTCTTTGACAGTTGACATCCTATGACTTTGCAGTTGTTTTTGTGCAAGTCTTGGCTGCCCATATTAGGCAGCCAAGAATTGGCAAGAAACAACTACTCAAGCACTTTGAATGTCACTTGCAAGTTTGTCCAAAGACAGCATTTTGGGCATCAACTTTGTTGCAGAAAGAAAAGTTATTAAAGTCATAATTTCTGCCACTGAACTGACATGGAAGATACCACCAGAGTTGAAAAGGTTAATATTACTTCCAACATTTGTGGCAATACAGCGAGAGCAAGGGAAGTAATGTGGTGAGAATTGAAGACTTCTCGTAAGTTTATACAAAAATCACTTCAATTGTCTTTCAGTTTTTGCACGGACACCTGTTCTAAAATGGGTGGGCTATGTGTGTAGTAGTATTGTTTTGCCGATAGACTCCTATGGTGTGAAACACTTCTGAGAATTCCCCCAAAAGAGTTTAACACTTTCGCTGCCGAAAGCTACTATATAGTCACCTATTTTATGCTGATTCTCTGTACGTCCTGGTATGCGCAGATCAAACCTACAATCTGATTAATTGTTGGAAAGGGCTCATAGAGCCCTTTCCAACAATTAATCACCTGGAAGAGTTTCAAATATGTCATAAATTTTATTAAACTTCCTCACAGACAGACACAATAGAAATCCTCCATATATGGTAAAGTGGGCGTGTCGGTGAAAGGAACAATGGGCCGCTAATTTGAAAAAAAAATATTTTGTTATGTTAAATTACCTTGATAATACGTGATGTCAGTTCGGGGGGGGGGGGGGGGGGGGTAGGGGGTTGCAACTCATACGATTAGGGTACACAAGTTACGTATTATAACCACAAAACAAGCACTCAGTTATCTCCACAAACTAATGAAAAAGTATAAATATAAAGAAATGAAAGAAGCGCAGCTATATTTCTGAGCGCTGCAATTTTATCACCTCCTTGATCTTCAAACATTTTCGTCGCTGTCATTTTCGTGATGATCATTTTTACCAGAGACCCTTAATTCTTTACGAAAATCATTATTTAATATTTTCAGATGACGGTATTGTGTCCGAGGATGAATTTGTGAACTATTTTGTTGATGTGAGTATGATTAGGTTACTATTAAGCCCTTACCTAATATGAAAAGCAGACGACACTTGCAAACAAAATTCTTGAATAACTCATTTGTTTTGGTCTAAAAAAATAGGTTATGACCCCTCATTGGAACGAGCTCGACGAGCTCGTTCCAAAGAGGGGTCATAACCTATGTTTTTGAGACAAAGAATGAAAAAATAATGAAAATTAATTGTCGATTTTTGTGAATAGCGCTGGCCGGTTTTGGCCGTTGCGTTGAGTAAAGGGTTAAAATATCACTTCAATTGGAAATTTGGAAGGTCGGAAGATCTAGCTACTTCCGGAAGGCATGTGATCGTCACCCAGAGGCAGTGGAACGGGAATGGGAAAGCAACACATGTTCCCAGGGGCGCCGGAAGCACTTTAGAATAGGAAGTGGGGGTCAGACCTTGGGAAAAGGGCATTTACTCGCACTAGCAGCCTCACCATGACATGTCGAAGCATGCATGTCTCGAAGGCCAGAGATGGGGGAGTTTGGGAGGAGGTGTCCCCCTCCCGATGCCCCCCCCCCCCATTAAATTTTGAAAGCTTCCAGAACGGATTTGGGCTGTATTTTAATTTACTTCGAGAATAAATCATTCACGGAAAAAATTAAGTGACGAACCTGGAAAGGGCATTGTCTATCTCGCCCCCTTGGTTCGAAGGCAGGGACCAAATGGAACCATTTTATATTTGGTTTTATTTCGGAATCCATGGTTCGATATAAGTGACAAAGTATGGAATAAATTTGGGTTCTATGCAAAGCCTATTGTTAGCGGTGGTTTAGTGGTTAGAGTACTAGATGTCAAACCGAAAGGTCGGTGGTTCAATCCTACCAGGGGTTACTGCGTTATGTGCTTATGTGTGATATTTAATCTCGACTGCCCAAGCGAGAGACGCTGTGCACTAACGCGTACTGCACCTTCATGGTGCACTTGTCTTCAAACGCCGCTATATGCAGAGTAAAGGCGTTGGGGAGTTCAACCCTCTACCTAACATGAAAAGCAGACGACACTTGCAAATAAAATTCTTGAATGACTATTTTTTTCATTTTTTGTCTCAAACATAGGCTATGACCCCTCACTGGAACGAGATCGACGAGCTCGTTCCAACGAGGGGTCATAACCTACGTTTTTGAGATAAAAATGAAAAAATAATGAAAATTAATTGGCAATTTTTGAGAACAGCGCTGGCCGGTTTTGGCCGTTACGTTGGGTAAAGGTTTAACAGTTGCTGGTCGCTACTCGGTGGTTCTCTCCGTGTACTCCGGCTTCTCGGCGATGTGATCCTGGCTGTTGAAAGTGTCGTTAAACTCCAATAAAATTTAACCTATTTTTGCCGTGTACATTTGCTGAAAGAAGATTGGTCATATGTGACGTTACACGGACATTGTCGGCTGTTTTGAAGGTCCAGTATATTAATCGGTACAACGCCCACCCCATCCCCACCACCACAACAGCGTACACTTTTTACCACCTTCCGTTGCATTCGCCAGGACCTGATAATCAAGAAAATGGCACTTCTGATCGAATCACGAGAGATCCAGTGCGACTTGAATATTTGTGCCCCAGACCCATCGTCACCCCACCCTACCCCACCCTACCCCACCGTATCCGTTGAGCTTCTGCTGCCTCTGTCATCATTGATTTATATATACAGGATGGGATTGGTGGCACAAATTGGGGAAGGAGCGAGTTGTAAAGGGCTACAGCCTCTATCGCCGGGGAGGTCTATCCATGTAAGGGAAGCTACTTCATTTACTGTGGGTTTGGCCGGGAATATCTAACCCTTGTCGGGGAGCACAAGCCCTTTTGTTCCGAAAATCTGGCGCCAACATTGCCAGAGGGATTGACGATCACTTGTCACGGCAGCCCCTATTGCCATAACAATAAATTATTGCGACAGCGGTTGACATTAGTGTGATTCAACCCTTATTGCAATAGCTCATTGTAATAGGTGCTGTATTGCAGTATGGAATGGTGCAGTGCGTGATGGCCAGTTGAGGTAAAGGAATCCTTAACCCGTTACCCAACACACAGGATATCATAATTTATTTTTTAAATTTAATTTTTTTAATTTTTTAAATTTAAAAAAAAAATTCCAGATATTTTCAACAAAACCATGTCAAATGACGCCACATTGGAGCGAGGTTTTTTTTCCAGTTGGTTCAGACTGGTCACTTAGCACATTAGTTTGGGTGAAGGGTTAAAGACGATCTTTCAATCCAGATTGTTGCGTGGTGATACTTGGATCACTTCAAGAAAATAACTCCACTGCTCATGAACTGAAAGAAGCCATTGGCGATAAGTGGAGCCTGCATGAGGCGAATTGATCTGGTTATCTTTTGAATGAAGTGACGGGTTTTGGAGGGAGGGGAGGGAGAGCATTTGGTAAAAACAATCTGACAAGTCCGATAATTTTCTGACAAAACGTTGGGAAGGACACCAATCCGACTCACCTTTATCTGGGCCGTGACGCTAGCCGCAAGTTAGGCTTTCTTATCAAGAAATACCCATAAAATTAGGCTTATATTATTGATTTATCATTATTTATTGGTGTTAAAGGTCACATATTTTTGCACAATGGCTAATCATGACCACGACAGTTTTACGGGTGTAGGAAGCCGGAGTACCCGGAGAGAACCACCGAGCAACAGCGAGCAACTGTCAGCTCTCCAACATACTCCACACGAGCAGGGTTAGAATTGGTTGAAGACAGGAGCACCATCGACGGGCAGTACGCCTTAGTGCAAAGCGTCACCGTGCCCCCTACATTGGCAATGGGGGTGAAGTGTCTTGCCCAAGGACACAACGCGGTTGCCGCAGGTGGGATTCGAACCGAGGACCTCTCGGCTTGCAGCCTGCACCTCTACCTACTGAGCCACCACGCTCCCAAATTAGGCTTAGAATATATTCTTAGACAGAAAGAGGATGAGTGGGTGGGAGGAGGGGGTAGTTGTCTCATTCGTTTTCGCATTTGATTTCTGCTTCAGGGGTCTTGAGTTTAAATAAGTGCACATCACCATGCAGCGTTGTTTTCTTAACCCTGCCTCTGTCACCGTGGTTAGGGGCGCGGTGGCGTTGTGATAGCCGGTTCTCGTCAGATCCGGGAAAACCCCGGGAAAATAGAAAACGAATACCATTTTCTTATGGAATGTACACATTATTCAGAGCTTCGATCAGAACTATTTGTTCTGATGAACAGTGAGATTGACGGTTTTATTGATCTGAGTATATTTGAGAAATTCAAATTAATATTTGAAAATAGAACCCCCAGTTTATGCCATAAAATCTGCAGCGTGATCCGGGATTTTTGCGCCAGACGATTATGATATGTTTAGTGATGTGTATTGGAAATTCTAGTTCACGTCTCCACGATCTTTTTCGTATCAAATTAATAAAAATATAGTACTTTGATCATGGAAAATTGGTGGATGAAATTGTAATATTTTGAGTACTACTTTTGTTCATGTTAATTGTAAATTATCGCATACTGTCCTACAGGATGTTTTATGCTAATAAATGTTATGTTATGTTATGTTATGTTATGTTATGATCACCGAAGTTAAGCAACGTTGGGCCCGTTTAGTCCTCGGATGGGTGACCGTCCGAGCGATCGATTCGGACTCCCGCGTTGTGTTCTTGGGCAAGGCACTTAACCCCGATTGTCCACATGGGGGCACGATGACGCCGTGTACTGAAGCATACTGCACGTCGATGGTGCGCATGTCTTCAACCAATCTAGCCCTGCCTGTGCTGCAGCGTGGAGTTACGATGCTGGGGAGGTGGCAGCTACTCGTCGTTGATCGGTGGTTCTCTAAGGGTACTCAGGCTTCCTCCACCAGGAAAACTGTCACGGTCATGATCAGCCATTGTGCATAAGTATGTGACCTTAAAACACCAAATAAATAAATAGTCACCGTGGTCGATTCGAGCTGTATTTCTCTCTCTCTCTCTCTCTCTCTCTCTCTCTAGATTTGAATCATCAAAATGTTTATATCTCAAATCATGGGTACATCATGAGTATGTATAAATTGTGTTCTGCTAAAATGCACTTGGGCATTGATCCTAAAGGGTGGAAATAGGAGAGAGGGTGGAAGGGGAGAGGAGGGAGGGAGAGGATGGAGAGGAAGGGGGGGCCGAAGGAGCGAGTTGATAATGATATTATCTTGTGTGGATACACCACCTCCAGCATGCTTCTAATTTTTACATGTTTTGTATATTTATTATTACTTTACCCCATATTACTGATTACATGGGAATAAGTTCAAAAATAAACTGTAAACTGTAATCAAAAATATGTTGCTTCTTTTTCAGGTCTTCGTTCTTCTGCTTGTTTTGCAAGAAACTCACCCAAGTGGAGTAGTTTAAGAAAAAGTTTCCTGTTTCATAGACTTCTGTTTTTTTTTTAAAACAAAATGAACACAGCCTTTGTATTTTAAATTTTGTACTGGGAGAAGCAATAAAACATTGATTTTAGAATAAGAAAAATGCGTTGTTTTTTTCATCGTTCTTACTGAATCAACTGAAACATTTTCATCCAAGTGTTAGTTTGTAACTGACTGATTCAGGGACGTGGCGACAGGGCGGGTCACCCCCCCCCCCCCCCCGCCCCCTCAATCCTGGCCAACATTTCTTATAGTCGGAAATTCGGAGGACAAGTCATGAGTAGTTGGAAATTCCATCTGTCTGGATTTTAGAGCTTTTTTGGCGATGCTGGTGCCTCCTTTATTTCCCAAAATCCAACTCGGTTTCAAATCGCAAAAATTCCAACTGTTACTATTTACAGCTACAGTGTACGCAATATCGAGTTTCATAAGTATGCATGATGTCAATCAGTACGAGATTTTTATAGTACGTTTACTTAGCGTAATAAAAAAAAATCCTCGAAAGTCGAAATGCACTTCAAGAAAATCACATCATGTGAAATCATTATCCTGAGTTAATTCCATCATTCACAGTTACAAAATGATGAAACATCGAAAATTGATCATCTTTGCATAAGATTTAATATTAGGAGAGTGTGAATTGTTCAAAGTTCTCAGCTTGAGCATTTGTTTAGCACATATTCAATTCCCAGAAGAATACCAAATAATAATAACAACCTGATAATTCTATCATAAATGTGTTGGCATTTCAGTTACTAGAATCAATTTTATGCCCCTTTCATGGCTTCATTTTCAGAATCTTTCTCGGTAGTGAATTTCCAACTACGTAGAGGGACCGGGGGATTCCCCCTCCCAGTCCCTCCTCCTAGTTGGAAATTCACTACCCCTCCCCCAATCGGACTCATCTAGCCACGTCTCTGGAATGCTTGGCCCAATAGACCAACTTCAGCAGTTTAACCCTTTACCTAACATGAAAAGCAGACGACACTTGTAAACAAAATTCTTGAATAACTAATTTTTTTCATTTTTTGTCTTAAAAATATAGGTTATGACCCCTCTTTGGAACGAGCTCGGCGAGCTCGTTCCAATGAGGGGTCATAACTTATATTTTTGAAACAAAAAATGAAAAAATTATGAAAATAATTGTCGATTTTTATGAATAGCGCTGGCCGGTTTTGGCCGTTACGTTGGGTAAAGGGTTAAATAGTTTGTTTTAGTAGCAGCAAAACAAACAGCGATGGCAGAGGCACGCTGGCTGTATGGTCCACCAGGCAATTTCCTGCCCCACTCCCCGTGGCCCCAAAATTAATTCAACCCAACACCTGTTGGTGCATGATATTTCGCGAAAATGGCTAAAAAGTGAACTGGATCTGATTGCATAGACTGACGGTATATCGAAATGCCCTTTGTGTGGAGGACTATTATAATCCCTGATGGGTACGGGTGTGGGATGGGAAAATCTCACCCGAGGGCAAGATATTTGGGCCAGATACGAGGCTTGCCGAGTGTCTGGACCAAATATCTTGTCCCGAGGGTGAGATTTTCCCATCCCACACCCGTACCCATCAGGGATTATTTTTCTCCTCCACCATACAGCGGTTACGTTAGCAGAGGTAATCGGCGGTCACGTGCTGATATAATCAATTCATTTGGTATTCGTTGTTTTGAAAAACTAATGACACCATCGGAAAGAGCATGCAAAAGTTATGTATATACCAAAGGTATATACCACGAAATCAATTGAGAACGGTGGCATCGTGGGGTCTAAAGAGTTTTAGAGCATCAAACTTTGATCACACGGCATTCTGATGACGTCAATATAAATTAGTTGGTAGCAAAAAACTGATACGATACGCTTAACGTCATAATAACGTTATAAATGTATAACGTCACGTGGGTGGGATGGGATACATCTGTCTCTCCCTGCTATCTCCCCCTGGACAGACGTATGTTACATATGCAGTTGGGGGAGAAATTACGATGTACCAGCAGTCCAGACTGTCATTGATCTTTCAGATGCAAGGAAACAACATTCTTTTTTCAGTTCGAAAAATAAACATCCCATTGGTTCGGGCGATGGTCGGTCCTATGGATAAGCCCCCCCCCCCCCTCCTTTTGCATCATGTTTTAACAACTGGGAGAGGAAGATGATACAAAAATGCAATTGAAATGCTCTCCATGTGGAGTGACATTCATAGCTCAAATGCAAGGAAGCAATATTTCTTCACTTTGAAAAATCAAAATTTTATCCGGGTCCAGCCCCCACCCCCTCCCCATGGCGCATTTCCCGGTAAAATGTGGACTGCCATTGATCGCTCAAATGCAAGGAAGCAACATTTCTTCAGTTTGAAAAATCTAATTTTTTCCCGGTTGGGGTCCCCCCCACTGATGCATTTCCCGGTAAGCCGCGGGCTGCCATTGATCGCTTAAATGCGAGGAAGCAACATTCCCTCAGTTTGAAAAATCTAAATTTTTCCAGGTTACTCCCCCCCCCCCGGTGCATTTCCCGGTAACATGTTTTGGCCCAGTCCGTCCCTGAGTGATGGAGGTCCGTTTTAGGGAGTGGTTCAGGTAAAAAGTGTTTGTGGACAGCATTAGACGCTCACGTGCAGAGAGTATAGAAACAGCACTAACAGATAACAACAGGTAGGTAGTCACCTGATCCGCGGTTTGTGTCTGTGTGTGGAGATTGGGTGTGTGTGTGTGTGGGGGGGGGGGGGGGGGGCTCGTCCCTGTTTTTTGTAACTATTTTTTTTACTTCGAAAGAACTGATATCAAGGGACACAGTACTGTATTAGACGCATGTCCATGTGTTATCGCTTATAATAAACAGCTATACCTCCTGCACGCGTGGCGGGTCCCGTGTAAGTCGTTACAAATTAGCTTCCCTTTTACTGACTGAGTATGAACAAAACTGAAAGAATATTTGGAGCTAAAACATGCACATTGTAGTCATGTACAAAGAAGCCACCAGAAAGTCACACTAACCTTCAATTTTCAAACGTTTTCGCGGGATATCGCTGACGAGCAAGGGCACCGGAAAGAGAAGGGGCAACTGCGTGAGGCTAGAAGGACAAGCATACTAGAGAAAACGACTTTATTTTCCAAGAACTGTAACCGAGAAACGCTCGGGTATTCGTTTTTAACTCTTTACCTAACATGAAAAGCAGACGACACTTGCAAACAAAATTCTTGAATAACAAATTGTTTTCATTTTTTGTCTCAAAAACATAGGTTATGGCCCCTCATTGGAACGAGCTCGACGAGCTCGTTCCAATAAGGGATCATAACCTATGTTTTTGAGACAAAAAATGAAAAAAATAATGAAAATTAATTTGCGATTTTTGTGAATAGCGATGGCTGGTTTTGTCCGTTGTGTTGGACAGAGATTTAACGAACTTTAACGTATTTACGTCTGCTAATGACAACGAGAGTTAGGGGGTGGTGGGTTAGAGGGGTCAGGTATAATAGCGGAAGCGGGTTGATATTCGTCAAACAAAGCAGCTGTACAATCGGCGGGGTTGAGTTCTAAAGATTGTTATCGTCCCAACCAGTTTACTGACACCGTATGTAACATATGAAATCACAAGCAAACTATATAACACATATTTCTTACCGACTAATTTTTCTTTATCCCAAACAAGCAACTGACATAAATAACAATAAAATAGCGCAACGCGAAGAATTACATATAGCCCCTCCTGCAATGCCAACATTGGCAACACAGAAATTATTAAATTTTCTGCTGGGCATTCAACAAAAATGGGCAAAAAACAAAACAAAAAGAAACAATACAAAAACGTCACACGGATAGTTTTTTTCTAAGCTTAAAAAGGGGCATAACTGTGATAACCGTGGTAAGAGTGCCTGGACAATATTCGGGTATCTGTTCCTCCAGAATGGTCTATCACCACACCAAAGGACATCAAAATCCAAGAACCGAAGCCAGAGTTAAAATGCAAACTCTTCATATGGGCAAGCCAGGAAATAAGCAGACCGTCATCTGCAAAATGAGGTCCCGGTTCGAATGTTTAGGATCTGTTCAAATATAACAATTAACAACGGGTACAGGAAAGTTTTATAAGTGTACCAAAGGCCATAACTCTGGTCTGTATACATGGACAAAACCCGCAATGTGTCGATGTCTTCTCCCCCATGCTAGTCTCTCACCATACCAAAGGACATCAAACCCGCACACGATCGACTGAGTTATAATACAAAACGTTCGTACAGAGAGTTTTCTAATTTCTACAAGGGACATAACTGTAGTATTGATGTGTGGATAAATCCTGCGATTTGGAGATATCATTTTGCCCATGCTGGTCTACCATCGTACCAAAGGACATCAAAATCCGACAATTGATGCCAGAGTTATAGTACAAAATGTTTGTACAGACGGACCGACAGATGGGCGGATGGACGGACGAAGGTCTCCACTAGATACTCCTTCGACTTTTCAAGTCGGGAGCATAATAATCTAGGGCGAATCCTTGGTACTTCCTTAGTACAACCATAGTACATCTTTAGCGCTTCCTTGACCCTTTACCTAACCTGAAAAGCAGACGACACTTGCAAAAATAATTCTTGAATAACAAATTTTTTTCATTGTTTGTCTCAAAAACATAGGTTATGACCCCTCGTTGGAACGAGCTCGACGGGCTCGTTCCAACGAGGGGTCATAACCTATGTTTTTGAGACAAAAAACGAAAAAAATAATGAAAATTAATTGGCGATTTTTGAGAATAGCGCTGGCCGGTTTTAACCGTTACGTTAGGTAAAGGGTTAAATCGTCCGTAGGCGCCGTAGGTACACCATAGTGCCTCCATAGAAATTCTCTACCTTGGCCAAAACACACCGGTTTCACCACGGTTCAAAGCCGTAGCAATTTGGGGGCCAAACCGTGAGAGCCGCTTGAGACAGGTCAGGAGATACATATGTGTATATCTCACCCATGACAAATTTCATTGATTTTAAGCAGGTAATTTTCGAGGTGGAGAGCGCGGTGAGTTATAGGTAAGACCATTGGAGTCTGGTCGACGGATCAATCCTGACTTACGCCCTGCACGTTGTGTCCTTGGCAAAACACCTCGTCCCGATTGCTTGTGTTGGTACGCGGTGTCGCTGTGTATTAACCCTTTACCTAGGGTAGCTGCAAAAACGTCTAGAGCTATTCACAAAAACATTGCATTATTTTTTTTTCATTTTTGTCTCAAAATATATGATATGACCCCTCATTGGAACGAGCTTGTTGAGCCCGTTCCAATGGGGATCATAAGCAATGTTTTTGACGCAAAAATCAAAAAAATAGTTATTCAAGAATTTTGTTTGCAAGTTTCCTGTCGTGTTAGGTAAAGGGTTCCCTTTGAACCCTGGTGGTAGCTTCCATGTCAGTTCAATGGTAGCATTTAGAAGATTCCATCTTCATTATTTAGGGATAGGGCAATTAATATTTTCAGCCTTAGAGCTGCACTTTGAATATATTGATTGTTCTACTCAAGACATTAACTTAGCAAGCATCCAACTTAAAGAAATTATGAAGTAACATGTCCCTGGACCCGAGGAGCGATCTCGCGTGTTTAAAGGGTTAAGGTATTGGGCACGACGACGCTACACATATATACAACCGATGCTTATCGGCCTGCTAAAGCCAGGTTTACAAGTGTGTTGTGTGACGTAAGTCCAAATATCAAAACTAGTCTTTTAACCCTTTACCCATTGTAACGGGAAAAACCTACCAGAGCTATTCTAAAAAATCGCCAAATAATTTTTATTATTTTTTTCATTTTTTGTCTCAGAAACATAGGTTATGACCCCTCGTTGGAACGAGCTCGACGAGCTCGTTCCAACGAGGGGTCATAACCTATGTTTTTGAGACGAAAAATTAAAAAAAATTAGTTATTCAAGAATTTTGTTTCCAAGTGTCGTCTGCTTTTCATGTTAGGTAAAGGGTTAAGAAAGTACATGACTACTAGCAAGAGAGAATTGAGATCTTATACTCCAATCCTGACGAAAAAGTCCCGGCTGGAAAAATATGGAAGGATACTCAGCTGATATGGCTTCAAACTCGGCTGATATGACGCCGATCTCGGCCGATATACCCTGATAGTTACTCGCCGTTGCTCGGAAGTTCTATCCATGCATGTACCCAGGGTTCGTCCACCTATAAGACTGCCAGACACGGTACGACCCTGGTTGTTGAAAGTGTCGTTAAACCCTAATAACGAAACGAACAAGTAGGAGGGTATATGCGCACAAAAACAGTTGAAATCATAAATGGCTGACAATAAAAATGATCTTCCTTTCATTTATTCTTCTGTCAAACTGTCGGCTGACGACAACCGTTTGTTTAACCCTTTGCCCAACGTAACGGTAAAAACCGGCAAGAGCTATGCACAAAAATCACCATTCAGTTTTCATTATTTTTTTCATTTTTTTGTCTCAAAAACAAAGCTAACGACCCCTCATTGGTACGAGCTCGTTGAGCACGTTCCAATGAGGTAGCATAAATAATTTTTTGACTCAAAAAATGAGAAAAGAAATAGTTATTCAAGAATTTTGTTTGCAGGTGTCGTCTACCTTTCGTATTAAGTGAAGGGCTCGTTAATAAGGGGTCATAAATTATGTTTTTGACTCAAAAAAAAAAAAAAAAAGAAAAAAAATTAGTTATTCAATAATTTTATTTACAGGTGTCGTCTGCCTTCGTGTTAGGTAAAGGGTAAACAAGTAGGGGCGTAACTATGGAGATGTAAGAGTGTGGCATCCCCATATTTTTCCAGTCAGGATTTATTTATTTATTTATTAGGGTATTAACGGCATTTTAGACAGCCAGGATCACCTCGTGTCGGACAGTTTTATGGGTGGAGGAAGCCGGAGTACCCTAAGAGAACCACCGAGTTACGACGAGCAACTGTCAGGCTTCCCAACATACTAACAAGCAGGGTTAGCATTGGTTGAAGACAAAAGTGAGTGGATTTGATTGCATATACTTCCGGTACATCAGGCTTGACTGCCAGTATATTGAATTGTCTATGTGGACTGCCATTTCAATATTCCAGCAGTCTACACGCTAAAAACTAAAGTGTTAAAAACTACACTTGAAGTGCTGTATTTAACACTTACTAAGTGCTGAACTAGCACTTTGTTCAGGTGTAGATATCCCAGAACTTGACAGGTGTTGAAAATAATACAACTTGACAAGTGTAATGTCGCGACACTTAAAAGGAAACAACGCAGATGACGCGGATCAGGCTCGAACTCTCGGGCCTGATCCGCGTCATCTGCGTTGTGTCCTTTTAATTATGTATCCACCAAGGGCAAATCAAATTATGGACGATTCTGGAAGAACCACCAATGCTAGACACGTGGGAAGTGCCATCCATTCAAGTTTCAGATGTCTGACGATTGTAATGTCTAAGTGCTTAGAGCATTGCACTTTGAGTGTTAAAATCAAACCCTAAGAGTTAGAATGGGTTTAACACCTTGAAAGTGTCAGTTTTAACACTTTAGTTTTTTGTGTGTACTTTGCCTTTGATCGCCCAGATACATGCTGAAGAAACAGCGTTCTGTCAGACAGAAAAATCAAAATTTTCTCCTATTGGGTCGAACTATGGTCGGCTCGATCCAATTGATCACTCAGATGTAGGGAAGCAGAGTTCTTTCAGTTCGAAAAATCAATATTTTCTCCGGGTCCGTGTCCGGGTCCGTGTCCGGGTCCGTCCTTGGTAAATTTCCCGATAACATCCTGATCAAGGCATTCCTTCGTAGAAATGATGTAGTTGAAATATTATTCATATCGGGACTTCAGCCATCACACTCGGGACAAATGATACCCCCAATCGGTCACCTTCGCGACCCCTGTAAACAGGTAAACATCCTATCACTTATTATGCACCCGACCTCCTTAGGAGGTTCGGTAGGTAAACAGTCGAGGTCTCAGGCCGTCTGTCCGTCCGTACCAGCATTTTCCCTTGTATCTCAGCCACCGCTATTCCGATTTGAATGATATTTGGTGTTGTGACAGAGCATCATGGGAGAACGATACCTGTGTAGCGTGAGTTTTTTCCACATATTTTTTCCAGAGTTAGAAAATATTTTGGGGTCGGGGGCATTGGCACACGCTTTGCGTTGCCCCTCTTGTCAAGATTATGTGACGGTTTTCCTACGGTTATGCTACGGCACCACTAGAAGCGCTACGGACAAGCCACAGTTACCCTACGGTTTGTGTCGGTTAATCACGGTGATGCTACGGTGTTAGGGACATGCATATTGAATTATTTTTACTCCCCCGAATGCGCATGCGTGTAATCAGTCGTAAAAATGACAATCTAACTTACTATAGAGATCTATAGGAGAAAAATGAAAAGCTTTCATTTGCCACAGATTTAATTTTTTTTTACAAAATGGACGGACATGTGATCAAATATTTTATAACATACTTTTTAAAATGGTATCAAATATGTTTTGTTAAAATTAGTTTTCATTGGTTCCATTTTTGTTTAAAATTTTCACTTTTTATCCCAGTACATCATCTTATTAATTTGTTAGAAAAGATTGAGGGGGCAGGGGTGGCGCCATGGATTTCTCTACAGGTGGAGCTGACCTCTCCGACAGGGGGGCTGTAACATTTGACCTCCCAAACGAAGGAAAATGAGTGAAAATTGATAAATTGGAGAACCAAAATAGAGGCAAATTGAGTATGTTTGTTGATTATTTAACCCTTTACCTAACCTGAAAAGCAGACGACACTTGCAAAAATAATTCTTGAATAACTAATTTTTTTCATTTTTTTGTCTCAAAAACATAGGTTATGACCCCTCGTTGGAACGAGCTCGACGATCTCGTTCCAACGAGGGTCATAACCTATGTTTTTGAGACAAAAAATGAAAAAAATAATGAAAATTAATTGGCGATTTTTGAGAATAGCGCTGGCCGGTTTTGTCCGTTACCTTAGGTGAAGGGTTAAAGTAAACATATTATAATAAGGTCGGGAAATATTTCATCTATAAAGCCAGTTTGACGAACGACATTAAGGGATTTCGTGAGAATCACTATTCTCTATCAAAGTCCAGTGCTGCACGGGTTCGAGACTGACAAGACGAGATATCTATTTTCGATTGTCGGAAATTTCTCGTGAAGTCGGGTTTACGAGACTCTCCGACGGACTGACTAAAAATCTCCGACGGGGGGGGGGGTGGGGGTGGGGGGTGGGGGTGGGGTGTGTGGCTTGCTGGACCTCTCCGACGGGGGGGGGGGGGGCTGTAGCCCCCTCTGACCCCCCTTGACGCCACCACTGTGAGAGGGTAACTTCAAAGTCCTAAACATGTAAATAAGTAAGTAAGTAAATTTGGACGGACATAGATTTAATGAAAGGAAAAATTAATTTTCTTTGTTCTATAAACATTATTTTGGATATATTATTGTTTTAATGGTTCCATTTAACTTTGAAAAGCGGTATTTTTTCTCTATTTATGACTTTGCGATAAATAATACCTCTCCCCCATCAAGACAATTACATGTGAAATAAGACCGCGTGCGCGTTCGTGCGTGAAAAATGACGAGAGATGACTCGAAATTCTTGCCCTTACTAAAGGAGTAATGTCGGATCGGCTACGGATATGCTACGGTTGTATCCAGGTGCCTGCGGTTTTCTACGTTCACTTACGGTTGGTGGCGGGAAAAATGAAGTTTTCAAACATTTGAATATTGCGCCACGGAAAAAACAAGGCGGCGGAAGCGCGAGGGTTTATCCCGAAACACCACAGTCGTGTCTACGGTCCCGGAACGGATTTACCAGGAATAATCACGGATTAAAACCGTGTGCTTCTGGCACCCCGAATCGTGAAAGTGAGAACATCGCTTTATGCGTGTACGTGTGTGAGTGGAGTGAGAATGAGGCTATGAATTCTTGAAATTTCTGGTAGAAATGGCACGTCCTGATACTTTGTGTCACTAGATTCTGTCGGAATTTTCCAAGTCTCGACCCAGCCCCCAAACCCCCCACACTCTAGAAAGATATCCATGCACTATCTGCATACGACAATATCAAGTTGCTGTATGATTCGTTTGTTATATTTTTCAAGAACATTTTGTATCGTATCAGCAAGTCACAACAACCAGTAGAAGTTTTTCTCAACTACGTTGGAACAGCGTGATGATGGACCCCTATAAATTTGTTTGGATGTCATATAGCAAGAGCTACTAAGAGTGACATTAAACACAAATAAATAAATAAATACCAAAATTCTAAGGATCATATCATCATTTTTATCTAATTGAAAAATCAAAGTGAGGGTCAACCGCGAGGTGTCAGACGAGATAAAACTCGAAGCGGGCACTCCACAGGGTTCGGTCCTTAGCGCGCTTTTATTTATAATATATGTGAACGACATTGACAAAGTAGGGAAGAACCACGTTGAACTATCTCAATTCTCAGACGACAAAGGAATGTGGACGACCATTAAGTCTCGAAACATAATACAAAACCGCCTGCAGGATACCATCAGCGACCTTCAAGACTGGTGCGCTCTGTGGCGCATCAAGCTAAATGCCGCGAAAACACAAAGAATCGCATTCTATAAAAAGCAAAGGAAAAAAGCTGTCCCTTATATTGAGCTTAAGCTTTACGACCATAAACTTGAAGCTAGTAATGAGCCAAAGTTTCTGGGATTCACCCTGGATAGCAGTCTCAATCTAAACAATCACGTAAACTCAGTCACTGTCAAAGCCACTAAACGCATCAATTTCCTGAAAATGATTAGAGGTAAAAATTCGGGAGCCAATAAAGAAGTTCTCCTCAAGCTTTACAAATCATATATGCGCCCAGTACTAGAATATGGGGCCATAATAACAAGTGACCTGAATAAAACCAACATTGAAAAACTACAACGGGTCCAAAATCATGCCTTGCGAGTGGCTCTGCGCAAGCCCACGTGGACATCGATAAAACAACTTCACGAGATAGCAAAATAGACACTATAGTAATGCGCTTAAAAGATCTTCAAAGCAAAACTCTACATAGACTTCAAGACAGCGAATTAATAATAGAACTCAATGCGCATCGCGTCCTCAATAGGAAAACTAAATAATCTGGGGGCGTGTCCATCGAAAGGGTTAAAGATTACATCATTGCGATGGGGTGAGCCAGACATTCTGTGACATAAATTCAGAACTGGCTGCAGGTGACACGATACGCACGAAAGCTTGCCTCTATTACCAGTGGGAGTTGCAAACAGCGAGGAAAATCTCCACCTGCTGCCGGGTCTCCCCTCCCCTCCCCGAGATATAAAATTTCGGGGAAAAAATGCTGGCTTCCCCATCCACATGTCACTGGTCGTCACGGACGGAACAGTTGTAAATTAAAAACCGAATTGCTCTAATTTCCAGCTTTCTATCTTTTCTACCTCCTCTATCTCATCAGACACACGACCAAACTGAATAACAAACTATGAGGGATTGAAACAATCCTCATGCAAAGATGAGTAGAAAACCTAACAAGACCAAGGCAAGGATTGAAATAATCTTGCCAGCAAACAGCCCTTTTAAGGTTTTTTTTTTGGGGTGTGTGTGTGGGGGGGGGGGGGGGGGGACGTCATTTGCAATTCCCGAAAGATAACCAGATATCTCATAATCACATACGGCATCCTATCTCCCAGAAGGCTTGATGGATGACTCCCGGTTTTTCAAAACTAAACTGTTGGAGCTTTCTCCACTCCTTTTTTGTAACCGCTATGATCATATACCGGGGCCGCTATCAAACCGGCGTTGCTGTTTGGTTTTCTTTTCTCTTCTTCCCTTAAATTTGCCATCGCACAACATTATATTCTAGCTCACCACCATGGTGGGACTCAAATCTCTACCATCGCCAAGCTGAAACCGAACAGAGCCCACTCTCTAATAGTCTTAATGGCGTTGAGAGATTGATTATTGACAATCTATCACTCCAACGCAAACTGCCTGGAATTCTAACCGCGTGCATACCCCATCAGACCCCATTTGAGGCAATAGGAAAGCTGGGTCTGTGTGATCCAAGTGAAATAAAATAAGGTTAACCGGGTCGCAAGGGATTTGTAAATCCCACATCGTCCCTGCGCGCCTTCGGCGCGCTAAAACCTTTCATTCATTCGTTCATTCGTTCGTTCGTTCATTCGTTCGTTCGTTCGTTCGTTCGTTCGTTCGTTCGTTCGTTCGTTCGTTCGTTCGTTCGTTCGTTCGTTCGTTCATTCATGCATTCGTTCGTTCGTTCGTTCGTTCGTTCGTTCGTTCGTTCGTTCGTTCGTTCATTCATTCATTCATTCATTCATTCATTCATTCAATAAATAAATGTGAACGAATAGATAACAAACAAGTTATATGACCATTGCGTTTTTTAATCAGTTTAAATAAGATTAATTTGGATTTCTATACTAATGGTTGATAGTGATACTGTTCTTTGTGTTGAGGTACTCTTCATGCCCCAGATCAATTTATGTGTTGTGGATGGATTTCCTGTAAAATAATATTAAGCATGTATATAAAGAAAGAAAGAAAGAAAGAAAGAAAGAAAGAAAGAAAGAAAGAAAGAAAGAAAGAAAAAACCGAAAAAAGAAGAAAGAAGAAGAAGAAGAAGAAGAAGAAGAAGAAGAAGAAGAAGAAGAAGAAGAAGAAGAAGAAGAAGAAGAAGAAAGGAAGGAACAAAGAAAGAAAGAAAGAAAGAAAGAGAGAGAGAGAGAGAGAGAGAGAGAGAGAGAGAGAGAGAGGGCATATTCCGGTAAAGAGAACTAAATTAGGGAAGAAGAAATGATTGCTTTTCCAATACAAGTGCCACTGAAACCTGCGTTAAATTTCATCGGAAAAATTCCATCTTGGAAGGTATGTATTTATTTATTGGTGTTTAAGGTCATATATTTTTGCACAATGGCTACTGGGGACCGCCACATGGAGATAAGGTCAAGTTTAGTCAATCGTTTATACCCATGTTGCATATGTTAGAGGCCTTCCACCCCAAGGATTGCAGACTGGGTCCTATTTTACCAGTAAAAATATAGCTTGTTCACAACAGTAAACAAGTACTTCCCGGGGGTTCCCACGGGGGAGACGGGCAATTCTCCCGATCAATATTTGCTTGGACACCCTAATGATCGTGTGGTATCCACTTGTTGAGGAAAGATTTATGTTGTCAGCAGCAATTCAAAACGTTTTATGAAGTAAATCATTTGACACCAGGCAAAACATTTATCAAGGTCATAAGACCAGGAATTAATGCTATAAAACTTTTACAATTGTATTTTCTAGAATTGTATTTTCTACCTATTATGATAACTGACTGAAATGAACCATTAGCATTTTAAAAGATATGGCAATTTGCCAACTGGCAAATTGTCAGATCTTTGAAAATGCTAATGGTTCATATTAACCCATTTAAAGTCATAACTAGAAAATACAATTCTAGAAAATACAATTTCAAAAGTTTTATATCATTGGCCCCCTGAACACTAAATTGTGTGTATCATAACGATGCTACACATTTTTCATCAGATATGATTTTCTTTTCCAGAATTACCCATTATCAAACTCAGTTGATATGGCTTCAAACTAGGATGATATGACGCCGATCTCGACCGATATGAACCAAGCTACATTTGCCCCCCTTGACGTGTTAATAGGCGCAAACAATTTGTATATATTTAAATATTTATTGGTGTATAAGGTCACATACTTATGCACAATGGCTAATCATGACCGTCACAGTTTTACGGGTGGAGGAAGCCGGGGTACCCGGAGAGAACCACCGAGCATCGACGTGCAACTGTCAGCTCCCCAACATCGTAACCCCGCACTGCAGCACAGGCAGGGTTAGGTTGGTTGAAGACATGCGCGCCGTCGACGTGCAGTGCGCCTTAGCACACGGCGCCATCGTGCCCCCGTGTGGACAATCGGGGATAAGTGCCTTGCCCAGTGACACAACAGGGGAGTCCGAATCGATCGCTCAGACGGTCACCCCTCCAAGGACTAACCGGGCTCGACGTTGATTAACTTCGATGATCTGACGAGAACCAGTTACCGCAACGCCACCGCGCCCCCATCAATTTCTTTACATGGAAATGTTCACAGAACTTTATTCTGCGAATACAAGAAGGAAAATTGCCATTACCAAACAAGGAGGAGTGTTTTGAAGCAGAGGTTTGTATTATAAGGAATTAAAGAAGGTAATAAAAAATGACGAGGTGAATGAAGAGAAGAAAGAAGAGACACGTACAGAAAATTTATCGCAAACTAAAATTCAGAGTCGTAAGTGGATATTCGTCGAAGTAGAAGAAGCGGTAGTTTAGCTATACGTACGTTGCGACTCCCCCCCCCCCCTCCCCCCCCCCCCCCCCACACACACAGAATAACAGAGACGTTCGGATAGCTGAACTACGAGAAAAAGAAGAGGAAACGCCGGATTTTGTTTGGTGAAAAGAATGAAAAACAATAACACTGTCAGAAAACTTAACAGATTTGAGAAATTTTTGTAATTGTTTTTTTTTTTTGGTTTAATAAATAAAGAGGTTTCATATCGGCCGAGATATCAGCGTTAGTGTTGGGCTGATATGAAGTTGCCACGGGCTGATATCTTGCCCGATACGAAACTAACCCAGTAATAACATCTAATTATTTATTTTATTGCACATGATTTTATTTCCCAGATTTGCCCATTATCAAACTCGGCTGATATTACGCCAACCTCAGTCTATATGAACCAAGCTACAGTTACCTCCCTTGATGCGTTACACGGTGCCACCAATTTGTTTACATCGAAATGTACACGTAACTTTATTCGACCAACACAATCAGGAAAAAAAGGGCTTTACTATGTATGGTGGCGTGGTTGGAGGCAGAGTTTTGTATGATAAGGAAAGAAAGATTAAAACTCCGAGTTGTAAGTGGAGATTCGATGAAGTGGGAGAAGAGGTTGTTTATCCTTTACCAAACACGAAAAGCAGACGACACTTGCAAACAAAATTCTTGAATAACTAATTTTTTATATTTTTTGTCTCAAAAACATAGGTTATGACCCTCACTGGAACGAGCTCGACAAGCTCGTTCCAAAGAGGGGTTATAACCTATGTTTTTGAGACAAAAAATGAAAATATAATGAAAATTAATTGGCGATTTTTGTGAATAGCGCTGGCCGGTTTTGGCCGTTACGTTGGGTGAAGGATTAAGCTATCCGCACGTCGCGGATTCCTCCTTCCCAATGGGAAAGCCGAGACGTTCGGATGGCTGAATTTGCAGTAGGAGAACTGAAACAGAGAGAAACAATAACATTATCAGAAAACTGTAACAAATCTGAGAAATTTTGAAATTATTTGTTAATATTTGTTTTCTTTTAATAAATATAGATATGGTTAGTTTCATATTGGCATGTGTAGGGTATTCAATCTTCATTTTAACACAAACCCTTGTACTTTAACGATTGAATATGGCAAATGCAAATGTAAGAAGACTTTTGTCTGAAGCAGAAATGTGGCGGGCTGTATGGATGGTGGAGCAAGGGGCTACCCATCGTCAGGTTGGTGAAGCCCTTGGTGTGCTCCATACGGTGATCACTAGAGCCTGGGCAAGATTTCAGCAGTGTGGCACACCAGTAAGACGGCATGGCGGTGGTAGAGACAGGGCAACATCTGCAGCTGAAGACCGGTTTTTGATCATTCAGGCCCGTAGGAACCGCTTTGCCACAGCAACCCAGCTTTGCAGTGACCTTCAGAATGCATCTGGGGTAAATGTTTCGACGCAGCCTATCCGGGCAAGGTTGCGCGAAGATGGACGCCGATCGAGAAGACCATGTATTCGCAATCCGCTGATCCAGAACCACCGCCAGGCACGATATGAATGGGTCATGGGCTACGTTGGGTGGACAAGAGAAGATTGACGACCTGTCCTTTTTACAGATGAGACCACACAGACATACGTTATAGGGTATGGAGAAGACCAGGAGAGCGATTCCATGCAACCAACATTGCTGAGCATGATCGGAGGGTCAATCATGGTCTGGGGTGGCATCAGCAAGGATGGACGTACAGAGCTCTGTGTCCTTGAACGTGGTACATTGACTGCACAATGGTATATTGATGAGATTCTGGATGTCCACGTCAGATTGTATGCAGGTGCAGTGGGTGATAGATTTATTCTGATGGACGATAATGCCCGTCCTCATGTTGCCCATGCTGTCGGGGAGTACCGACAGAGGGAGGGGATTGAGCGTATGGACTGGCCAGCAAGATTCCCTGGCCTCAATCCAATCGAACATGTCTGGAATGAGGTGCAGCTTGCAATTTCAGCCCGACCAGTCCAGCCAAGAAGTGTCTAGGTTAGTCCAAGGATGGAACAACATCCCACAAAGGACCACCATGAACCAGACTGGGAGCATGAGAAGGCTCTGTGAAGATGTAATTAACAGTAATGGGTCTCATACTCGATATTGAACCCATACCAGTTCGCTCCGTCAACTTTTCGGCAAATTTGAAAAATTTCCTCTTTTACCAATAATATCCATTTTCCATGGTTATCGTATTTAAAAGCTAAAAATAATGTCAAACACAAATAATATCTTAATTTCTGTATTTAAATCATCAAAGATATAATTAAATAAAAATATATACACTTTCCATCACAATATTTCAACTAAAACGTAAAACAGGCAGGTGGATTTACTTGGTGCTTAGCAAACTTTGAGTAGTATATTTATTTATTTATTTATTTATTTATTTACTATGGTTTAATGACACTTTAACGGCCAATGTCATATAGTGTCGGTAACAGTTTTAAGGGTGGAGGAAGCCGGAGTACCCAGAGAGAACCGCCGAGTAAAGACTGCCAGCTCCCCAACATCGTAACTCTGCGCTGCAGCACAGGCGGGGTTAGACTTTTTGAAGACATGCGCACCATCGATGTGCAGTACGCCTTAGTACACACTCGACATCGTACCCCCATGTGGACAATCGGTATTAAGTGCCTTGCCCAAGGACAGAACACGGAAGTCCGAATCGATCGCTCAGACGGTCACCCATCCAAGGACTAACCGGTTTCGATGTTGCTTAACTTCGGCGATCTGACGAGAACCGGTTACCGCAACGCCACCGCGTTCCCAAGTAACCAAGTAACAATTTAATTCCTAAACTGACTTCACGATATACCCCTCACGTTTAATGTTTAATCTCCACTGATGGTTTAGATTGCATTTTTACAGCACACATTACTGAACACAGTTTTGCAATAAAATCTAACTTTCTGTATTTATTTTATTTCATTCGCTTTTCTTCACCCAAAACAAATCATATTCCCACTCCAACTCACCGAAAATGGTATTCCACTCCCAGTATCGTATATCACTCTCAGCGATGAAGGACTATTCCATGCACTCCCATCATCGTATATCACTCTCAGCAATGACGGACTATTTTTATTTTATTTTATTGCTTACAAATCAATGAGCTCTGCCAAATGAGATTGAATTGGTTAAATTTCTAGATGCATTATGGGAAATTTTTTTTCTGCCTGAAATTTAGATATTTTGACATCAGTGTGCAGGGGGTTAATGTTTAATCTCGACTGATGGTTTAGATCGCATTTTTACAGCACACATTACTGAACACAGTTTTGCAATAAAATCTAACTTTCTGTATTTATTTTATTTTCATTCGCTTTTTTTCACCCAAAACAAATCATATTCCCACTCCAACTCACCGAAAATGGTATTCCACTCCCAGCATCGTATATCACTCTCAGCGATGAAGGACTATTTTTATTTTATTTTATTGTTTACAAATCAGTTAGGTTGAATCAATTATAAAGGGTTGTTTTGGGAAAACAAATGAGGAGAAAATAAAATAAATGCAAAAGTTCACTGCTCAGATTCGCATACGATTTTATCTTCTTGTGGCCCGCGCGGATTATTTAACTCGGCTAATGCCTCATGAAATAATCCTCCACGCGCTCCACTCGAAGATAAAAATCAAATCCGAGCTATGAACTATTGTCTAGTCTATATATATTCAGTTTTATACCATGATTACCTCTTCTACTATATATGAAAAGCCTATGGCATAAATTTTAGCTTTGCACACCAACCGCGGTAAACACACCAGCAAGGGGATTTCAGTAGTTAAAATTTACGCCACCAGTAGAACTACATCCATGTTGACCTTTGGTGACCTTGACCTGAATGTAAACTTGTCTAAATTTATCACTCGTCGCCTCGCAAAGAGTGAAATGAAAGCGGCAATTATTTATTACGTTTTTAATGAGTTTACCTCATAAGATACAAAAAAGTAACAAACATGCGTTGTCTCAAGTTTATAAAGCATCCATAACTCGAAATAGTGTGTTATGTTATTACAATGAAAAAGGCCCCGAGATTTGTTTCTTTTTCCATTTCGTTTCGGCGATGAAATTGACAGCGGAAGTACCGCCCACCGGTGCTCATGTAAATTAAAACAGATTCTCACATATGTACGTCTGCAGCTCAGTAAAATCGAGAAAAAATAACAGAAACTCTTAGAAATCTGACGATCATGGTATAAATAAAGTATACACAAAGTAGCTTGGTGTACCAAATGTTCACCACTCGTGGTGAAGTGGTGTTAACCGCGCGCCAAAGGCTCGCGGTTAACACCACTTCACCACTCGTGGTGAACATTTGGTACACCAAGTTACTATGAGAAAATTCTATATTTATCTCCCCTAAAAGGCGACACAAAGTATATTAGAAGTTGGCAAGGTATAGTATATCTCCAACTCTATACACGAAACATCCTATTTTTACCTTATATTGTATCAAATTTGATATTTTAATGCCTTACCCGAATACTTCTTCAGTGAGGTATACCCCAAATACTGTCCATTAACTGGTAACAGAAAAAAAAATAAACAAACATGAGTATTTTATGTAATGTATATTTATTGGCGTTTAAGGTCATATATTTCCAGTGGCAGACTGGGCCAAAAAAATGTTACCGGAAAATGCACCGGGGTGGGGGTTGGGGGTCGTGGAGGGTGGAGGGGGGGGGGGCTCCGAAATAAAAAAGGATCTTTCAAACTGAAGAAACTTTGCTTCCTTGCATTTAGGCGATCAATGGCAATCCACATAGAAGGCATTTCAATTGCATTTTATATAATATTCCTCCCTCAGTCGTCAAAAATTGATGAAACAAGGTGGTGGTGGTGGGGGGGGGGGGGGGGGGGAGTGGGGCGTACCCATAGGGTCGGCCATAAGCTCGGACCAATGGAAGACAATTTTTATTTTTCGAACTGAAAGAATTTTGTTTCCTTGCATCTGAACGATCGATGTCAGACTGGGCTGGTGGTGTATCGAAATCTCCTCTGTATGGACTGCCATTGAGATCCATTTCACTTTTTAGCCATTTTCGTGAAATATCATGCACCAACAGGTGTTGGGCTGCATCAATTTTGGGGGCCACAGGCGGCCCACATGGGGCCCGTCGGGAAATTTGCCAGTGGACCATATACGGCCGGTCCGCCTCTGTATATTTCTGCACAATGACTAATCGTGATTGCAACATGGATATAAAGTCAAGTCCGGTAAATCGTTCAAACTCATATTGATCATTTTCGTTCCACTTCATATACATCAATTATCTTGTTCTATATAACCAGTAAGTACTGCTTTACTTTCCTGGGTTCCCACTGGGAAATATTATTTTAAAATATCATATCGCACCTTGTCCTTCACATATCAAATGTTTTCAGCCCCTTGTTTACGAGTGCATGATACTGTCTATCTGGTATACCCATATGATATATGTACTTCTGGATCGCCGAGAGCGAGGACGAGCCTCGAGGCAATGTGTAGAACGGACCCTGCGAGCACCGAAGGCGGGGAGAGGGGGGGGGGGGGGGTCCTACACCGATTTTTTAAAAAAAATTAGTGCCAGGAGAAGTATTTTCTTGACAATATATACTCATGCATTTCCTTACAGTTTCCGTAATTTATTACATGTATTTCTGTGTCTGTGGTGCATTGTTTCTCCAAGAATAATCATGACAACCACGATACAGGAAAGACCGGTAGAAAACTAACAAACTGGAACAAGTGTTTCTTTTAATGAGAATGGAACCTGGTCAATAATGCAACTATGTGATCCTGCTACCTCCAACAGCGTCGGAGGCCGGTACCAAAGGCCTTCTCGCGACTCTCAGCTCAGACAGGTCGATAGGTCAACGCACACTTTTTTAAAACACCAAACATCCCGGGCCCCGGGGAAGTTGTTACCCCCCTCTCCTGTCGGTGTTAGTGTGTATGCTAGAGGCGTTGATAGCTTTCTCAAGTGGTGAGGCGAGGACATCAAATTTCCGACAAAAGTTAAGGGGCGTTGCATTACTTCGTGTCACTGGCGGCATGCGGAGAGGAAATGAATCTCTATTTCTGTCGAATTGCAAAGGCGGAGCGAAAGGTGTGTGTGTGTGTGTGTGGGGGGGGGGGGGGGGATTGACACCCCAAAAATAATTTTTCCATTCGGGACATGTTTGTCTGGATTGGAGTCTAAGATATCGCCAGAAATCACGTAGTTTTTTACGACACTAATTTTGATACAGTATAGTCGCCGCGGATTGATCGTAATCCACGCATGGGCAGTAATGTCCACGCCTGCGTTTACCAGGTAATAAAAAAATCATAATTAGCAAAATTGTACTTAATGAAGCACCGGGTTCTACCCGGTGCTTCATTAATTAATTTTTTGATAATTATTCCCATAATTAGTGTTTGGAATCTAATATTATTGCGTTAGTGGAAATATTACCCACCCGTGGAAAGTGCCCAGACCACAACCGCGCTGTACTGTACTTGCACTAATGCCACACAGTCGGCGAAACAACACGGCTCTGGTACCCAGTTCGGACAGGTGGTGCCCAGCATAACTAATTTGGAGTGTGGTACGTGTTAATTAAATGAGGAGTTACGTCACGGCTACTATACATGTATATTTTATTTATCCTCATATTTCCCCCGCGGGAACCTCTGGAAGTGAAGCAGTGCTTGTTTACTGCGGTAAACAAGCGCTGTTTCACTGGTAAAATAGGACCCAGTACTAATGATTGGGATGCGAGTCCTCTAAAATAGGTAACATGGGGTATAAACGATTGACTGGTCTTGATTTTATCTTCATGTTGTGGTCATGATAAGCCATTGTGCAGAAGTATGTGACCGTAAATAAATAAATAAATAAATAAATAAATAAATAAATAAATAAATAAATAAATAAATAAATAAATATTAAAAGAATTAGTAAAAGTTTCTACTGGCAACTCAGAAAGCTGAGCAAATCCGACCATTCCTCGGTTATAGAGCTTTGTGGAAACAGGTTCACTCCTCCATTCATTTATTTATTGGTGTTTAAGGTCACATACTTGTGCTCAATGGCTAATCGCGACTGTGACAGTTTTAGGGGTGGAGGAAGCCGGAGTACCCGGAGAGGAGTATCGGCGAGAAACTGTCAGCTCCTCAACATTCTAACTCTGTTCAAGCTCCACTCAAGCAGGGTTACAGCGGTTGAAGACATGCGTACATGGCGTCATCGTGCCCCAAAGACAGAGCGCGGGTCGTCCCGGGCGGGAATCGAACTCGGGACCTCTACCATAGAAGTCTAACAGCCTACCACTGAGCCACCGCGCTCCCACACTCCTCCATAACATCTCATTTGGATTATTGCAATTCTCTTTTCCTTGGTCTGCCACGCACATTGCTGCAGCAACTGCAGATAATCCAGAATATTACTGCTCGTGTTATCAGTGGTGCTTCGACCATATTACTCTCATCTTGAAGAATTTTCATTGGCTTCCAGTCCAAAGTTGAGAGCATTTTAAAATTCTCATTCTTGTATTAAATGCGTTCATGGTTCGCCTGCATACCAGTGTGAGCCTCTCTCTCGTCGCATACTAATGCGCAGTCTTCGTTCTTCTGACCATCTGTCACTAACCGTACCTTTTGCGCGATCTGTGTTGGCGAGTGAACGGGCTTTCTCGGTTGCTGGTCGAGACTCTGGAATGCATTGCCCCAGCATCTTCGATCACAACTAAGTTTACGTGCTTTCTCATTTATTCAAATCGTTTATTTCATAGCTTGTGTTCTACAATCTGTAAAGCCTTTTTGAGCACCCTTGGTGGTTTCACGCTATATAAAATTAATTATTAAATTATATTATTATTATTAATATTATCATTATTATTAAATTTCTAAAAAATCTTGGGTTTTTTAAACTATAATCCCGGCTGACTGTAATATTTATTTATTGGTGTTTAAGGTAACATACTTATATATACACAAAGGCTAAATCGTGACCGTGACAGTTTTACGGGTGGAGGAAGCCGGAGTACCCGGAGAGAGCCACCGAGCATCGATGAGAAACTGTCAGCCCCTCAACATTCTAACTCTGTTGAAGCTCCGCTCAAGCAGCTATGGTTACAGCGATTGAAGACATGTGCACCATCGAAGTGCAGTACACCTTAGTACACGGCGTCATCGTGCCCCCATGTATGAAACCGGGATAAAGTGCCCTGCCCAAGGACACAACGCAGGTCGTCCCGGGCGGGGATCGAACTCGAGACCTCAAGGATAGAAGTCCAACAGTCTACCGCGGAGCCACCGTGTTCCCGACCATAATATTACAACTACATCATCAACGTATGCCTTCGACGAAGGCATGCATTGATGATATGGATGGAATACTTTATCAGTCGGGAATTCAGAGTCAGGACAAATCAGGTTTCGATGCCCTCCCTCCATCAATCGATCATCTTCGCGACACCCCACATGACACCAGTTACTAGGGATGGGGATGGAGGGGGGGGGGGGGGGTGCTATCATACACCGCCCGGAAATGGGCGCCTCTATCCACAGCAACGCAGTCTTGATATTCCCCCTTTGCCTCTGCCTCGACGCGAGTGCCTTGCCCTATCACTCTTGTATCTACTAACATTCAGCATCCAACACTTTTGTGTCAACTTCAGAATGTACATCTCATTCAAATTGTAATGAAATAAATGTATATCTTCAAATTGGTGCGACTTGAAGAAAGTAAAAACAAATACCTGCATGTAGCCTTTCATGAACTCAGCTTGAGTAACAAGTCCATCCCCTGCAAAGGAACACGAATCGAAAGTTAGGTTCATAAAAACAAATAAAAAACACTAGGATTTTGTCGCTTCTTGTTTATGCATCCGAAAACTTTCTTTACATCGAAATGTTCACATTTCTTCTTTAGCTGCACGTCTGGCACCCTCTTTTCTCGCCTTTTCGATTTTCTCCCACCATCCCACTCAACTCCAGTGACTTGGAACTCACTTTGAACAACAATGAATCCCCCAATGATCCACCCAGAGACACCTAAAAAGCTGGGGAATGTTTTTTCATTTTACTCGTCTAAAGAACTTTTGAACTTAACCCCTTTACCCAACGCAGACGATTTCAAAATTTATTATTTTAAATATAATTTTTTAAAATTTTTCAAAAAATTTCAACAAAACCATATCATGTGACCCCCTCATTGGAACGAGCTCAATGAGCTCGTTCCAATGAGGGGTCACATGATATGGTTTTATTGAAATATTTTGAAAAATTTAATTTTTTCAACTGCTCAATTTGCATATTACCTGGACGGATGCGGGCGATTCGTCAGGTAAAGGGTTAATTCCAGCTCACCAGTTTCTATTGCAATCCTCGAGGACACTCCTCTGATAAAGTTACTTCCCTGCATCAGCAGTTCCCCTTCTAGATCCCCAGTCTCTATTTTAGTGTTATCATTGGGGTTTAACGACATTTTCGAAGGCCAGAGTCAACTTGTTTCGGACAGTTTTTCGGGTGGAGAAAGCCGGAATATCCGGAGAGAAACACCGATCAGTGGCGAACAACTCTCAGACTTCCCAACGTACTAACTCCGTTTTAGCAGGATTAGCACTGGTTGAAGACACTCCACCTGGACAATCGGGATTAGGCGTCTTGCCCAAGGACAGAACGCAGTCACACCCCTTTGGGGATCGCACTTTTCCTTTTTGAAGTGCAATGCCAAAACCAATAAACCACCACCCTCCTTTATTTTTAACCCTTTATCTAACACGAAAAGCAGACGACACTTGCAAATAAAATTCTTGAAGCACTATTTTTTTTTGATTTCTTGCGCCAAAAAGATAGCTTATGGCTCCTCATTAGAACGATCTCAACGATGAGGGGTGAAAAGCTACCTTTTGTGACAAAAAAGGTAATAAAAATTGAATGGAGAATTTTGTGAATAGCGCTGGCCGGTTTTGGACGTAACGTTGCGTAAAAGGTTAATCGGGGGTGCGAGAGGCTGTATCAGGAACACCGCGGAACCTCCACTGTAGCCTACATTAAAGAGCTTATTCCGATGATTTTGCATGTATTAAAAACGCAGCTTCTGACATCACATACACATACCATTTGGATATTTAAACCATTACATTCACATTTTAAGGCCCCGTGGGAAAGTTAGAGTTTGAAGTTATTATCCAAGGTCTCACTTAGTGAGGGACAGTCCCCTCATATGCTCAAGACCCCCAAGATTCGCCGGCAGCTCCCTAATCCCCACCCTAACTGCGCCACAAAACACATTTTGAATTTAGTTTCACCAAATCTGAGCTATCCTCCACCATAAAGCTACGTTGTAAAGCAAAAACCTACCATTCGTGTCAAATTCTGCATGAATGTGGGGAATATCGTTCATTGTAATCCTTTGGTCGTGATTTTGGTCCAAACTATCAAACACAGCCGCGGAGTGGCTCCCATGAGCCATATGCAGGAATTCTGTCGATGTGAGGACGCCGTCACCTGAAAGCAAGAAACGTCACTATTGTCAATTCTGACACACAGAAAAGTAAATCATCCATTGAGTGTACCAAGGCGCCACCTGCAATGCTTTGGAATTGCAGATGGCGCCTTGGTGAACTCAGGGGACGAAATAACATCGAGTCAAGAATCAAGAAATCAGCGAGACATTCAAGGGCTAATTAGCCCGGGAAGGAAAGTGAAGATAAAAGAGATGGAAAGCACAGCATCTCTGTTCCTACTTAACCCTTTACCTAACGTAACAGACAAAACCGACCAGCGCTGTTCTCAAAAATCACCAAATAATTTTCATTATTTTTTCATTTTTTGTCTCAAAAACATAGGTTGTGACCCCTCATTGGAACGAGCTCGTCGAGCGTCGAACTCGTTCCAATGAGGGGTCATAACCCATGTTTTTGAGACAAAAAATGAAGAAAAAAAATAGTTATTTAAGAACCCACCGTACGCCTTAGTACACAGCGTCATCGTGCCCCCATGTGGGCAATCGGGGTAAGTGCCTTGCCCAAGGACACAATGCAGGAGCACGAATCAGTCGCCGAAATGGTCACCCATCCAACTACTAACCGCGCTCGAAGTTGCTTAACTTCGGTGATCTGATGAGAACCGGTTACCGCGATACCACCGCGACCCCTAAATCCGGTGCAAACCGAGTCATGGCTGACAATTCGTCCCCTGAGTTCCAATGTGTTCTATGTGCCAGTAGGCTGCCAGTAGGCCAGTAGGCTGCCAGTAGGCTGCCAGTAGGCCAATAGGCTGCCAGTAGGGATATACTATATAGAACACACTGGAACTCAGGGGACGAATTTTCGTCATTGGAAGAGATTTACAGAAACGTTAGTTCCACACAATGTTTTAAAGTTGTCAGTAAATTTAACGCTAAGGGTAGGGGAGTTTTATATAAAAACTGAAATTTAGAAATGTTAGCGAAGTTGTATCGATGTGCGTATCCTTTCTCAAACTTCCAGGGGGTGGGGGGGGGGGGTGGGGGGGGGGGGCAGGCAAAAAATTACGGATACAAGGTGCAAATTTTTACATTTTCAATTTTTGAGACCCACCACCCTCGGAATGCAAATTTTTGCCAGTCATGTCTTGGACACCCACCCCTCCCGCACAGTTTTTCCTCAAAGACAATTGGAGACCCACCCACAATTTATAAAATCTGTTTAACGAAGTATTCAAATTACCTAAATCAAAAGAAAATAAATAAATACTTTTCCCAAACATGAAAGGTGCCGCAAACCAACTTGTCCGATATCCCAGCCCTGCTCTTGGGCATCCAAGGCATCCCTAGCCACAGATGGACCCAAAACAACCTCTCTGCGTATAAAGCCACAACGGAAATGCAGCATCAGACCCCCAGGTAACCACTGGAACCCGCCTCCACCAACTGAATTGCAGATATACACCCATTCATGTTCCAAGCAACACAACCCTTACCCTGATGAACAACATGTCTATGCTGTTCAGACACCAGTCGAATCCCACCACCAAGAAGCCAAAATATATTGTTCCCACCTTGATATCTTCAACTGTCCACAAGAAATAGTTATTTTTCATTTCATTACTTTTCGGTTAAATGTTTAGTTTGTACAGCTGGTCTAAGAGAGACCTAATACTGAAGTTCTTTGACCCATGCCAGGGTGGCTTGTCTGAGATGAATTGCCTCTTATTTATTTTTTTATGTTAGAGTCACTAGAATCATATTCACCTTGAAATTATACACGTTTTCCACAATCAAGATTTTTGTTCTATCAATCTTTCCAATTATTCCATACATGGAAGCACACTAGACCAATGGCATGAGGCACCCTGAGGCTTACAGAAGAATCAAATAATAGGAGCTACAAAGCACTAATAAGAGGCAGGCAGCCTTAGTAGAAATATAAAGGAGTGAAAATCATGACCAAATAGCTTTTTTGTTTTGCAAATTTGTGCCAAACCCAGAACAGGACCCACCCCCTAATGGAGTGTAAAATATGGGAAAAAAATTCTAACATGGAGCCCCCAACACATTATCAATGCTCTATTCTGTTCTAAGTTCTGAATCTAAGCACTTGAATTCACTTTGGCTGTAATTACTTGTCTGTAAAATGATATTTGGCAAACAATTGCATGACACCGGCAAAAACTGCACTTTGGGGCTCGGACCCACCCACCCACCTACCCACCCACCCACCCACCCGAACCTTGTATCTTGGCATTTTTTGCGCCCCCCCCCCCCCCCCCTCCCCCTGAAACTTCGAGCATTTTTCTGTGGAGTAGAATATAAATACAAAAGATGGCTTTTTACAATTTTTCCTCAATCACTCTGAACGTTCAAATTGTATTCAAGCCAGAAAATAAGCAGACTGTCATCTGCAAAATCAGGTCCCCAGGGGGTGAATTTAGTGATGCTACCCTGCACAGCAGGGTAGCATCACTAAATTTACCGTCTGTGTACATCAATCTGATTCAGGGTCTCAAAACTAAACAGAAAGAGATACCCAGAGGATAAATTGGACCACTGTATATATGGAATAGCATCATCAAATTCACCCACTGGGGACCTCATTCTGCAAATGTCAGGCTGCTTATTTTCAGGCCCGATTGTAGTGCCCGTTTAAACAGGTTTAACCCTTTACCTAACGTAACGGCCAAAACCGGCCAGCGCTATTCTCAAAAATTGCCAATTAATTTTCACTATTTTTTTCATTTTTTGTCTCAAAAACATAGGTTATGACCCCTCGTTGGAACGAGCTCGTCGAGCTCGTTCCAACGAGGGGTCATAACCTATGTTTTTGAGACAAAAAATGAAAAAAATTAGTTATTCAAGAATTATTTTTGCAAATGTCGTCTGCTTTTCATGTTAGTAATAAGAAAACGGAGCTTTCACCATCTATTATTAATGTTCTGTTACTTTTTTTTCTGTCCATTAATTCAACAACGTGCGCATCGTGACGTATAATTCAGTTACTATCCTTTCTATTAAGATGAAAGTCTACGATGTAAGATTTGCTTTATTTTTCCTGGAAAGAATAAAAACCTGCAAATTACACTAAAACACACGTTCGCTAAACAGAGAGCCAACGTGGACTGTTACTCACTTGCTTCTAATTAGCTTACCATAAAAGCCAAGTTTCCTTTTGTAACTTTTAATAAACGAAAACAACAGACAGCCCCGAGAGTTGTCTGTTGTTTTCGTTTATTAAAAGTAACAAAAGGAAACTTCGCTGTATCTCCCCCATCCCGGTCGCTACCCATGCTTCGGACCTGACGGCGGGCCGGACTCTCGCGCGAACACAATATGATAATAATAACACAGCAACGAGGAGGGGGGGGGGGGGGGGGGGCGGTGGCGTTGCGATAACCGGTTCTCGTCAGAACGTCGAGCCCGGTTAGTCCTCGGATGGGTGACCGTCTGAGCGATCGATTCGGACTCCCGCGTTGTGTCCTTGGGCAAGGTACTCTGCTTGTCCACATGGGGGCACGATGACGCCGTGTACTAAGGCGTACTGCACGTCGATGGTGCCCATGTCTTCAACCAATCTAACCTGCCTGTGCTGCAGTGCGGAGTTACGATGGTGGGGAGCTGGCAGCTGCTCGTCGTTGCTTGGTGGTTCCCTCCGAGTACTCCGGCTTCCTCCACCCGTAAACCTGTCACGGTCATGATTAGCCATTGTGCATAAGTATGTGACCTTAAACACCAATAAATAAATACTGCAACGATGGAGCAAGAGGAGAAGAGATACGTGCTGGTTGAATTCAAATTACCGGGGCGCCTGAAAGAACGATAGATTAGATGAGATTAGATTTATTGCAAAAAACACCTTCGATGAGGCAGATTGCACACAAGTAAGTTATGAATAAATTTGTAACTGAAATTACAATACAATCTTTGTACCTTCATACAAATGTGAAGAGTGTTGGAAATGAAACGGAAATTTCAAGAAATATATACAAATACAAATATTTACAGAGAACACAATACTATCTGCGTGAAAATATGCCTCCACAACATGTAAACATATATAGCTTGATAATTATGCTCTTAGTCAGGACTGAATGCTTGCCTATGAATTGAACCCTGAGCTTAAAATGATATTGTATTCATGGATTCATGTATTCATGTTCATGGATATTCTAATTACTGATTAAAAAGTTACGCTTTATAAAGAACAACTGGATTATGTTACAGACGGCAGCATATGTTGAGGGATTGTCATTTTTCATGATCACTTGAAATTTGTCTAAGCTGTTCAAGGCATAGAACTCCGGCCGGGCATTCGATACAATATCAAACAGTTGCTTTCTCTCTGATTCGTATGCTGGACAGTCAATGAGGAAGTGTTTTTCACTTTCAACATCTCCCGTTGAGCAAACACGACATAATCTTTCACTCAGTGGTATGGGGGCTGCATGTGTCGTCCTCTCCTATAGCGAGATTGTGACTGCTAATTCTCAGTTTCGTAAAATTAATTCTTGCTTCATGTGATTTTGTATGAATGAGAAATAGTTCTATAGCGTAATCACTCTTAAATGTTCGATAGGTTCGAAGTTTGTTTTTACCCGTTCGTTTATTATCATTAAAAATTTCTTCTTTAAAAGAATTCAAATATTCGTTCCTGAGTTTTTCGATGAAGTGTTTCAGTGTTTTGCCCAAATTGGTGATTTCCTCCACTTTCGGTACCCCATAATGGTTAAGCATTTCTGACAGTATTTTGAAATCGGCATATAATTTTGATTCTGTGGAAGCGTGGTGAAGAAGCATATTTGATTCATTGTTCTGCAGTTTGGCAATATATTTTAAACGACGGACTGAAGCGTCAATAGTAACTGGGTACCTACCAAGTTCGGCCTTCACTGCATGATTAGATGCGTTTTTATTGACATGAAGTATCATCTTACAACATCTTGTATGAACTGCCTCGCATGGCATCTTTTCAAGTTTGTATAACGGATTTTGCACACCCCACAGTTCACTGCCATATAGTATAACGGGTTTTATCAATTTATCAAAAAGTTTTGAGAGGATTTCTACCGACGGCAAATGTTTTCCTGTAAAGGAATTTACCAGGCAATGTAGTGCTTTGTTCCCTTTGAGACATAAAGCTTTTTGGGCTTCATTTAGTTTACAATTATCTGAAAACATTATTCCAAGGTACGTGTAATTATTACAAAATTCTAGAGCTCTGTTTCCCAGATTGAACGTTGACAAAGTCTTCGTTTTTCTGTGAGAAAATATTAGACATTTGGTTTTGTCAACATTAACTGTAAGGTCATTTCGTGAAGTAAATTCTTCTAATTTGTTAAGACTATTTTGAAGTCCCGAAGCGGAGTGAGAAAACATGACAAGATCATCTGCAAATAAAAGGTGATTAATTTTCATGTCTTGTAAGGAAATGGGACCGCAACTATCATCAAAAAATGTTTTTATATCATCAATAAAGATTTTAAATAACGTGGGTGATAACACGCAGCCTTGTCTCACGCCTATTGTAGATAGCTGAGGTGGACCCAGTCCTGAACTTGTTTTTGTTCGATAATAACTCGATGCATAGAGGGATTGCATGATGTTTGATACCGCGCCATGAACACCAATATTTGCCATTTTACGAAATAAAAGTGAACGGTTGACTGTATCGAAAGCTTTTTGAAAATCTACAAACACTGCATAGAGAGGTTTCTTAGAAAATTTACATTTATCAATTATGGTTTTGAGAACAAAAGCACTGTCTATTGTACTACCGTGTTCTCGAAATCCAAACTGATTATCACTAATTAGCTTGTTACTTTCCAAGTAGTGATTGAGTCTGGCGTTAATTATTTTATTAAACAGTTTACCCACAGCCGAACTGACGGCTATCGCTCGATAATTATTAGGATCGTGTCTGTTACCTTTTTTGTAGATAGTAGTGAGGAATGATTGACTCCAGTCGAGCGGATAATGTCCCGATTCGAAAATGTGATTGAAAACTTTGATTATAGCATCAATCATGTACGGTACTATCGCTTTTAACAGTTTGTTAGAGACATTATCCGGTCCTGATGAAGTTTTATTTTTCATAAGTTTCAGCGCAGCAAATATTTCATCCGCAGTAATCGGATCATTGTTTAAAAGGAATTTGTGAGTTTTTACAGTGTCAGTGTGTTCAGTGTTCTCGATGGGTGATATGTCGCGACATAACAACTGGTTGAAAAACTCTACAGTTGTGTCAGGATCAAGGCTGTTATTATCAGGCTCTTTAGCTCTGAGCTGGTTAATAATCTTCCAGTAGCATTCGGGATCAGATGATTCTAGTGACTCCAACTTATCACACATGTTTTTATAGTACATTTTACGTTTCCTCTTAGTTTCCTTTTTGTACGCTTTTTTCGCCGCGAAGTATTTACCGAGAAGTGACTTATCGAAAGGTTTATCTTTCATTTCCCGTATAACTTTTTCCATCACAGACTTTAAATGCTTGCACTCAATATCAAACCATTGTCTTTTAGGTGTTTTCTTAAATTTGTTGAGTGGAGATCGTTTGCAAACTAATACATTTATTTAGTTAATTACCTGCATCAAGTCCCCAGCCGCGGTTTCAGATCCCTGGCTATCCATTGTAAATACTTTCATTTGAAATTGTTGAAGATCATTTCTCGTCCTCGGGTTTTGCATAATTTCTTTGGCTTTTTCCTCACTGTCCTCAACCCAGCGGAAAGTGAATTTTTGTTTTGTGTAATCAAACTTATTTTTCAGTTTTGTATCAAGAGAAGAATATTCTAAGTGAACAACGAGCTGGCAATGATCGGAAAACACCGTTGGTGACTTGATGCAGAAATAGTCGACATCCGATAGATATTTGTCCGACATAATTATATAATCAACTATGCTAGCGCCGTTATATTGAAAAGAAGTAAAATTTCCCAAACTGTCCCCGGCGCAACGATCGTTAAGAATTCTCAACTTTGCTTTCTGGCAAAGAGCTGTCTGCCGAACACATTGTCTATTAATTGGCGATATGTGAGAATGAAAAAAAAAACGCGCTGCATCCGACCTTGACAGAGACATGGGGGGGGGGGGGGGGGGGATCTTTTGAATCCAGAACCAAAACAACAAAAATAACTCTTTGGCCTTCCGCTAATTTGTCGTGGTTCCCATATTTGAAGGCCTTGGTTACCCTGGGCTCTCAAATGTTGATCCCTCCTCTCGCCTCTGTTCACCTCCTATCACCCAGAACGAACTGTTTAATGCCATTCCAGGCTTCTTTCTTCCCAATTTCATTTACCAGCATACTAATCCGCTCCTTTGAATCACCCAGTAGTCACCTGTCCCTCATTCCACCATTCCATTTCCCCATTATACTCTTAGTTAATTATATTCTGTCTGACTGTTATTTTGGACATTTAAGAGAAAGTATTCATGGGTCTCCATTAATCCCAAATTACATTTGGCACCCCTTGTCACCATCTCTCCAAATTTTATTCATAACCTGCTGCAATCTCGACGTCAGTTTAAACATTAATGACCATTCAAAACGTACCGTACAGATACTCATCAAATGCTGGTTTCTCCTTTTCAGGCAGGGTCCAAAGACCTTTTCCCTTTCACGCATAAATGAGCATGACAAGATACTTCAATACAACCAAACCTTACACCAATACAGAAAAATCTATACCAACAGTGGCGGACTGGGCCAAGAAAAGTTACCGGGAAATGCATCAGGGGACCCAGGCGAACTGAACGAATGCGGCTTCCTTGCGCCTGAGCTATCAATGGCAGTCCACATAGAGGACATTTAGATGGCTTTGTTGTATCTACTTCATCGTTCGACAAAAATGGTACTACCGTGGTGTGTGTGTGGGGTGGGGGGGGGGGGGCATAGTTCGTCGCAATTGGTGAAAATAGTGATTTTTGAAACTGAAAGAACGCTTTTTCCTTTCATCTGAGCGATCAATGGCAGTGCAGACTGCGGGTATATCGAAAATGTCCTCTATATGTGGATTGCCCATGGCAGACTAGACTGGTGGTATGGTGCCAATGGCAGACTAGACTGGTGATATGGTCTAACGGCAGTCCACATATAGAGGACATTTCGATAACCGGTAATCATACCAAACCATATCACTCATGTCCCTCAACATGTTATATACTACTAATTATCCAAGATAAATATTCTCAGATATCTTGTGAATACTTTAACCCTTTACCTAACATGAAAAGCAGACGACACCTGCAGAAAAAATTCTTGAATAACTATGTTTTTTCATTTTTTGTCTCAAAAACATATGTTATGACCCCTCATTGGAACGAGCTCGACGAGCTCGTTCCAACGAGGGGTCATTACCTATGTTTTTGAGACAAAAAATGAAAAAAAATAATGAAAATTATTTGGTGACTTTTGAGAATAGCGCTGGCCGGTTTTGGCCGTTATGTTGGGTAAATGGTTAACACAAATCAAAAGAATTTAGGAATAACACTAAGGTACGAGTCGACTTCTACAAAGGTTTACCGTCAGGTTTTTTTTCGAACAGAGACCCCTCGAACCCACACTGTAATGGAAAGGCACCATTACCAACACGCAACATGGTGGGGTGGGAGATTGGGGGTGAGAAACGTGGGATAAAAATTCTGAATTCTACGATCTGCGTGGGGCGTCATATCATGAAATTACAGGTGACATACTACATTTGGGGACATTCTTCCGCGCTTCAAAATGTCTTCAAAGAGTGCCATTTCGGATGTCCATTTCAAACATTTCTCGGTTGGGCCTCCTCCGCAGAAATTTAGTAACGTAGTAACGTGAGAGGTATATATAGTAACGTGAGAGGGATACCGCCTCCATATCTTTTCCCACTCAATATTTCATTCTTTTTTGATTTGCAGTCAGTATAAAATGTTTAAAACACCCCCACCTACCACACACCTCCGCCAAAGATCCTTATGCTCCTTGTGCCCTCCCTAATATAGTTACCTGGCTACGCTCCTGTCATCATGCATTCGTCGCGCCGCGCGGCGCCTTTCATATGTTGAATTCACTATCATCCAACAAAATTACTTTCAACACGGTGAACAGACCCACACATTCTTCGGTCCCCGAACCCAAGTCAATACTTACTGTTTACATCATAATGTGCAAAGACATGAGCCATCTCCTGCTCCTCAATGTTACCATTTACTGGATCATGGTCCAAAAGTTGGAACAAGGAATGCCCTCGTTGTTCTAACTGCTTTTGAATCTCTTCGTACAGGAGCCTTTAAAATAAAAGATTTATTTATCTATTTATTGGGGTTTAACGACACTTTTGACAGCCAGTATCACCTCGTGTCGGACAGTTTTACGGGTGAGGGAAGCCGAAGTACCCGTAGAGAACCACCGAGGAATGACGAGCAACCTCGGGGTACTAAAAACGCACAACAGTGTTAACATTGGTTGAAGGCAAGTGTATCACTGACGTGCAGTTCACCTTAGTCACAACGACATCGTGCACCCAGGTGGGTAATCGGAATTAAGTGCTTGTCTATAAGGACACAAAGCAACTACCCCTGGTCACTACCCCTGGTCAGGAATGAACAGCAGACCTCTCAGATTGAAGTCGGATACTTTAACCCTTTACCTAACACGAAAAGCAGACGACACTTGCACACAAAATTCTTGAATAACTATTTTTTTTTAATTTTTTGTCTCAAAAATATAGGTTATGACCCCTCATTGGAACGCGCCCGTCGAGCGCGTTCCAATGAGGGGTCATAACCTATGTTTTTGAGACAAAAAATTAAAAAAATAATGATTATTAATTGGCGATTTTTGTGAATAGCGCTGGCCGGTTTGTCGCAGGATTACGGAGGTTAAATTGATGTTCGAAATGATGGAGGAAAATTTATGTTCTTATCAGTGCTCAGCCGACAGCCAGTGACTATTGTCCGAACCCCAGTTCGAACGTAAACCTTGCCACCTTATCAATGCCCTGTCCGCTTGGGACTCTTAGGATTTCCTGGAGGTGTCTGTGGCTTACAACGCCAAAGGGTGATCAACGATAATTCACTGAAAAGATTATTTATTTACATGTACGAAGAAATATAATATGAATCAAACTACTCACAAAATTATCCATAAGAATACACTAATTACGCGAATAAAAGTTTATTCTTTAGGGCCCTCGACGTCTCCCACGGCTAGCTGTGTCCGCTGGATCAACTTCACATCATCTTCATTTCCTCACGGTTTGTGTTACATACAAAGTGTCTATTACCTTCTCGTTGCTTCCTCCTCGCAGGGTTAACTTTACTGCCATTCGGGCTTAACACATATAATGTTCTGCTTGTGTTACTCTATCAGCGTTCTCACAGTTCAATCACAATTCGGCGTCTACCACAGTTCACGATCACTTTGCGCCTTGTCTGGCTCTCGCGGGGTTAAGTTACTCTTCGCCTTCAGATATATACTTAACAAAGCTTACATAAAAATATTCTGCAAAGTGTTCTTAACATCACCAATTCTCGCACCGTCTAAAACTATCTTATCTCGCGAGCTATTCAAGCACTTACTCAAGCTCTTAATACGGTTTCTAGACCTCAACGTTACAACTTTTACTTCTTTGGCTACTATGCCACTACGGTTCGCAACCGTTAACAAACTACAATCGGTTCCTTACAACCCTCACAGGTTTACGACAATACACGGACTTTCAATGTCGGTGCCTATGACCCTCGACGGCCAAGGCTAAACTCGGACTTTCTCTGAGTGGCCTCAGGCCAACTGCCCCTCAGAATTCTGCTTCACTCTTCATACAGTCGGAACGCAAAGTTTGAACATATTAATTCTGATTTAACGAGTGCTTTGTAATTCGATATGGATAGAGATATTAATGCGAATTTTGTTTGAGTTAAACTCCTTTGACATTCCGGAGACAGGATGGATCCGTAATATGGGTGTGTGTCCAGAACATGTGTGATGCACTGGTTTCCAACAATTACAATTTAACTGGCCTTAATTACCCTGATAACTATTACAGAAGAGAATATTGTCTCTCTTACTGTTGATCTGCTATCAGATAGCCCATGTGGCGTTCAACAAGTGCGCCATAATGGACATTAAATTTCATGCCTAATTAGCCGAGTTCGAGTAACAAATCGGTTTTCGGGCTCCGTCATATACCTATCTTTACGCTTTACATTTAACGTAGGCAGAAATATTATCGAAAATATCTACACTTTTAAACAAGAAAATCGCAACTTTTAGCTATCACCTTGACAGGGTTAACCACTGAGCCAACACGCTCCCAGGCACACAGATAGTTTGTTTTGGAGAGAAGAAAAGAAGAGAAGGGATTCAAAAACGTTTCTACATACTTTCTTATACGAAACCGTATTCGAGACTTCGAGACGGGCAAGCTTCAAAATTCAGAGACGAATATTTTTTAAAGATTAAAAATAAAAAGTACATAAAAATAAATAAATAAATAAATAAATAAATAAATAAATAAATAAATAAAAAAATAAATAAATAAATAAATAAATGTTCATTTATTTGGATTCAACGACACTTTTGACAGCCAGAGTCACCTCGTGTCAGACAGTTTTACGGGTGAAGGAAGCCGGAGTTCCTGGAGAGAACCACCGAGCAACGGCGAGCAACTGTCAGACTCCCCAACGTACTAACTCCACACAAGCAGGAACAGTATTTGTTGAAGACGGGTGTACAGTCGACGTGCATTACGCCTTAGTACACAGCGCCACCGCCCCCCCCTCCCCACGTGGGAAGTGGGGATTAAGTGCCTTGCTCATGGAGACAACGCAGTTACTCCTGGCGGGAATCGAACTGTGGACCTCTAGATTTGAAATTCAATGGTGTAACCACTGAGCCACCGAGCTCCCAAAGATTACAAATAAATAAATAAATAAATAAATAAATAAATAAATAAATAAATAAATAAATAAATAAATAAATAAATAAATAAATAAATAACGTGGCGATATAGGTCATACAGATAGTGAATAAAACAATATTAATAGATACATGACAGTAGTTCGTTTCTTGAGTGGATCAAGACGTCATCTGCAATGCTAGAGCTTTGCAGATAGCTACTTGCTACAAGCAAAGACAGTAGTTCGTTTCTTGAGTGGATCAAGACGTCATCTGCAATGCTAGAGCTTTGCAGATAGCTACTTGCTACAAGCAAGGGAAGATTTCCTTAAGAAGGTATGAAGCCCAAAAGAACGAGAACAGTATCAACAGGAGGATTATGTAGTTGATTGTTAAGTCTGTCGAAGGAACTTCACCAAACCTTGTGAATACTATGTGCGTGGATATGTTTCTTCAAATCTAATGTTTAACCCTTTACCCAACGAATCAACCGCATCCGCCCGCGTAAAATGCAAATTCAGCAGTTGAAAAAATATTATTTTTCAAAAAAATTCAACAAAACCATATTATGTGACCCCTCGTTGGAACGAGCTCGTTTAGCTCGTTCCAACGAGGGGTCATATGATATGGTTTTGTTGAAATTTTTTGAAAAATTTGAAAAAATGATATTTAAAATAATAAATTTTGATATCGTCTGCGTTGGGTAAAGGGTTAAAAAAAGAAATATAAAATTAAAGCATACAGAGTATTGGGGGTTGGGGGGGGGGGAAGTAAACTGCAAACTGAGGACCTTTGCTAAACTACACATACTGAACCGAAATGTACTGTAATGAATAGTTAGTTAATCAGGTGTGCGTGTGACAAACATTGATGCACCATATATAATGCCTCTTTTATTAAATGAAGGGTGTGTGTGTGCGTTTTGTATTGGAGTCATGGAGAGGTGGGGGGGGGGGGGGGGGCGCTTTCATACAATCCTCCCCTTTTTTTATTGTCCCAATAATTTCACCGTGAGAATGCCCGTCGTTCATATATAATCAAAATTTACAGTATTTATCCTGGAAGCCGTTATAAAGTTAACTTAGGCAAATTCCCACGATAAATCCACAGTGGTAAGCCCAGTTCTGAAGTAAATTCCGTTCGGTAACGTGTTGTAATTCCTTTCATCCGGATATCTTTGATGAACGTAGTTCCCATAATGCGCGCCACTTGTATAGTATAATAGAGTTTCTTTGGATTAAGATATCTAGCTAATTAAGCATAACTTCCAGTAATGTGAGTTCAATCAAGACTGCCGTGATATGAGTTAATATGACTGCAATATGATGCGTTAACAGTTCTATCTGGGGGCGCCGGCGCCGGCGCCGCGGTGTCGCGATAACCGGTTCTCGTCGGATCACCAAAGTTAAGCAACGTCGAGCGCGGTTAGTAGTTGGATGGGTGACCATTTCAGCGACTGATTCGCGCTCTCGTTTTGTCATTGCAAGTCACTTAACTCCGTTTGCCAACATGGGGGCACGATGGCGCTGTGTACCGAGGCGTACTGCCCGTCGATGGTGCGCATGTCTTCAACCAATCTAACCCTGCCCGTGCGTAGTGCGGAGTTCATAGTTACGATGCTGGAGAACTGACAGCTGCTCGTCGTTGCTCGGTGGTTCTCTCCGGCTTCCTCCACCCGTAAAACTGTCACGGTCACGATTAGCCATTGTGCAAAAGTATGTGACCTTAAACACCAATAAATAAATAATATATATAATAACAGTTCTAGCTTAATACTTCTGTGATACTAACTAACTAATCCGTAATTACGATTTACTAATTCGTAATTACGGACTAATAGCTAAATTCCACGTGGCGCTAATACGTTTCCGTACATACGCTACCATTGCAGTGAGCCGGTGTGACAGGAATGATAGTCCGTAGGAAAATTAGTCCCTCTGGACTATTATTCCGCGGAATTATAGTCCTAGGTCTAACATTTCTAGGAATAGTAGTCCGCCGGACTACTATTCCTAGAAATGTTAGACCTAGGACTATAATTCCGCGGAATAATAGTCCAGAGGGACTAACGTTCCTACGGACTATCATTCCTGTCACACCGGTCTTTGCATGACAGAAATTAACGGTTTAGTCAGGACATGAGATCTACTCTAAAGCACTCCGAGCGAGTGATGAACTACTCGCCTGACAAGCATCGATGCGAGTGGCGAACTAGTCCTCTGAGGAGTATCGAAGCAGTGAACCCGTCCCCCTGACAAGAATCTCTGGCAAGTACCGGGACGAGTCGAAATGAAGGTTGCCACTTTAGTGCTACACTGTCAAGTGAGGTGATCTCTGAACAGTGAGCGATACCAATATAAAGTGGAGGGGACACCAGTTGTTTTTACATTTTTGCCCCGGTAACATGGCTTAAAGTTATTTTTAGATTTTTTTTTATTTTGGGCGGGGGGGGGGGGGGGGGGGTGGCGTCTACTATTCGTACTACTGAGTCTGCCTGATTTTTAAGTATCACATACACTGGATATAAAATGGCTGACTCATTTTAATAGCACGTTCATGAGCATTTCTGAGCAGCATGAGCATGTTTATGAGCATATCATATTGTTCTCATAAACATGCTCAAATACCAATGCAGACGATTCAATTTATTCCGCCTTCCAGTCCCCCCCCAGACATTTGCCCTTGCTTTCCCTTCCACATTTGAATAGTTCATGATTATTTATTTGCACTCCATCTGATGTTTTACGTCAACAGGTTTTACGATTAAGATGGAAATATTTTAACCCTTTATCCAAGATAACGGCCACAACAGGCCAGCGCTTGTCACAAAAATCATCATTCAATTTTTTTTTTTTTTCAAATTGTCTAAAAAAAATATAGCTTATGGACCCTCATTGGAACGAGCTCAACGAGCTCGTTCCAATGAGGAGTCATAAGCTATGTTTTTGATTCAAAATGAAAAAAAAAAGTTATTCAAGAATTTTATTTGCAAGTGCATGTGTCGTCTGCCATTCGTGTTTGGTAAAGGGTTAATTCAGTCTGTATATCATAATATCACATGGTCAGAAAGCAACTCAAATCTCATTGTAAATATTTCATATATTTTCTCAGTTCACAGAACACGAGATAAGTTAGGATAAAATAAAATAAGATTTATTTTTCAAAAACACCATGATAAGGCTGATTGAAAGGCAAAGGAATGGCAAAGATAAGATTCAACAGAGAATTAGAAATTCTATAACCTATCTATAAACAAGATAAAGAGGTCAGCCGAACCATTCCTCCTTGACTGTTAGGAAAGGATAAGATCCGTCAAAACTATAGGATAATTGAGTCACCAGAAGACAAAAGTCATGTTTTTCCCACAGGTCTTCAGATATTACTGTATTAAATATTTTCACACAGGCGATCATTATAACAATTATGTGAATAAAAATACGATCGCATCACTAAAGATTAGTTACTCAAATACCAACATAAAGCACTGATCTTCACACAACTTTCTCTGGCAGCGGCATACCTAAGGTATGGAAGGTATCGCACGTACCCTGGGCGCCACTTGAAAGGGGGGGGGGGGGTGCCACTGAGCAGTTTCTATTTAAGTCAGGCAAGCCAGAGCATCTCCCTTTTGTTATGGTGTATTCGTCATTGGAGTTAAAACCTAACAAAATGCTTTAGCAGTTTTCTCAAGCTATAAGTTTTTTTTCTAGGAGCTTTATTTTCGAATATTGCATCACATCCGAACATTTGCACATGCAACATTTCAAGGCAGGTAACTCTCAACCAAATATTTAGTACAGTGACACCTGTAAACTAAAAATATATGCTCACCCATGTGTGCACGCCGAGAAATACAAGAGAAATATGCAGAGACGCAGCATTTTTGTTTTGCTTACTGAAAAGAGAAAATAGTATAAATTCTTTCGTTTAACCCTTAAGTCGCCGGGGTAATTTGACGTTAATAACTACCGTACATATAGGCGTACAGCTGGAGATGACTTAAGAGTGTTTCAGGCTTTCAGCATTATTGTTGGCTGTCTGTACGGGCAGCCAACAATGATGTAAAGGCACTGTCAATAGTGATGGGAGATATTGTAATTTTGAGTTCGGGATCGGTTTCGGTATTTGTAGGGAGGGGGGGCATACCACGGTATCGGGTCGGTATCTTTTTTTGGGGGGGGGGGAGGGGGGATACCACGGTATCGGTTTGGTATTCGGTATCTGGTATAGCTGAAATTTACTGATAGTACCAAACGGGAATTCACATTAAGAAAATTCGGAACAAGTTGTTCCTGGATATTCCATGCCACAGTGCTACAAATGCCACTGCCAAGCGTTAGTGATCTCAGAGCATGACTGCGCCCTCAGCATGCCATTTTAGGAGGTCCTGCTGACAACAGACATATCGCCTGGGCAGTGATTTCTAAGCAAGTCTTGGCTGCCTGTTGAGGCAGCCAAGACTTGACTAGAAATCACTGCCAAGCAACTGGACATGTACAGTTTGCAGTCTAATGGGAATTCAGGACAATTGCCCAGGCCGTTCTTTCAGGAAAAGGAGCCCTTGAACTTCTATCAAGTATTAACAAAGCCTTATAAATGGCGAATGAAGGATAATTTGAAAATTCAGGCGGTCTCGGTATTCAATGATTGGTTCGGTTCGGTTTTTCGGTATCCACATGATATCGGTATCGGTTCGGTTTTTCGATATATTGCCCACCTCTGTCAAGATAAATGCATCTCACCAGTAAAGTTGTCAAAAAAGAATATTAATGGAACAACCTTTCCAGAGCAATATAAAATGGACAGATTGTGGCCGTATGGGGAATTAGGGGTTAAGTTATATTACCCCCGTAGCGACATCTTCGAGGCCTTATCTTCATTAGATCGTAGAGAAAAACTCATTAAACAAAAGTAAAGGTGAAAACAGAAAAATGTCACGAAAAAATAAAGTCAGAGCAGGTCAGTGGAGAAAAATATAAATAAAAAATATTTTATTGGAAAATTTAGTTATCTTTGCTTTTGTTTATTTATTAAGGTTTGCGATACTTCAACAGCCAAGATCATATCGTGTCGGTGACAGTTTTACGGCTGGAGGAAGCCGGAGCACCCGGAGAAGAACCACCGAGCATCGACGAGCAGCTCCCACTGAGTCATCGTGCACCCATATGGACAGTCGGGGTTAAGTGCCTTGTCCAAGGACACAACGCGGGAGTCCGAATCGATCGCACAGACGGTCACGCATCCAAGGACTAACCGGGCTCGGCGTTGCTTAACTTCGGTGATCTGACGAGAACCGGGTACCGCGTCCCCCAATCTTTGCTTTTAAAACAGTTTATGATTCCTCATTGGGGCGAGCTCACGGATCTCGTTTCAACGCGGGTCATAAGCTATGTTTTAGTAGCAAATATATTGTTTTCCAGTTCATACACGTTGGCGTTGATACTTTTGCCCTTTGGTGGGTAGATCCAGTGACATCTTGTTTGAGAGACCAGCGTTCTCATCCATTCGAAGAAAAGACTTGGACACTTATCATCCCCTGAGTTCCAATGTTTTCTATGTGCCAGTAGGCACATAGAAAACATTGGAACTCAGTGGACGCTATGCTAACGGAGAGAGGAACAAAATAAAATTGTAAACTTTCGTAGGTGGCTAAATAAAAAGTTGTGGTACGCTTCCACTCCGCCAGTGATATGAATATAACTCTCTCATAATCTACCGTCAACTTAATTTGGACATAAATTACACATTTTGCCTTACATGCTTCGTTATTCTACAGCTGTTGGAATGGGCTTATTTAACTCATTCCAACAGCTTGAAAAATAATGAAACATGCACTGATATTTACACTGCTTCCAAAATATCATAACCTATAATCTTAATACTGTATTTTCTGAACAATAATATTTAAATCAAAATGATACCAATATATAGAATTATTATTTTCCTTTCTGACCTTTTACAATTGTTGGAATGAGCTGACTAGCTCTTTGCAACAACTTGTAAAATAGTTCTCCTAACTTGATATCCAACATTCCAAAGTCGACTTGGGACAGTTCTTGTTCTGTACCTATTAGATTTTTATTCTCCTTAGCAAACTATCTGGACGAAAAAATCTGGAGTGGATCGTGCATATTTCCACCAAGGGGGTAGCCAGAGAGGGTCTTGGGGGTCGTATGACCGCCCGAATACCAAAGGTCCGCGGCCGATATTCTCCACAGCAATGTTTACATTGAATTTGGTTCACTTTCATTCAGCGTGAAATCTTTGATCACTGCTAATATCACATATTGAAGAATTTTTCAGGGGTAGCCCCTCCCCCATCGGACCACCACCGATAGCCAAAGGTCAAGCTGCAGGAGATTATGGGAGGGGGTCACCCCTCCCATAATCTCCTCTAACTTGACCTTTGCCAAAGGCTTGGCCTCTGGCCAAGATTTCAATCTTTTCAGTTGCCCGACTTTCTCATCCTTGAGTTGCATTGTGGGAGACCACCCCCCCCCCCCCCTAAAAATCCCCAAAACAACAAATTGCTGGCTACACCCCTGTTCCACGTATATATAAAGAATCTTTAACTCTTTTTACACTCTAAAATCACTTGGGTTAAACATTAACCCAAATCAACTGGGTTGATTTTAACCCAACTGATTTTAGAGTGTAATATCACTCAAACTCTATGGTATGGTCTTCTAGCAGACTTCATGGATTCTGCACGCATTTAAAAAAAAACAGCGAGGAAGTTTCCGCTGTTTTGGCTTTTATACAAGAGGATTATGGCGAGGGGCATTTTGTCCAAGATACCCATACAACTTTAAAAACGGCCACGGTCGTTCGACTTACAAACTAAATTCACATGGAGACTGCTTTTCTGGAGGTCACACAAAGGTAGATTATATTGAGTAGCCGGATGTCACGTATTATTAACTTTGGAAGGATTTGTTCTGTGTCCAGCAATAAACATCCGCAGTCAATGAAATTTTTAAAAAAAAAGTGGTCACATCTGTCACTGGTGCAAGGTCTGACCACTTCAAAAGATAAGATCAGAAGGAACACAATCTATAATTTGAAAAGCATTACAATTATTCAGCATATGTTAACCAAAACCATTGTCACCACATGTCAGTCGGATCACAAAACACTAATTCCACCTTGAAATAATACAGTTTCAATATAATATCCGTTTTTCAAAATTTCCACCAATAAACTGCATTTAAACATGAGCTCTAAAATCAGTTAGGTTCAAAATTAACCTAAATCAACTGGGTTGAGTGAATATCAACCCAGTTGATTTAGTTTGATTTTTAACCCTTTACCTAACATGGAAAGCAGACGACACTTGCAAAAAGAATTCTTGAATAACTCATTTTTTTTCATTTTTTGTCTAAAAAACATAGGTTATGACCCCTCGTTGGAACGAGCTCAACGAGCTCGTTCCAACGAGGTGTCATAACTTATGTTTTTGAGACAAAAAATGAAAAAATAATAAAAATTAATTTGCGATTTTTGAGAATAGCGTTGGCTTTTTTTTGGCCGTTACTTTGGGTAAAGGGTTAAACCAACTAATTTTAGGAGTACATTACCCCAATACGAATAACAGACGACACTTGCCAAAATTTGCCATAAGCTATGTTTTTTAGGCCAAAAAAACAAGAAAGAAAAATGTTTTAATGTTACCAACATATGGTGCACAGACCAAAACGTTTTCTATATCCCACGCTGACTGGAGATAGATGGCTTCTGAATATTAAGATCATGGAGGCGCAGCGCGTCTAGTGAGAAAGCTTTGGTGTATTCCAAGGTAAACAATACGTAGCGCGTGTAGCACGGAGAGATTATGCATACTGGTGGTGCAGCAAAATCTAATATTGAGGAGGATTTTTTTAGCATGTGGATATGGTTGTCCACTGTCATTGAGGTATAACACTTCCAGCTTTGGGGATTCCTGAAGCCCGAGATTCTTAGAATGTTACAAGGAAAGTTCACCAGTATTATGGATATCAACGTGTAGCGCATCGAGTAAAAAAAAATTGATACTGCTATATCCCATGGTAACGGGAGTCAGGGGACTCCTGAACATTAAGATCAGATGGCACGATGTTGAGAGAGAGATGGAGAAGGTGGCAGAGAGAGGAAAGAACGAGAGAGAAAGAGAGAGAGAGGGAGGGAGAGAGAGAGAGAGAGAGAGCATATAATCATGAATACAAAACTACTCACGTTTGCTTACAGGAACTAGCCGATGATTTTACAGCTGTTATGAATTTTTATCTCTTGCGAAGATAAGACACTTATGACTGTATGCAAATTCGCAAATAACCGTAAAAATGTAACATGCTGCTTGATCAAGCCGTTATCATTTCAATATCGTTCGTCGCTTTCGGTTGCTTTGGACCACCAGATTTATGGCGCACCTTCCGGAACGAAAGCCCAATTAATTTCTGCAAACTCGTAATTATATAACAGAATATTTTCTCCAAATTAACTGGTAGAGTGCTGAATTATTTTAAAATTTGTTCACACGTCTTTGCCTTGTTACAATTTATGGGAGAGTGCCTTTTAGGCACTCTCCCATAAATTGTAACAAGGCAAATCTATACAGACTAAATAATTTCACTTCCATGATAATATGAAGCATATCCACTGAATACGAGGCCTTTACATTACGGTCCCTGCACGTCAGAGTAAAGCCCAAATATGGGCTTCCAGCACTCGACCAGTTAAACCGAGAGGGAGCGTGGTGGCTCAGTAGGTAGAGATGCAGGCTGCAAGCCGAGAGGTCCTTGGTTCGAATCCCACCAGTGGCAACCGCGTTGTGTCCTTGGGCAAGACACTTCATCTCCATTGCCCGCGTGGTGGCACGATGACGCCGTGTACTAAGGCGTACTGCACGTCGATGGTACGCATGTCTTCAACCATTCTAACCCTGCTTGTGTGGAGTTAGTATGTTGGGGAGCTGACAGTTGCTCGCCGTTGCTCGGTGGTTCTCTCTGGATACTCCGGCTTCCTCCACCCGTCAAACTGTCACAGTCATGATTAGCCATTGTGCATTAATATGTGACCTTAAACACCAATAAATAATAGTAAAATAACAAATCTTCCGAAACCACAACCAATGAAGCATATTTTATTCATTTAAAGTAAAACAAGAAAACGGTTTTGTGCAAGTAAAAGCGTGCGACAAAATGCCCATGAAACACTCTTATTTGTGTATACATCATACAATCTCTCCGTATTTGAACAAAAACAGGAAACATTCTGTTAACAAAGTTGAATCTCTCTCACTGAAAGGAGGTGACTACCACATCTCAAAGCATTGTGACTGGTGATTCACAAAGAATTAGTTTAAAATAAGCTCTGGTATATTGGACGGGATTCCAGGCTATGGGGGTTAATATCTTTCGAAAACACGTAAAAAGGCACGCCCCCCCCTTTCCCAAACAAACACACACCCAAAAAGATTAGCTTTTTTGGACGGATCGTCCCGGTACGAACCTCGACTTGAGACAAAACACAGATGATTCTGATAGGAACTGCCCAGGCTCATCTCCAAGTATTGTCAGTGGGGGTTCTCGAAAATTCTTTTTAAAGAATTTCAAACTTATTGGACAAGGGTGGTAGTGGTTACACTTTGGGGGTTAATATCTCCATTCAAAAGAACTTGAGAAAAAGTACCCCAGCACCATCACACAAGATAAACAAAGCTGAATACCTAAAAGTAGACTACAGACATTTCGCGACTTGGGGGGTGGGGGTGGGGGGTGGGGGGGGGGGGGGGTATTCACACAGACATCCAATATAATCGAGGTGGATGTATCAAAACAAAAGGGGTTTTAAAAAGTACTTATTCTGGTTGATTTTTCTGCCGTTTTTTTGCCGCTGTGTTAGGTAAAGGGTTAAGCGACGAATTCTGCATATTAGTGGTTCCAATATATGTACGGTTCCATTTTTCATTGTTTTCCAAGTAATTTGAATCGACCTGGGAATTCCGTTCCACGTGATTTGTCGCAATAAAACCAGACAATCCGAGTAACGCAATGAAAAAAGGAAATGCGCAGTAAAAGCCCAAAGAGGCTTAGACAAAACAGTAGCGACGTGCACTGTAAAAGCTCACCTTGAAGAGGACGAGAAAAGAATAACTGTGGCGATTATTTGATATTTTCAGGACTAATAATTTACTTGCGGGTCTCGTTATCCCTGCTTGCGAAAATTTAGACCGTTAATTAGAAGTCGCGCTAAACATTAAAAGGGTAATTTTCAGGGGCGTCATGTCATGTCAGCGAAAAATCTGGGGGGGGGGGGGGGGGGGGGGGGGTCGGTAACACCATTTAAGCGGAGCGCCACTGGCGCGTAGCGTGCCCCAAAATTTTGGCAAATATGCCGGAAATAGCACTTCCCAGGCCTTCAACGAAAAAAACATTTGCACCGTTGGTACGACGCCACTGGTAATTCTAGGGGTTAAAATCAAAATGTCAAAGTTCGGATATACAGTACGTGGAGAGTGTATTATCACTAAATCACCCACAGAGTGGATATTCCACCCAAGCAATAATCGCAAATTTGTTGCAAAGATAACAAGCATAAGCAAAGTTTCAGCCAATGGACCTCCGGGTTAAACCCGGAGGTCCATTGGCTGAAACATTGCTTGTGTTTTTAGTCGATATATACAAAATTTGAAAGTTATAGTTTGGGTGATAACTCCACTCCACGGGTGATTCAGTTACAATCCACTCTCCACGTACTGTACATTGAATATACCCCCAGATCACCAGATAGTGTTCATTTTGGTGTTTTGGGGATCAGAAGTTTACTTGCGGTCTCTCTGCCCTCAGTTGCGGAAATCGCAAGTCGGATATCGCGCAATACATTAAAAGTACAGTTTTTAGGGTTAAAATTAAAATTATCGTACCAAACTTCGGATATGTATTTGGTATACATCATATAGCCAATATTGTTCATTTGTGAATTAATTATCCCTGTACTTCGCCAGCGGCCACTTGCGGTCTCATTGATTACGTGCGGTATTATTTTAGTACAATCAGTCTCATTGTTTTCAACCTGCGGTCTTATAAGCCCCGCATTGCCGATTAGCCATCTTTGACGTTAATGATATTGTAGAGTTTGCTTAACGGGTATCGTCACAATGTGTAAAGGAAGATGAATACCAGCGTATTGATCACAGATTTATTAGTTCTAATGCATACTGAAAACAACCAAATAACCTCACCTAGGTTCGAGTGTTTAGCATGAGTCCACCAACGGAAGAGAGCGATTGGCGCCCTACTCCACTATTTATACCTCAGAATCGAATGGCGCGAAAATAATGTCCAATCATAGAGAATCATCATAAGTTAAGGAAAGTCACCCCAACAATGCCCACCCCTTGGATTGACACATCCCGGTCAATTGTCTAATGCTTCAGTGTATAAGTCCTTTCTCGGGTCAATGTCTCAACACATTTGTCCCTCAGATAAAACTTCTGAATGATCTTCTCTTCAACGAATGTACCACATACATGATTATCCAACTCAATGCTGACAGGTTTTGGAACCACACTATTATCTTTGTCAAGGAGACACGAGAGACGACGTTTCTTAGGAGCGTGACTGGCAGTGGAGAAAACACTCTCGTCATCAGAAGGGCACAGTCTTAGAACACTTCCTTCGCGTGCACCAGTCACCCCACGATCCGGAGCTCTAGAAAATGCTGCTCAGGCCATCAGTGGTGTTACGGAGCGACTCCTAGCAACTGAACGCCCCCTTTCTGCATGCTTTAAACTATGGTGTCTGTCTCTATCATACTTCCCAGAAAAAACGTCTGTTTGGACTTTCCGGCCAACGATAGTCTTCATGCATAGTATGTCTGTCATAAACATGTCTTCTCAACGATGAAGCACTGTTATAAGTCTGTCCACATGTTTTACAACGGTGATGAACAGAGGGTCTATCCGAATCATCCTGCGTTACTGGAAACGTCGCAACGGGTGGACTCTTTGCTGGAGATTTACGAGCAGTCATCTTTATTCTGGCCATTTTTACTGTAAGAAAAGAAAGTATGTTGTTGTTTAATCAAAATTGTATGTTAATCCCATCCAAATCGTGAAAGAGGTTTGCGACGAGGCCGCAAGCCATATGGTACCCCAAGCGACCAAGGTGACGGTGAAGTTGTTTCGCCAATTTTTATCATACCGTAATTCGAAACATCATCCTCCCTCTCAATGTCCTCACACTTGGTATCATTCCTACCCGTATTTACATAACTGTCATTTCCACACTCTGTCTCTTCCACATCTATCACCACAGGTCCTGTACGGTCGGCCAATGCAGAATCACTGCTGTTGCCAATAGTTCCCTGAGAATACGTCGATGACACGGCGGATTCCCTCCGTGTTGATGACATCCATGACTTATCACACGCCCCCAAATATGGTTTTAGCCTATCAAAATGGATTATTTGTGGTCGGCTTCCTGGGGCTTTCTTAATGCGGTACACAACATCATTTAGGTTATGGGTAACCAGAAATGGCCCCTCCCATGGACAATGCAGCTTTGGGGAATACCCCTTTTTGCGAGCCGGGTTATGCAGCCACACTGCGCTCCCTATGGTAAATGGAACGCCGAAGGCTCTCTTGTCGTGTCCTCGTTTCTGCCTCTTCATGCTACCCTCTAAGGTTCGTCTGGTATTCTCATGTGCAGCTCGCAGCCTCTGCTTGAGAACTTCTGCATATTCAGTCACAGACTGTGGCTCATCCGGTGTGGGAGGACTCAATACATCCAAGGGAAGATCGATTTCTCGCCCGAACGTCATGACATTAGGTGCCTCGCCTGTAGATTGATGAAAGGAGCTCCTATAGGCCATCGTGGCAAATGGAAGTACCTCATCCCAGTTTTAATGATTTGAATTAAATGCTAGAGACAGCATATCTTCAAGTGTTCGATTAAACCGCTCAATCATCCCGTCTGCCTGAGGATGGTATGGTGTGGTCCTTGTCTTGTGTATTCCGAGTATATCACATACTTCTCGAATAATGGACGATTCAAAGTTGCTCCCTCGGTCTGAATGCAGTTCTCTCGGAACCCAAATTTGCAGATATACTCCTTCACAACAGCATCTGCAACGGTTGTAGCTTTCATATCACTAATCGCTACTGCCTCTTTCCATTTGGTGAAATAATTACCGATGACTAGGATATATTTGTTTCCGCTTTCAGTGGTGGGCAATGGTCCTATTATGTCCATAGCTATACGTTCACCTGGAAATCCTACTTGACATTGCCGCAAGCTTGCGCACCTCTTTTTGCCCCCAGTTTTCCTACTTGGGCTCTTTGGACATTTCCTACAAAAATCCTTAACATCGCTGGAAACCGTGAGCCAGTAAAATCGCTGTCGCACCTTATCCAACGTCCTTTTGAACCCCAGGTGACAGGCAGTCTTTGCAGCATGTAGTTCAAGCAAAACATCATTTCTTAGTTTCTCTGGCAATAGTAGCTGCCATTTTATTTTCATCCCATTATAGCTTTCAAACTTTCTGTATAGAAGACCTTCCTTTAACTCCAAGCTGTCCCATTGATTCCAATATGACTTGGCAGCCCTTGACCGCCGAGGCATATCTTCGTATGGGGGACGTTCACTTCCTTGCTCCCTGAGCTTCTTGATACTTCCTATATCTGGGTCTTCTGACTGTGATTTACTTAAGGTTTGGTTGTCCAACTGCTGAGAGATTGATATGGTTTTATTTTCACAAGTCACCCTAGCTGATGGTAAACTTGGCTCATATCCACATTGTTGACATGGATGCCTGGAAAGTGCATCTGCGTTATTATGAAGGCGCCCCAGGCAATGCTCAATTTTGAAGTTATAGATACTAAGAATTTCAAGCCACCTGGCTACTTGCCCCTCGGGGTGCTTGAATCTGTGCAACCATTGCAATGATCCGTGGTCCGTTCTTATGGTGAATTCTATTCCTAGCAGATAATGGCGGAAATATTTGACAAAATATACAAGGGCTAGTAGCTCCTTGCGAGTGGTACAGTAATTGCGTTCCGGCTTTGGTATGGATCGACCTGCATATGCAATGACGGTTTCCTGATCTCCTTGTTTCTGTAAGATCACCGCTCCAATGCCAGAGTCACTGGCATCTGCATCTAGTATGAATCTGCCTTTAGGGATGACCTAAAATTGATGCAGTAACAAGCTTTTCCTTTAATGTTGAGAACGCAGTGTCATAAACAGATGTCCAAAGAAATTCTTTGTTCTTCTCTATTAGTTTGTGTAGGGGCTTGGCTATGTCTGTGAAGGACTTCACGTATCACCTGTAATATGATGCTAGGCCTAAGAAACTTCTTAATTCGGTTGCATTCTTTGGTATTGGCCAGTCAACTGTGGTGCTCACTTTATCTGGGTCTGTTCTCACCGATCTCCGGTAACCCTATGCCCCAAATAAAGCACTTCTCTCTGGAACAGGTCACATTTTCCCGGTTTCAATTTTAAGCCACCTGAATGAAGACGATCAAAGACCAACTGCAGTCGACTCAAGTGTTCTTCGAATGTTGCGACGAACACGATGATGTCATCCAGATAGACCAGACACATATCACCTTGCAGCCCAGCTAAAACTCTCTATTAGCCTCTCGAAGGTTGAGGGACTTGTAGACATCCCAAAGGGCATGACCTTCCACTGGAAGAGACCCATATGTCTGGTAAATGCTGATTTGGCTTTAGCGTCTTTGGTCAATAGAACCTGGTGGTAACCAGCAAGTAAATCCAGTGTGCTGAACAATTTAGTATTACCCAGACAATCTAATGATTCTGAGATGTTAGGGATTGGGTAAGCATCTTTTACAGTCTTCTGGTTCAATTGTCAGTAGTCAATGGAGAATCGTGTTTTCCCATCCTTACGACGAACTAAAACGATGGGGCTAGCCCAGGGACTACACTGGGCTCAATAATGCCTCTATTCAACATCTCGTTGATTAATTTCTTTGCTTCATCTCTTTTGAACAGTGGTAGTCATGCCATTTTGGGTAAATTTTGGGTAAAAAAGACCAATTTTCAGTACATTTGCAGTAAACAACAGATTCTTTCTGTTGTTTGGGTTTTTGTTGTTGTTACACTGTCGGAAAAGTTTCGGTCTGTCAGAAAATTTTGGGCTTGCCCCTCCGTCAGCGAAAAGCTATCTACCCCAATACATTGGACTGTTTCATCTACCAGCCTCAGTTGTAAATGCTCCATGTCAATATGACATTTATTTGCCCTAAGGAAGTCACTGCCAAGCACGCCGTCACCAGTAAAACTGGCAACTAAAACTGTCCACTCAAACACTCGCTTCCCCACCTTCAGAGGGATTTTGCATTGTCCTAGCACATCAATATTCTGTCCGTTCGCCACCTCAGTGTCAATTTTACCAGGTGTTAGTGGTATATTAATGTTGATGCCCGTGAATATGTTTTCTCAGCCAGGACTGTAAGTGACGCCCCACTATCCACCACATGTCACACAGTGGAATGTCACACAGTGGAAGTCTTATTACAAAAAAACACTCACGAAGTGGAAGGTCCACGCAGGGCCGGGGAAAGGAAATTCAGACCAGGGGTTAATTCTGTGACGGCTCCCCTTCCAAAAATGTCGGAATATTGCACAGATGATAAAGGCATCTGCATGAGTGCCGGAGGCTCGATCGATCACAGAGTGGTTGGAGGGAGATGGCGTTTCTCCCCCAACAAAATTTTTAAATCAGTAATTAAATGAAGTTTTCTGGCGGCTTTTGGGATAAAAAAAATCACGTTATTTTTGGCCGTCTAAATGATGGTTTTAGCAGCATGTTTCAAATTTCCAACTTGACCAATGAGTGAGTATCCAATGACCTACCGCCCATAGCTATATTGACTGCACAATTCTTGAAGTGATAATGTGGTTACGTCAAGCTGATTTAATAAAGTTATTACTTCAAGAATCATGCAGTCCAGAATTACAACTGTTGGTTAAGTGCATAGCTTCATTCACGATACAGCCCCCTTGTTAACTGTTGGTACAGGAGTCAGAACCTTGAGGGAGGGGGACTAGGTCAAACATGGCCTGATAGCCCATATTTTATTTTTGTTTTGTTTTGGAACGCACTTTGAAAGGACGTACCAAACCAAAAAATTAAAATACAGTCTTTCGGGCCATGTTTGGACTAGAGAGTGGGCAGGCGAAACCAAGATCCTTGACTCCTGGGCCACCCCCTCCCCCAAGTTACAGGCTCTGTGGGTTACTACTCTGGGCCCCACCATCTCCCCGATCCCAGATACATGCCCAAAACGTGCAGACATGGATATTGTATTATAGAACACACAGGATGATTTTGCTCTTCTCTTAGTAGGTGGATATACATATATTTCCAACATATTCTTGCCAGTTTGGAGAAAGTTTGGCACTCAACAAGCTAATCTGCAATTTATGGACCACCAGATAACTAACTTATCAGTGCTCCTTAACTGGTAGAGTGCTGGAAGCCCATATTTGGGCTTTATTCTGAAGCGCAGGTGCCACAACTTGAAGGCTCATATTCAGTGGATATGCTTGGTATTATCTTTAAAGTGATATTATTTAGTCTGTAAGGGTTTGCCTTGTTACAATTAAATTGTAACAAGGCAACGACATGTGTACAAGATTTGATGACCAAAAATAATTTAGCACTCTACCAGTTAAACTGCAGATTTGCTTTGTGAGTTACAAGTTTTTACTGGCTGTCAGGTATGGTCAGTGGCCAATGCCCATGTCCATTGCTTTGCACAAGCAAAATTCCAGCCAGCGGACCTTCGAGTTGAATTTAGAAATCACTTGACTTACAGTACGAGTTGAAATACGTTGCAGAATAACCACTATAAACTAATATTATACCTCACGTGACTTCCTTGCATTCTGATTGGCTGAAAGGTGATACCCTATTTCGTGTAGTTGTCCAGCACAGAGCTGAAGGGTCACTACATGCGGGCACTATATGTTTTGTATTTTTAGCACGGGCACTATATGCATTTTCTGGTTATAAAAACGTACAAAGCAACGATTTATCCAAAACGGTGGCGGGAAATCCCGGCCACCAATTAGACAATTTGATTTACATAAAAAATATACACTTCGTTTTTTTTAGTGTCGCAAGAATAGCTGCAAAGTTTTCCGAGGTGATACGTTCCGATAAATAGAGATTATTACCATAGTGTGGATATACAAAATATGTATCCGAGTCGAGCTCCGGATTCTAAGGGCAGATCACGATGAGTGGAAGACGAGTCGTGATCTACCCTTAGAACCCGGAGTGAGACATTGGCAGAGGCGAGGAATAGTATCATTGTGTCGAACAATTATCAATATCTACACATTAGTCTCATTTCTCCTTTATTGTTTAAAATAAAAACATTATTATATTGTTTACAATTTGGATTGTAGATTATTTGGTTAATTTGCGTTTTCGTGTTCTTCGATATAATATAAGGACTAGTGCAGGGCTTGGAATTGACTACGCCCATATAGTGCCCAGTGAGGTGGTGTAGTTCCCGACGCGAAGTATTCATCTTCAACTACACCAGCAAAACAAGAACCTGACATCATTTTCGGGAAAGCTCTCACAGAAAGCTTTCCGAAAAAATAATTTCGGGTTCTTGTGCTATTGGTGTAATGGCAGTAGGCTACTTTGTTCATTGCGGTTATGCTACGACTTATTTTGATTCATACAGTTTTTGTAGACTTGAACATATCGTCCAGTAGGCACATAGAACGCAATGGAACTCAGGGGACGATATGCTTCTACCTTGTACCATACATTTATAATAATATTCATAAGAAGTCTTTTTTTCCAGACATTTCATACTTGGCTATTAAATAAATAATTGTTCATTTACAGATTAGTTCTATTAAAAATTATTGGACTGTAGCCATAGCTGCATTTCAATATTTCGTGATCATAAAACAAATTTAAAAAAAGAAGTTTTGACTTGCTGAAATAATCTACAGTTGTAGTACTCTGATCACAAAATGCAGTATAATATATTTTGTACTTTACTTTTTAAACCTTTACTCACAGATAACATTAAAACTGGAAATTTAAATTTAAATTTTTCAAATTTACACAAAAAAGCCTCAAGCAAATCGAATCATGTGATCCTCGGGGGAACAATCTTGTTCCGATGATAGATCACATTATGTGGCTTGTACAAAACTATTTAAAAACATTTTTACCTGCTAATTCATGAATTATGTGTGTAGTTGCAATCAATTTGTTAACTAAGGGTTAGGCAGTGAGATGCGTGGATTATGGAGATTCTTATCAATCCATTTTCCAATGTTTGAGAAAAAAAAAATTAACAGTACCAGAAGGGTGGGTAAATTACCACCACTCACGGGTCGGGTTTTTTGGCATATCAAAGCTACGTCAACCAAAAAAATTAGTTTTCCTGAAATAATATGTTTTGTGGACATTATAAATTACATTTTGAATTTCTATGCATTGGAAAACAGAATGCAATAGAAATTCCAATGCAATTAACCCTCTTAAGGTCTGTGTATAAACCCAAAACATGTACATGTATTTTTATGTCCGATTCTTGTGTTATTAGCATGGGAAACATTACACTTATATTTTATACCAGTAGTGGTTATTCTTCAACTCATTTTGACTTGTACTGTATATGGACAGAATATTATTAGTAGACACGCGACACTGCTACTAGCAGACGATTTTCATTCACTTTTAGGGACCACGCCCCTCCACCCCAACCTCTTCCAGCTGAAACGTCTGTGTGCTATGCTTGAAAATATTTGTATAGGTTGGTTGTTTGGATACCAAAGATTTGCACTTTCACTCACGCAGACATTTTTGTGTCATTTCAGTGATATATCTGCAGTTTTGTCAGTCGTCAACAAAACAAAACCATGATGCCGAGTCTACCTTCGTTTGTGGGAAGTGGTTAATTGCGGTATTCATTTCACTAAAACATCAATATTATTTTGCCATGTGCATTAAATGAAGTGTTTTTAAAGTGTGTTATGTTTTCTATCTTTATTAGTATTAAATCGAAAATGCACATTTTATTGTTTCAAGCGAAACATTTTGGTTGTTTCTATCGCATGTTTGACAGTCTGACAGAGAGTCTGATCGAAGTGTTTACTACCTCTGACCTTGCATATCATTAACGTTAAAGATAGCTAATCGGCAATGGGCTTATTTTAGTAAGACTGGCGATTCAATGTCACCTGCAAAAAAAGTGGGTCGGACTTTCTAGTCGGAATGTTTTCGTTTCACTGTTGCTAAAACACTTTAGCAGAAGGCATAAAAATATAATATATATGTATTACAGATTGCGTTGCTTGTATAGTTTAAAACCAATGCATGGAAATGAAAATAAAGCAAAACCAAAATAGAGAAACAGAATTTACTGCACCCAGTAAATTCAAGTCTGTGTGAAAAGGGTTAAAGTATCAGGCATAAACTAGACAGAAAGAGTATTTATGGAGGCTTATTTTCAGGAGTAAAATATTTTTAAACAAATCAGAAATGGGTTTTCATTAACAGTATTTACAGATATTCATACTGGAATCAGAACAATTATTTATAAGAAACCAGAAAAGGCATATATGTGACCAGCATTCAAAGGGTTCGAAACTCGAATCAGAAATGGACATTTTTGGCTCTGCCCACTAATTTGAGTGATGAAATACGTTCATAAACTTTAGAAATGCATTAAGGTGTAATAAAATTCATTTCCCAGTATTTCTGAATAATACGCACTTGATGACTTTGGTGACCTCTTTCAGGCGGACTGCTAGGTGACCTCCATGCCCTTGACCCATATTTTGAATTTCCATCAAGTGTTGACTCATTTTGTGTTAGTTCTGGGTCCATTCATCATACCACGATTGAGATATGAGCATGACCCACTTTCAAAAATGTTGGCTACGCCCACTTTTTTAACATAAAAATGCATGTATGGACCTCAGGAATGCTTTTTTTGGGGGGGGGGGGGGGGGGGTCAAAAAATGTGATTTCCAGCAATTATGAAAAATGCACTTAATGACCCCTAGGTGACCTCATTGACCCTGACCCATATTTTGAATCTCCATCAAGTGTCGACTCATTTGGTGTTAGTCCCAGGTCCATTCATCGTACCATGCTTGAGATATGAGCGTGACCCACTCTCAAATTTTTTGGCCATGCCCACTTTTTTAACATAAAAATGCATGTATGAATCTCAGGAATGCTTTGGGGACCAAAAATGTGATTTCCAGCAATTATGAAAAATGCACTCAATGACCCCCTAGGTGACCTCCCTGACCTTGACCCATATTTGGAACCTCCATCGAGTGTCCACTCATGTGGTGTTGGTCCCAGGTCCGTAGGTCATACCACGCTTGAGATATGGGCGTGACCCACTGTCAAAAATGTTGGCCACGCCCACTGTTTTTACGTCAAAGTGCATGTGTGTACGTCAGGAATACTTTTGGGGGTCAAAAAATGTGACTTCCAGCAATACTGAACAAGAGCACCGCTGGGCATTGCATCATACGCCCGTGAACTGTTCAAATTGTACCATTTTAACACATTTGCAATTTTTTTAGAGTGCGAGAAATTTATACTGGCATATATATATATGTTACGGTCAGACTTTGAAATCAGTGATTTTGTGAAATGACTAAATTTTTTCAGTCATTTGAGAAAAAAGACTAACAAGTTTGAAGCCAATCGAAAAACAAATACTAAAGTTATCATCCGGAAACCAAATATTTGACGAAGAATTCTAAGTCCAACAGGGGCCATAATTCAGGCAAAAATTGTTCAGACCGACCCCATATTCGAACTTGACCTGTATTTTGTTGTGATTAAACCACATACCAAGTTTGGAGCCGATTGGAAAACAAATACTAAAGTTATCATCCGGAAACCAAATATTTGACAAATTCTAAGTCCAACAGGGGCCATAATTCAGGCAAAAATTGTTCAGACCGACCCCATATTTGAACTTGACCTGTATTTTGTTGTAATTAAACCACATACCAAATTTGGAGCTGATCGGAAAACCAATACTAAAGTTATCATCTGGAAACCAAATATTTGACGAATTCTAAGTCCAACAGGAGCCATAATTCAGGCGAAAAATGTTCGGACCAACCCCATATTCGAACTTGACCTGTATTTTGTTGTGATTAAACCACATACCAAATTTGGAGCCGATCGGAAAACAAATACTAAAGTTATTGTTCGGAAACCAAATGGACGGACGGACGGACAGACGGACAGACAGACAGACAACGCCATACTATAATACATCCCGTTTTTCAAACGGGCGTATAAAAATGGACTCAATGACCCCCATTTGACCACCGTGACTTTGGTCCATATTTTGAACCTCCATCGAGTGTCGACTCATTTGGTGTTGGCCCCAGGTCCGTAGGTCATACCACACCTGAGATATGGGTGTGACCCACTTTCAATAATTTAGGCCACGCCCACTTTTTAATGTAAAAAATGCATGTGTGTACGTCAGGAATACTTCAGGGGGTCGAAAAATGTGATTTCCAGCAATTATGAAAAATGCACTCAATGACCCCTAGGTGACCTCATTGACCCTGACCCATATTTTGAATCTCCATCAAGTGTCGACTCATTTGGGGTTGGTCCCAAATCCATTCATCATACCACGCTTGAGATATGAGCGTGACCCACTTTCAATAATTTGGGCCACGCCCACTTTTTTAATGTAAAAAATGCATGTATGTACGTCAGGAATGCTTTAGGGGGTCAAAAAATGTGATTTCCAGCAATTATAAAAAAATGCACTCAATGACCCTAGGTGACCTCCGTGACCTTGACCCATATTTTGAATCTCCATCAGGTGTCGACTCATTTGGGGTTGGTCCCAGGTCCATTCGTCATACCACGCATGAGATATGGGTGTGACCCACTTTCAAAAATTTTGTCCATGCCCACTTTTCTAACATAAAATGCATGTGTGTACGTCTAGAATGCTTTTGGGGGTCAAAAAATGTGATTTCCAGCAATTATGAAAAATGCACTCAATGACCCCTAGGTGACCTCCGTGACCTTGACCCATACTTTGAATCTCCATCAAGTGTCGACTCATTTGGTGTTGGTCCCAGGTCTATACGTCATACCACGCCTGAGTTATGGGCGTGACCCACTTTCAAAACACCCCTACGGACACCACTAATGCTCCAGGAATCTGAAAAACATAGGTGGACTAGAACTTGTGACTGTCTATCAGGATGCCAAAAATTAACGAGATAGGGCAATTCGTTTTCAAGTTATCTTGCGGACAAAAAAGTGATGAGACGACAGAAGACCAGGAGAAGAAGAAGAAGAAAAAAAAAAAGAAAAGAAAAAGAAACTGTGCAAAAACAATAGTCTGTGTGTTTCACACAGACTAACTAGAGAAACAGAATTTATTGCCACCAGTAAATTCAAGTCTGTGTGAAAAGGGTTAAAGTATCAGGAATAAACTATAAAGAAAGAGAATTCATGGAAGCTTATTTTTCGGGAGTAAAAGATTTTTTAACAAATCAGAAATGGGTTTTCGTTAGCAGTATTTACAGATATTCATACAGGAATCAGAATTTTTTTTTAAGAAACCAGAAATGGCATATATGTGATCAGCATTCAAAGGGTTTGATACACGAATCAGAAATGGACATTTTTGGCTCTGCCCACTACTTTGAGTGATGAAATACATTCATAAACTTCAGAAATGCATTAAGGTGTAATAAAATGCATTTCCCAGTCTTTCGGAATAATGCCCCCATATTAAGATCTTCAGGGAGTTAAAATATTCCCTTTAATTACTCCATTTTAATCCTTTAAATGGGGGCGCAGTGGCTCATTTGCAGAGGTGCTGGCTGCAAGGCGTGAGGTCCTCACTCTCTCCTTGGGCAAGACACTTCACCCCATAGCCCACGTGGGAGCATGATGGTGCTGTGTATACTAAAGCGTACTGCACATCCATGGTGCACCCGCCTTCAACCAATGCTAACCCTACCTGTGTGGAGTTAGTATGTGGGGGATCTGACAGTTGCTCGTTGTTGCCAGGTGGTTCTTCCCTGTTACTCCGATTTCCTCCACCTGAAAAACTGTCGTGGTCAGTTTATTGTTGATTAATTAAAATAGAAGAAATATTCCTGTGACAGCAAAGCCAAAGAATAATAAAAGATATAGATAATTACTAGGATAAAATAAGATTCTATAAAAATACATAAAAAGATATGTACAGGTTATTTGCAGATACAAGGGAGATGGGCGGACAACACGCCATAGATGACCCACCATTGATCCTGTCAATAATAGATTTATATTGCAGTGCCACTTTCAAACATTTTGGCCACGCCCACTTTTTTAATGTAAAAATACATGTATGGACCTTAGGAATGCTTTGGAGGGTCAAAAATATGATTTCCAGCAATTATGAAAAATGCACTCAGTGGACCGTAGGAGACCATGTGACCTTGACCCAAATTTTGAATCTCGATCAAGTGTCGACTCATTTGGTGTTAGTCCCAGGTCCTTTCATCATACAATGTTTGAGATATGAGTGTGACCCACTTTCAAAAATGTTGGCCACACCCACTTTTTGACGTCAAAATGCATGTGTGTATGTCAGGAATGCTTTAGGGGTCAAAAAATGTAATTTCCAGTAATTATGAAAAATGCACTTAATGACCCCAAGATGACCTCCATGATCTTAAACCATATTTTTGAATCTTCATCAAGTGTGGACTCATTTGGTGTTAGTTCCAGGTCCAGTCATCATACCATGCTTGAGATATGAGCGTGACCCACTTTCAATAATTTTGGCCACGCCCACTTTTTCAACGTAAAAAGTGTGCATGAACCTCAGGAATGCTTTGGTGGGTCAAAAAATGTGATTTCCAGCAATTATGAGAAATGTACCCAATAACCCCTAGGTGACCTCCGTGACCTTGACCCATAGTTTGAATCTTCATCGAGTGACGACTCATTTTGGCTTGGTCCCAGGTCCATATGTCATACCATGCGTGAGATATGGGCATGACCCACTTTCAAAAATTTTGGCCACATCCACTCTTTTAATGTAAAAAATGCAATGTATGTACGTCAGGAATGCTTTAGGGGGTCAAAAAATGTGATTTCCAGCAATTATGAAAAATGCACTCAATGAACCCTAGGTGACCTTCGTGACCTTGACCCATATTTTGAATCTCCATCAAGTGTTCACTCATTTGGGGTTGGTCCCAGGTCCAATCATCATACCACGCTTGAGATATGAGTATGACCCACCTTCAAAAATTTGGGCCACGTCCACTTTTTTAATGTAAAAAATGCATGTGTCTACATCAGGAATGCTTTAGGGGGTCAAAAAATGTGATTTCCAGCAATTATGAAAAATGCACTCAATGACCCCTAGGTGACCTCCATGACCTTGACCCATATTTTGAATCTCCATCATGTGTCGACTCATTTGGGGTTGGTCCCAGGTCCATTCATCATACCACGCATGAGATATGAGCGTGACCCACTTTCAAAAATTTGGGCCACGCCCACTTTTTTAATGTAAAAAATGCATGTGTGTATGTCAGGAATGCTTTATGGGTCAAAAAATGTGATTTCCAGCAATTATGAAAAATGCACTCAATGACCCCCCAAGTGACCTCAGTGACCTTGACCCATATTGTGAATCTCCATCGGGTGTCGACTCATTTGGGCTTGGTCCCAGGTCCATATGTCATACTACACATGCGATATGGGTGTGACCTACTTTCAAAAATTTTGGCCACGCCCACATTTTTAATGTAAAAATGCATTTGTGTACGTCAGGAATGCTTTAGGGAGTCAAAAAATGTGATTTCCAGCAATTATAAAAAATGCACTCAATGACCTCTAGGTAACCTCCGTGACCTTGACCCATATTTTGAATCTCCATCAAGTCTCGACTCATTTGGGGTTGGTTCTAGGTCCATTCATCATACCACGCTTGAGATATGAGCGTGACCCACTTTCAAAAATTTGGGCCACGCCCACATTTTTAATGTAAAAAATGCTTGTCTGTACATCAAGAATACTTTAGGGGGTAAAAAATGTGATTTCCAGCACTTATGAAAAATGCGCCCAATGACCCCTAAGTGACCTCCGTGACCTTGACCCATATATTGAATCTCCATCGGGTGTCGGCTCATTTGGGCTTGATCTCAGGTCCATACATCATAACATGCATGAGATATGGGTGTGACCCACTTTCAAAAATTTTGGCCATGCCCACTTTTTAATGTAAAAACTTGTGAGTATGCCAGGAATGCTTTTGGGGGTCAAAAAATGTGATTTTCCAGCAATTCTGAAAAATGCACTCAATGACCCCTAGGTGACCTCTGTGACCTTGACCCATATTTTAAATCTCCATCAAGTGTCGACTCATTTGGTGTTGACCCTAGATCCATACGTCATACCGCGCCTGAGATATGGGCGTGACCCACTTTCAAAAATTTTGGCCACGCCCACTTTTTTACGTCAAAATGCATGTGTGTACGTCAGAAATAGACTGTTTACATTTAATGTTGTTCTGTAAATAAACAACATTAAATGTTGTTTATTTACAGAAGAATGTGCGGGTCAATCATCGCACATTCTTCTGTAAATAAACAACATGGTGTAACGTTTCGGAAATATTTGCAGACGAACGTTTGTCGAAGAAAATAGAAATAAAAACACAGACAAAACCAAAGGACACTTGACTCGATTATATGTATTTTTGGATGAACGCCATTATGAGTGGAGCGAGTTTCACGAAATTCCCGTCTAAAAGTTATGCGAAAACATTGCAGAATTCATAATATGACGTCATCGGAATGGGTAATGTTCATTTCGCTTCAAATCTTTAACCCCTGTCTTGCTGGCGTTGGTATTTAATTTTGTGGTATTTTCCTGTGGTGTGGTATATACAGAACTTTCGTACGCTCTATCCAAAAAGCAAATCATTTTTTTTTTAGAAAGGGACAACAAAATTGTTCTATATAGCTGCACGTGCCCTTGAATTACTTTTGATGACGTCAGACTGTTTTGGTGGGGGAGAAAAATTATCCTTGATGGGGCGGGTGTGGGATGGGGAAATCTCACCCCCGGGACAAGATATATGGTCCAGACACTCGGCAAGCCTCATGTGTGGACCAAATATCTTGCCCTCGGGTGAGATTTCCCTATGGCACACCCTCACCCACCAGAGCTAATAATAATCAATGGAATGGGCAGAATAGTTAACCCTCTCCACACTGAGGTAAAATATCAAATTTTCAACCCGCAAGTTGTTCCTGTAATGCATCTAAGAATTTTAACAGTTCGATCTTGTTTGACAGGGCTCATTGAGCCATGTCAAACAAGAATAAAGATTGAACTGCTTTGTTTGTTTGTCCATTGGGATCACAACGTGTCGGACAGTTTTACGAGCGGAGGAAACCGGAGTACCAGGAGAGAACCACCGAGCAACTGTTTAACTCATCAACTTATTATCAACACTAGCAGAGGTTGGATGGTCTGAAGAAAGTGCACGGTCGGCATGCAAGATGCCTTAGGTATCGTTACAGTTATTCAGGTGAAAACGTTGGTTTTTCAAGAAATGCACGACTTCTCATAAACTCGGTCGAGGATATTTCACATTTGATTTACCTCCCCTGTTCACAACACTCACAATGTGTAGTTTCTGGAAACTCTGAATGTGGCCTTTTCTGGAGACAACTGAACATAATAAAAATCTTACAATATCACTTAAATACACTCAGCTGAATGACACAGTTGATGGCTAAAAAATGGCTCAAAATGTTCTCATTTTGGGGATATTTCGTGCATCGATTGTGGTAAAACTGTGTTATAAGAATTCCTCATTCCTCCACTCTTGATTTTACAGCATAAGATGATCATTCCGACAAATAAAAAAAAAACATATAGGTTTCTTATTCATTTTTTCTCAAAGCAAATTTACACAAAAATTGTCCCACATGTAACCTGCAAATTGTCAGGTCCAAAACAGGTCTGGGTTAGTCACTGAACACTCCTGTGTGACCTTGAGCCTCCAACTGAACTGAACTTGACAATACACAGTTTGAATGAAGACCATCAACAGATTATTTTGGCCATAGCACCATTAATGAGAATTATTTACTAAATCCACACCACCACAAAATAAAACTATAGCTCAAAATAGCCATTTGGCCGACGATATCCAATAACCTCGGATATGACTTTTAATATAGGAAATTAGACTTTAGCGCCCCCCCCCCCCCCCCCCCCCCCCCACACACACCTGGGAAATGGGGATTAAATACTTTACCCAAGGACACATTTCAGTTTAAAGTCCAGTGCTCTAACCACCGAACCGCCGCGCTCTCGACAGAACTGATTCAATTCCTAGTTGCACCCGGGGAATATTTTCTGCCTATAATATTGGTAATAGTGAGCAAAGTTAATATAAAAAAAGAACAGAAATGTTACTAAAGTATCACATGCTCACTCCTTAAAGCCATTGAATGGGACTGACCTTGAAATGAGACCTTGACCTTGCGAACCCAGCTGTAGTGTGTGACACATCCCCCACTGTCCATTGTAACTGTGTTATGTTTGAGGACTGTTCCGAGTTACATCCGAGACAATATTTGTGACCTCGAACATCAAATAAGTCCACAATGACGTCGGGGTTGAAAATATGGAATCAACTGTTACACACAACTCACCCTCAGGCAGTCCTTAACTGGTAGAGTGCTAAATTATTTTTGGTCATCAGAATTTGTTCATGTGTCTTTGCCTTGTTACAATTTATGAGAGAGTGCCGCTAGGCACTCTCCCATAAATTGTAACAAGGCAAATCCTAACAGACTAAATAATTTCACTTCCAAGATAAAGCGAAGCACATCCACTGAATATGAAGCCTTTAAGTTGTGGTACTTGTACTTCAGAGCAAATCCCAAATATGGGCTTCCAGCACTCTACCAGTTAACATTTACATTAAGTTTGATAGTTGTAGTTTGATATGTTTCAGCGTTATTGCTGAGACACAAATATTGACAGTTTTAATCGTGACATTGACCTCGAAGTTACGGCCTAGTACACATCTTCGCATTGTCCTGTCCACCTGTTGAAAGTTTGATGGTTGTAGCCCCCCCCCCCCCCCCCCCCCCCCCCCCCGACAGGTTCTGAGTTATGCCTGAGACACGATTTGTGACCTTGAAAATATGAAGGTTAAGTATTGTTACCCAAAAGATGTGGGAGCAACTATTATTCGTGACACATCTTCCGACTGCCCTCAACATTTTATGAGGTTTGATAACTGTAGTTTGATTCGTTTCAGAGTAATGGCCGAGATACGAATATTGAGATTTTAAGCGTGATCTTGAAATATGACCTTAACCTTGAAGAAAGGGACCCAGTTATGGCGTGTCACACATCTTCCCTATGTCCTGTATAGTTTGAAGATCGTAGCCCCAATAATTTGAGTTTTTATCTATGGGGGTTTAACACACTTTCGACAGTCATGGTCACCTCGCGACAGAGTTTTACAGGTGGAGGAAGCCAGAGTATCTGGAGAGAACCAACGAGCAACTGTCAGTCTCCCCAACATACTAACTCCACACAAGCAGGATTAGCATTGGTTGAAGACAAGTGCACTTTTGATGTGCAGTACGCCTTAGTACACAGTGCCATATTGCCTCCACGTGGGCAACTGGGATTAAGTACCTTGCCCAAGGTCACAACGCAGTTGCCCTTGAGCCACCACGCTCCCCAGTTTCTGAGTTATGTTCGTGGCCTTGAACATGTGGAAATCGTGTATGGTAGAAACTATTATAAGAGACATAAATTGTGGCTGTCCTTAACATTTGTAATCAGTATAACTGTAGTTTCATTGATTTCTGTATTATGGTTGAGATACGAATATTGAGATTTAAGTGTGGCCTTGAAATGTGACCTTGACCTTGAAGTTTGGGACCTGGCCATTTTGTGTGGCACATCCTACCACTGTCCTTTATAACTGTGTGAAGTTTGATAATCATAGCTCAAATAGTTTCTGGGTTTTGTGACCTTGAGCATATAGAGGTCATGTATGACCCTAAATGAGACCTGACCTTGAAATTAGAGATCCAGCTATGGTATGAGACAATTGTATTAAGTTTGATGGGTGCAGCTGCACCATTTTGTGTCCACACAAACACACTTCACTCTCTAAGAAACCACCTGATCTAAGCCGGGTGGCATAAAAATGTTTTGTGAGAGATATTATTGAATAACTTGCATTCATAGTGTTTTGGGGCCTTAATTGCTCAACTGATAAAATTGTTTAAAGAAGGATCTATGGTCATAATAAGCATAAACATGTTTATATAGTTAATCTAACTTAGGTAGGGTCTGCTGGGTGTTTTTTTGTGTGTGTGAAGTCACTCAAAACACATTTTGAAGCAAAGAGAGAAATATTCTGACCGATGGATCTGAAGATGAGGATTTTTTAAAGAAAATTCCTTATATTGCACTAAGTTAAAGTTCTGAGTTCCCGCGGGTAGCCGAAATATGACCCCAGGGACTTGATTTGAACAAACTTGAACCTGACCCTTTAAGAATGCTCTTACCAATTATTGAAAGATTCCGACTGGTGGATCTGAAAAAGATTTGAAAAAAAAATCCTCATATTGGACTGCGTAAAAATTTGAGTTCCCATAGGGAGCCCAAATATGAACAAACTTTGAACAAACTTGAAGTCCCAACTAAAACTCACTAAAGAAGCTACTTAACAAATATCCAAAGATCCTGACTGATAGATCTGAAGAACAGAATTTTAAAAAAATATTCCTAACGTTACACTAAATTAAAATTTGGGCCCCCACAGTGAGCCCAAATGACTCCAGGGACTTTGAACAGACTTCAAGCTGATACCCCCTAAAGATGCAGTAGATTTTGGAAAGTTATCTGAAGAAAGAGTTTTGAATACATTTCCCAATACTGCACCAGGTTAACCAATATTCAGATTCACACAGGGAGCTCAAATATGAACACAGGGAGTTGTTTCAAACAAACAGACCGGAAAACAAGCAGTCTGACATTTGCAGAAGGAGGTCCCCAGAGGGTGAATATTTGATGATGCTATCCCATACAGTGGGTCAATTTATCCCCTAGGTACCTCTTTCTGTTTAGTTTTGAGACCCTGTTTCAGATTGAGGTTCACAGAGGGTAAATTCAGTGATGCCACCCTGCTGTTCAGGGTAACATCACTAAATTCACCCTCTGGGGACCTCATTTTGCAGTTGACAGTCTGCTTATTTTCTGCCTTGCAAACAAATCTGAATCTGAACCCTCTAAGGCTGTTGTATACCAAGTATCATAAAATTCTCATTGGTAGTTCTGGAGAAGGGCATTTTTTAAATTTAATTTTTTTTTTAATGGTACTATGATTATTTATTACAGTTTTATGGGTGGAGGAAGCCGGAGTACCCGGAGAGAACCACTGAGCAACGGCGAGCAACTGTCAGCTCCCCAACATACTAACTCCACACAAGCAGGGTTAGCATTGGTTGAAGACAGGTGCACCATCGACGTACAGTACGCCTTAGTACACAGCGTCACCGTGCCCCACGTGGGCAATGGGGGTGAAGTGTCTTGCCCAAGGACACAACACGGTTGCCACAGGTGGGATACGAACCGTTTAATGGTACTAACAGAACTGTGCTCCTTGTGGTACCACCCCCTATGGGTGTGGCAACTTTATTTGAAAAAAACTTGAATTAATATAATAAGGAACATGCATATCAAGTATATTTCAATTTGATCCAATGGTTTATGATAAGTCAATAACGTAATGTTCACACCAGAATGACGGACGAAGGACGGAAAGTGATCACCAAAGATACCCTTGAGCTTTGATCAGGTGAGTTAATTAACTGGTAGAGTGCTAGATTATTTTTGGCCACCAAAACTTATTCACATGTCTTTGCCTTGTAACAAGGCAAATCTTAACAGACTAAATAGGATCACTTCAACGATAACATGAAGCCCAGCCACTGAATTTGAAGCAGTAACAGCACTTCAGAATGAAGCCCAAATATGGGCTTCCAGCACTCTACCAGTTAAAAAGGTCCACCACACCTCACTGGAGTCCTGTTTAATGCATGCGTGCAATGAAACAGGCAACTCTTGAAACAGATAACTTACCAGTTGGCAGTGCTAAAATTAACCTTCAGCAGAATGTTTGACAACAAACATGAAATGTACAGTACGTGGAGAGTGGATTGTAACTAAATCACCCATGGAGTGGAGTTATCACCAAAGTATCACTTTCAAGTTCTGTACATACGGACAAAAAACACAAGCAATGTTTCAGCCAATGGACCTCCGGGGTTAACCCGGAGGTCCATTGGCTGGAACTTTGCTTGTGATGTTTATGCTTTGCAACAAATTTGCAATTATTGCACAGGTGCAATCTCAACTCTATGGGTGATTTAGTGATAAGACACTCTCCATGTACTGAATGCACAGAGAAAGAGAAAAATACAAGAACAAAGCTTTCATAATAATTTTATTTACATCTCTCATATGTCATAAATAATTAAATTTATGATGCAACCGAACATTAATGTATTACATTTTATCATCTCACAGCAAGGAATCAATTTTCATTTACACAGTCACAACATCATAATGTAGATTATAATCGCAAATGCTGGAAAAATTTACTCATACCATGATTGCAAAAAAACACACAATAATAAAAAGAAACTAAAATCACCTGAAAACTTAATGCCCAAACAGCTTCTATCAACTGTCCGTGAATTAGAAATCACGATTAGGGATCTCTACAAGTGCTGGTACTTTAACCCTTTACCCAACGAATCGGCCGCATCTGCCCGCGTAATATGTAAATTGAGCAGTTGAAAAAAATATTATTTTTTTTAAAATTTCAACAAAACCATATCATGTGACCCCTCGTTGGAAAGAGCTCATTGAGCTTGTTCCAACGAGGGGTCACATGATATGGTTTTGTTGAAATTTTTGGAAAAATTTTTAAAAAATAATATTCAAAATAATAAATTTTGATATCGTCTGTGTTGGGTAAAGAGTTAATACGTAATTATTTATTCAGGTTTGAGATCACTTTCAGAAGCTATGACTTGTCTTGACCTTCAATACAAATATAAAGTTATGTTCAGCCAACCATTTATAATTATTATTCTGCAAACCTATTCAGTTCAAACCAGACAGAGGCACTGCTAAGGAGGGTGGCGTTAGGAGCGGACTAGGCCAAGAAATGTTACAAACCCGGAGAAAATTTTCATTTTGCAAACTGAACGAATGCGGCTTCCTTGCATCTGCGCGATCAGTGGCAGTCCACATACAGGACATTTCAATGTCATTTTTGTGTCATTTTCAACGATCATTCAGCAAAAATGGTTGTACCGGATGGGTAGCCTATGGTTCAGCCCAATCAGAGAAAATTTTGATTTTTGAAATTGAAGGAATGCTGTTTCCTTTCATGTGAGCGATAAACGGCAGACTTAGACTGCTGGTATATTAAAGTGTCCTCTATGTGGACTGCCAATGGCAGTCCACATAAAGAACATTTTGATATACTGGCAGTTTATGCAATCAGATCCATTTTGCCTTTTGGCCATTTTCACGAAATTGCACGCACCTACAGGCATTGGGCTGCATCAAGTTCAAGGCCCCAGAGGGAACCAAATATGGAAATTTCCTGGTGGACATAAGCCCAGTCCCCCTCTGACAGGTATATCATCGCTTTGATATCGTCCGTTTTTTTGCACAACCCGGAGTTGCTGCTGAAACAAATATTGATGTGGAAATGGTAACACCTAATAAAATGCCCCCACGCAATGATCATAATCGACCTGCACTGCGCGAATGCGATCGTATTTCCGTTTCTGCATCGATATTTGTTTAGGCGCAGCTCCGGCTTATTATTTTATAGCCGATACAGGCGAAAAGTAACATGGACGACATCGAAGTGATTTTTGACGCTTCCCCGTGTTCAACTCTCGATAAATAAAGGATAACATACAGTTTTGATCAATTTACTCTGCACAAATGTAAGGAAATACGTGTACTATCCAATGCAGTTGGTGATAAGGGTGAAAGCTTGCTATATATTCCTATTTTCGAGTTTTGAGGTCTCAATAAAACTTGTTGGGGAATTTTACCACAGATTTGAATGAGAGGAATCTGAACATAGAGCACTGACCATCATGCAATACAAAAATACAAAACAGATAATTCTGAAAACTCCCCAAATCAGACCCATACCAAATAAAAAGGAATGTCTATGAAGAAGTTATTATTTATTTATTTATTTATTTATTTATTGTTGTTTATGGTCACATACTTCTGCACAATGGCTAATCATGACCACAACATGGATATAAAGTCAAGGTCAGTCAATCGTTTATACCCCATGTTGCCTATTTTAGAGGACTCGCACCCCGAGCATTAGTGAATGGGTCCTATTTTACCAGTGAAACAGAGCTTGTTTACCACAGTAAACAAGCATTGCTTCACATCCCGGGGTTCCCACAGGGGATTTTTTTTATTACTTTCCAAAGTGTGTTTTACTGGTATTACCGGGTTTGATTATAAACGATAACTTAACAAGTGAATTATGCAATCAACAATTGTCTCATGTATCCATGTGCGCAAACGAAGATGCTTTGCCGTGGGTGTAACGGGGACTTTATTGTTTTTTTAACCTTTTACTTAATATGAAAAGCAGACGACACTTGCAAAACAAATTCTTGAATAGCTATTCTTTTCATTTTTTGTCTCAAAAACATAGGTTATGACTCCCCCCCCCCCCCCCATTGGAACGAGCAGCTCGTTCCAATGAGGGGTCATAACCTATGTTTTTGAGACAAAAAATGAAAAAATAATGAAAATTGATTGGCGATTTTTGAGAATAGCGCTGGCCGTTACGTTAGGTAAAGGGTTAAATAATATAATTATCATTAATAATGAAAAGTAATAAACAGGGTAATCGCTTGACTGGACTGGTTACGTGAAATAATTCATTCGAGGCTAAGGACTATATTGTAAAACGCTGGTGCGCATTCGCGCACTTGTGTGTTTGTACAACGTCCCTCACCTCTCATGAATTATTTCATGTAACCAGTCCAGTCAAGCGATTACTCTCTATTTATTTATTAGTCTTTAAGGTCACATATTTCTGCACAATGGCTAATCATGACCACAACAGTTTTATGGGCGGAAGAAGCCGGAAGACCCACAGAGAACCACTGAGTTCCCCAACAAACCAACTCCACACAAGCAGGGTTAGCACTGGTTAAAGAAAAGAGCACCATCGACGTACAGTACACCTTAATACACAACGTCACCGTGCCCCCACATGAGCAATGAGGTGAAGTGTCTTGTCCAAGGACACAACTCGGTTGCCACAGGTGGGCTGCGAACTGAGGACCTCTTGACTTGCAGTCTGCACCTCTACCTACTGAGCCACCACACCCCCAAATAAGTAATTAAATCACTTAGGTTGGGAGGACCCTGCATATCACAGTTGACGTAAAGGTTGACCTATAAATTGCTTAGGGAGTACTAAGACAGAACACAACAAGGCTGCAGTACAGGAGATTGGAATCAACGACCTCAGTTGTGAGGGGTTTTTTTGCCTTCAGTGCTTATGAAATACACGAAAATGTTTTTTTGCCACAAACTTATGCTAAATCTTTTTTTGAATGAATATATTAACCCTTTGCACTCTGATGTCAAATGGCAAAGGTTTCAGTAGCAAAGAGTTTCCATAATGCAGTTTGTCTGTCAAACAAGATATAATTGGTTATTTATTATTTATTTATATGTGTTTAAGGTCACATACTTATGCAAAATGGCTAAACGTGACCATGACAGTTTTATGAGTGGAGGAAGCCGGAGTACCCAGAGAGCACCACCGAGCAACTGTCAGCTCCTCAACATTCTCTGTTCAAGCTCCGCTCAAGCAGGGTAACTGCAGTTGAAGACACATGCACCATCGACGTGCAGTATGCCTGAGCGCACAGCGTCAACATGCCCCCATGTAGGCAACCGGATAAAGTGCTTTACCAAAGGACACAACGCATCCCAGACGGGTATCAAACTTGGGATCTCTAGCATAGAAGTCCAACAGTCTACCACTGAGCCATCGCGCTCCCGATATAATTGGTTAAATTTGTAGTTATTTATTTATTGGTGTTTAAGGTCACATATTTATGCACAATGGCTAATCATGACTGTGACAGTTTTAATGGGCGGAGGAAGCCGAGTACCCGGAGAGAACCACCGAGCATCGCTGAGCAGCTGTCAGCTCCTCAACATCCTAATTCTGTTCAAGCTTCGCTCAAGCAGGGTTACAGTGGTTGAAGACATGTGCACCATCGACCTGCAGTATGCCTTAGTACACGGTGTCATCGTGCCCCCCCATGTAGGCAACCAGGATAAAGTGCCTTGCCCAAGGACACAACACGGGTCATCCTGGATGGGGATCGAACTCAGAACCTCTGGCATAGAAGTCCAACGGCCTACCACTGAGCCACCATGCTCCCAAAGTCATAGTTAGACAAGAGAAAAACACAGTGAGTGAAAATTTTTTTCTTGCTCTGCCAGAGAGGAAGGGGTAAGGTAGAAAATGGGAATATGTTCTCAATTCAGTGAGTAAATTATTTGAACAAAATTGAAAAGTAGCAAAACAGAAAAAATTGCAAATGATAGAATAGGATGACTTGAAGAATTCAACATCTTCCCAATATTGACTTTAACCCTTTACCCAATGCAGACGATTTCAAAATTTATTATTTTAAATATCATTTTTTAAATTTTTAAAAAAATGTCAACAAAACCATATCATGTGACTCCTCTTTGGAACAAGATATGGTTTGGTTGAAATTTTTCGGAACATAATATTTTTTCAGCTGCTGAATTTGCATATTACGCGGGCGGATGCAGGCGATTCGTTGGGTAATGGGTTAACATCATAAAACATTGAAAAACAAAATATCAGAATTTACTCATAAATTATCTGAAATCAGCTATTCTGCTTAACCCTTTACTCAACGTAGAGAATATCAAAATTTATTATTTGAATTACTATTTTTAAAAAAATTTTCAAAATATTTCAACAAAACTATATCATGCGACCCCCTCATTGGAATGAGCTCATTCCAATGAGGGGTCACATGATATAGTTTTGTTGAAATATTTTGAAAAATTAATTTTTTTCAACTGCTCAATTTACAAATTACGTGGGCGGATGCGGACGATTCGTTAGGTAAAAGGTTAACCCTTTACCCAACTCACAGGATATCAAATTTTATTGTTTTAATTCTTGCTTTTTCGTATTTTTCAAAAAATTCATCAAAGCCATATTATGTGACTCCTCATTGGATCGAGGTCAATGAGTTCATTCCTTCGAAGGGTCATAGGATATGGCTTTGCTGAAATTTATATTATATATATATTTTTTTGACTGTTCAATTTGTAAGTTACATACGCGGATGCAGCCGATTCGTTAGGCAAACAGTTAGTTAACTCTCTCATCCATGACCTTTCTGTCTTGCAAAAAAATTCTTTTCAATTTCAGAATTTTTCACGACATTTAGAATCCACTGAAATTCTGTAAAATGGAAATAATATATGTCAAATTCATCTTTTCAAAAGTGATAGACAGCTTAATTTCTATTTGATATGGCCCCAAAAAGTAGATCTTTTGTTTCTCAGGCCATTTTTTGTAATATTGCATGTTGGTGGACGGACAGGTTTTTATTTTTGTAATTATTTCTTTGCCAACAAATGTCCATGTTTTTGGTTCATTTTATGTTTCAGGCCTCAAAATCTACAGAATAGCATGGGTGGTGGTGTATTTTGTCCCTTGAGTGCAAGAAGGCTTTGCAATGCTAAAGCATTGCAAAGCCTTCTTTCACTTAAGGGACAAATTTATCAATTTTATTAACTTGGGTAACATAATTTTACTTTTTCAAGTTTGTATTCATTATAAAAAGAAAGCATGCGCCAGCCAAAAGGACCATGTGGGAGGCCTCATAAACATTTTTTTAACTTTTTTACGTTTAACCACAACTTGAATGAAAAAAATGCCGCTCAGGATCACAGATCCAATGTCGAGTTGTGACCTTGACCTTTGACCTGGCGAGTCCAAGGTCAATAGGGTTCTTCCTCGCACCAAGGCCAACACACCTATGAAGTTTCATGACTCTAGGTTGAACCACTATCAAGTTCTCATCTGGAAACCAATTGTTGCGATATACTATGTTCAAGGTCACTGTGACCTTGACCTTTGACCTGGTGAGTCCAACATCAATAGGGTTCTTCCTCGCACCAAGGCCAACACGCCTGTAAAGTTTCATGGCTCTAGGTTGAACCACTATCAAGTTATCATCCGGAAACCAATTGTTGCGATATACTATGTTCAAGGTCACTGTGACCTTGACCTTTGACCTGGTGAGTCCAACATCAATAGGGTTCTTCCTCGCACCAAGGCCAACACGCCTGTAAAGTTTCATGGCTCTAGGTTGAACCACTATCAAGTTATCATCCGGAAACCAATTGTTGCGATATACTATGTTCAAGGTCACTGTGACCTTGACCTTTGACCTGGTGAGTCCAACATCAATAGGGTTCTTCCTCGCACCAAGGCCAACACGCCTGTAAAGTTTCATGGCTCTAGGTTGAACCACTATCAAGTTATCATCCGGAAACCAATTGTTGCGATATACTATGTTCAAGGTCACTGTGACCTTGACCTTTGACCTGGTGAGTCCAAGATCAATAGGGTTCTTCCTCGCACCAAGGCCAACATACCTATGAAGTTTCATGACTGTAGGTTGAACCACTATCAAGTTATCATCCGGAAACCAATTGTTGCGATATACTATGTTCAAGGTCACTGTGACCTTGACCTTTGACCTGGTGAGTCCAACATCAATAGGGTTCTTCCTCGCACCAAGGCCAACACACCTATAAAGTTTCATGACTCTAGGTTGAACCACTATCAAGTTATCATCCGGAAACCAATTGTTGCGATATACTATGTTCAAGGTCACTGTGACCTTGACCTTTGACCTGGTGAGTCCAAGATCAATAGGGTTCTTCCTCGCACCAAGGCCAACACACCTATGAAGTTTCATGACTCTAGGTTGAACCACTATCAAGTTATCATCAGGAAACCAATTGTTGCGATATACTATGTTAAAGGTCACTGTGACCTTGACCTTTGACGTAGCGAGTCCAAAATCAATAGGGTTCTTCCCCTCACCAAGGCCAATCTACCTATGAAGTTTCATGAATGTGAGTTGAACCATTATCAAGTTATCATCCGGAAACCAATTGTTTAAGATTTACTATGTTCAAGGTCACTGTGACCTTGACCTTCGACGTAGCATGTCCAAAATCAATAGGGTTCTTCCTCCCACCAAGACCAACCTATGTATGAAGTTTAATGAATGTGAGTTGAACCACTATCAAGTTATCATCCGGAAACCAATTGTTTACGCCCGCCCGCCCGCCCGCCATTCACCAAACTATAAGTCGAGTTTGACTTCGTCACAACTCGACTAAAAATAATCATGAATAGAAGGTCAGTAGTTTTCATTACAAATTAACATCACATTATAAGTTTTATGGTTTCTCAACTCCCAACAGAATGTCATGAAATTAATTAGACAACTATACTGACATGGTGGGAGTTACAAATAACTGTATTGGCATTAAATCGATCAATGTCACATGATCAGTAAGCATTTACTGTAAAACAACTACGGCTGTCTCAAATATTCGGTTCTTCAATTACACTCTGTAAGTGAGAGAATGTTATTAGTTTTTCATAACTGGTACGAGTACATTGAACCAGTCTATAACCCAGACATTTCATAGTTAGTATATGAGACATCATTTATTTATTGGTATTTAAGGTCACATATTTCTGTACAATGGCTAATATTTATTTATTTATTTATTTATTTATTGGTGTTTAAGGTCACATTTTTATGCACAATGGCTAATTATGACCGCGACAGTTTTACGGGTGGAGAAAGCCGGAGTACCCAGAGAGAACCACCAAGCAATGGTGAGCAACTGTCAGCTCCCCAACATACTAACTCCACGCAAGTGCAGGGTTAGCATTGGTTGAAGAAAAGTGCACCATCAACATGCAGTACGTCTTTGTACACAACGCCACCATGGTTGCCGCAGGTCGGACCGAGGACCTCTCGGCTTGCAGCCTGCACCTCTACCTACTGAGCCAACGTGCTCCCCACAATGGCTAATCATGACTGCAACATGGATATAAAGTTTATACCCATGTGGTCCATTTTAAAGGACATCCACCCCAAGCACTGATGACTCGGTTCTATTTTACCAGTAAAACAGAGCTTGTTGACCATAGTACACAAGCAATGCTTCACTTCCTGGTAGTGGTTAACCGATAAGTATTTGCGACCATCATCTGCTTGCCGATTAGTTGAGCACACAATCTGCTGATTTATGAGTGCCGAGGTCAGATAGTAACAACCAAAAGGAGTAGTATGTTTAAGAATGCATAGAACAGGGTTACTTTATTTATTTATTGGTGTTTAAGGTCACATACTTCTGCACAATGGCTAACCATGACCACAACATGGAGATAAAGTCAAGGTCAGTCAATCGTTTATATCCCATGTTGCCTATTTTAGAGGACTCACATCCCAAGTATTAGTGACTGGGTCCTATTTTACCAGTGAAACAGAGCTTATTTACCACAGTTACTTTTACGGTTCTGTCAGGTTTATTGGTTTGTTGACATGAAGAGTATGTCAGTGTGTGTACTAAAATAAAAATACGACATCAGTGGAAAGAAGTTAACAGCACAGCATCTTTGATCAACGATCAAAGATGCTGGGCTGTTAACTTGTTTCTGCTGATGTCACGTTTCATTAAGTCATCACACAACAGGTGGCATGTGTATCATAAGCAGCAATCACGGGGAAGATCAGAGAAATCAATGAGATTAAGCCAATCTTGATTCCTGCCAATCATTGTGGTAACTTATTAAGTCTGTTACTGCTTGTATAAGATTTTTAATCAAACGTAAATACAAACAATTTTGATCCAGGGGTCATCCTTGTAACCATTGGCATGGACCGATGTTCAAACATCTCTACCGATGGCTTAAAATCGGCCGATGTCAGATGCGATTGCCAAACATTGGTTAATCACTAACTTTCTGGAGTTCCCATGGGGGATTTAAGCCTTCAAAAAGTTCCAATTGGCAGGAAAAATTAATATATAAGTAACAAAGGGGGCGCGGTGGCGTCGCGGTATCCGGTTCTCGTCAGATGACCGAAGTTAAGCAACGTCGAGCACAGTTAGTAGCTGGATGGGTGACCATTTCAGCGACTGATTCGTGCTCCCGTGTTGTGTCCTTGGGCAAGGCACTTAACCCCGATTGCCTACATGGGGCCACAATGACGCTGTGTACTAAAGCGTACTGCACGTCGATGGTGCGCATGTCTTCAACCAATCTAACCCTGCCTGTGCCGCGGTGCAGAGTTCAGAGTTACGATGTTGGAGAGCTGGCAGCTGCTCGTCGTTGCTTGGTGGTTCTCTCTGGGTACTCCGGCTTCCTCCACCCGTAAAACTGTCACCGACATAATATGACCCTGGCTGTTAATGTGTCGTTAAACCCTAATAAAAAAAAAAAAAAAAAAAAAAAAAAGTAACAAAGAAGTTTCTTGCTACAGCAAACAAGCACAGCCCCATGTGTAAGTACCAGAGGATGAATGGTAAAAGTAAAACAAACACCAAACAAATACAAATCAGGGAGACGACTTACCAGGGAAACGACTTGCAAAAGCTTCAAGCTTTCTGTCAAATCCCTCTCTTACACAGTAAGCATTCATCTAGTCTTCACTTGTTTCGTGTATACTACTGTATCTTGTGTTGCTCAGATCTTTCTTGTTAACTGTTCTTGTGAAGTGTATATACGTATCAATTATTATTCAATAAATATTGTTTAAACTAAACAAATACAGTCTTACCATACTGTTTTTAAAAACAAAATAGTCACGGCATTGAAAAAAGTAACCCAACACGACATAACATAAAGCTGAATAGCAAACAATGTGACCTGCATGAGCTTACTCCCCATGGCAGAGCATGAGGAAGTATTCAGGGACGCCGGAGCGAATTTCGGATTGGGGGGGGGGGGGGCTGGGGAGGGGGGGGGGGGGTATACTAAGGAATACTATTCTCGATTGAGTCTCAATCGAGAATAGGATTCGTGGTTTGTATACTGAGTGTTAATAAACTCAATTTTTGACATGATGTGAAAAATATACGCAGTTCGCATTTGATAAGATTACCCCCTCCCTCCCCCTGACCCCCCCCCCAAACAAAGAATGACTAATAATCATGTCCTTGGCAGAGCAAGAGGAAATATTTGAATGCAAATCATTTAATATTGTTATAACCCGGGATCTGCGAATATTCAAAATTTATTTCAAATTAGCAAATTGAGTTTCAAATTCAATTTGGCTTTCAAGCTGATGATATCATATTTTTCACCTTTTGCTTAACCCTTTACCCAACGAATTGGCCGCATCCGCCCGTGTAATATGCAAATTCAGCAGTTGCAAATATATTATTTTTCAAAAAATTTCAACAAAACTATATCATGTGACCCCTCGTTGGAAGAAGCTCGTCGAGCTTGTTCCAAGAGGGGTGACATGATATGGTTTTGTTGAAATTTTTTGAAAAATTTGAAAAATAATATTTAAAATAATAAATTTTGATATCGTCTGCGTTGGTTAAAGGGTTATACGTTGAGTGCAAGAAGTCACTATCATGAATGACTCTATTGAAAAGCGAAAAAAAGCCACTTTAGGCCTAAAAAAATTAAAAATTTGTTTCTCAGGCCCTCCCACATGGTCCTTTTGGCTGCCGCATGCTCTCTTTTTATAACCAATGTAAACTTAAAAAAAAATTAAAATTAAATGGTTTATGTCTGATATTTTACCCAAGTTAATAAAACTGATAAATTTGTCACTTAAGTGCAAGAAGGCTTTGCAATGCATTAGCACTGCAAAGCCTTCTTGCTGTCAAGGGACAAAATAGACCACCACCCATGCTATTCCGTAGAATATGAGTCCTTAAACATAAACCAAGAACATGAACTTTTGATGGCAAAGAAATAATTACAGAAATAAAAAAATGCTCGCCCGCATGTAATTTTACAAATAATGGCCTGAGAAACAGAAGATCTACTTTGTGTGGCCTTAATGACTTTAAATTGTTTGCCTAGGCTTGCTGTTTTCTTAGCAGTAGAAAATAAATGTTTATATTAAATGGTTTTGTTACAATTTATTGCAGAGTTCCAATGGGCACTCTCCAATAAATTGTGACAAACAATTATTCATGAATAAAATCTTGTTAAACTTGGCCTCCCATGCTGGATGCATAGCTTCTTTGAAAAAATTACTCGCGTTTCAAATCACCTTTGAAAAATAATTGAGCACTCAACTAGTTAACCCTTTACCCAACGCAATGGCCAAAACCGACCAGAGCTATTCACAAACATCGCCAATTAATTTTCAGTATTTTTTCACTTTTTGTCTTAAAAACATAGGTTATGAGCCCTCTTTGGAACGAGCTCGATGAGCTCGTTCCAATGAGGGGTCATAACCTTATTTTTTGAGACATAAAATGAAAAAAATTAGTTATTCAAGAATTTTGTTTCCAAGTGTCGTCTGCTTTTCATGTTAGGTAAAGGGTTAAACTAATGAACAAAAACAGCCAGTGCAATTCCCCAAAAGTGCCATTCAAATATTATTTTTCCATTTATTGTCTCTAAAACATTGCTTATGAACTGTCATTAAGCTCATTCCAAAGAGTGGTCATAAGCAATATTTCTGAACTCATTCCAATGAAAAAACCGAATATAACTCCGGTGAAAATTAGCAGGTGGGACGCATCCTATTGATGGTTGAGCTAGGTCATGAAATGTTTGTACATGTACTGACAGGAAATCTCAGTATATTTCAAAATCCAACAAGGGCTATAACTCTGGTAAAAATTGGTGGACGAAGTCCACTTTATGTTGGTAGCATTTCCCAAAGCTGTTATCCCTTTACCCAACGTAACGGCCAAAACCGCCCAGCGCTATTCTCAAAAATCGCCAATTAATTTTCATTATTTTTTTCATTTTTTGTCTCAAAAACATAGGTTATGACCCCTCGTTGGAACGAGCTCATCGAGCTCGTTCCAACGAGGGGTCATAACCTATGTTTTTGAGACAAAAAATGAAAAAAATTAGTTATTCAAGAATTATTTTTGCAAGTGTCGTCTGCTTTTCAGGTTAGGTAAAGGGTTATATCATCATATCAAAGTACTTTCAAATAGGACTATTGTATTGATGATTATAACACAAAATGTTTGCAAATATATAATTCGCAACTACACAGCCTCCACCACCATCTCCCAAGAGGAGGGCAGGGGCATAACAAATTAACCTTTTTCCTAACGAATCGGATACATATGCCTGTGCAATTTACAAAAAAAGCAGTTGAAAAAAGTATTTTTGTTCAAAAAAATTTAACAAAACCATATCATGTTACTGCACACTGGAATAATATATCATCATAACAAAGGATTTTCTAACAGGACTATTGTATTGATGGTAGAGTTACAACACAAAATGTTTGTAAAGATATAATTCATAACTACACATCCTCCACCCCCACCTCCCAAGCAGAGGGCAGTGGCATAACAAACTAGAGATACTGTGAGCAAGCTCACAAAGTGATACCCTCCCCTCCGCGCATGTCAGAACGGAATTATATTGCTTCATGCACATCTTCATATGGAGTTCTTCCATTGTGTAAAGTTTCATGAAAATTCTTCAAACGGTTTAGGAGTTGCGCTTATAAGGATGGACAGACAGACGGAGAGACGGATAGACTGGGTGATTCCTGTATACCCCCCAAACTTTGTTTGCGGGGGGTATAATTAACCCTTTTTCTAATGAATCGGCCACATCTGCCCGTGCAATTTACAAAAAAAGCAGTTGAAAAAGTATATTTCAAATTTTTTTAACAAAACCATATCATGTTACCCATCACAGGAACGAGCTCATTGAGCTCATTCCAACGAGGTGTAAATATATGATACGAATCACAGATGCACAGATTCTCATGGTAGTGAACATCCATACCAAATTTCAAGGAAACTGACCCATAAACATCTGAGAAAACTCCCCGACAAAATTTAGGCATATGTGGTTGCTATTTCAAGTTGAAAAAGGGCATAATTCTGGCAACAAAAAAAAAAACCCGACCTGAAATATAATCGGAGGTGCACAGGTTCGTATGGTGGTGAACATTCATACCAATTTTCGAGCAGATTGGTCCATAAACGTTTAAGAAAATCTCTGGACAAAATTATGTCTACAGAGAGACAAGGTGATTCCAGTATAGCCCTCACAACTTGTTGGGGGGGCAGGGGGGTATAATAAATTTTGATATTCTGTGCGATGGGTAATGGGTTAACCCTTTACCTAATGTAATGGCCAAAACCAGCCAGCGCTATTCTCAAAAATCGCCAATTCATTTTCATTATTTTTTTCATTTTTTGTCTCAAAAACATAGGTTATGACCCCTCGTTGGAACGAGCTCATTCCAACAAGGGGTCATAACCTACGTTTTTGAGACAAAAAATGAAAAAAATTAGTTATTCAAGAATTATTTTTGCAAGTGTCGTCTGCTTTTCATGTTAGGTAAAGGGTTAAATAATTTTGTGAGGACTGTTCATTACTGCTTAGAAATATAAACACTAATGTAAGACAGCAATGTCTTGACAGAATATACATGAAACAGGTCACTCTCATCAATGAGTAGGAATTACAAAGTCTGAATGTACTAACATCTAACAACTACAGGATACTGTATCCTACATAAGACTAGAGCTGCACGCTACATCGAAAAACATACTGGTATTCAAACCAGTATCCATTAAATACCGGTGTAATTGCCAAAAAAAAAAAAATATTGGTTAATCATCATAATTTATTTTCCAACAATTTGATTTTCAAGATGTCTCAAGTTTTTTTAACTGTAGTCCCGAATAATATTATCCCTTTACCTAATGAATCGACCATATCTGACCATGTAATATACAAATTGAGCATTTGAAAAATATTATTTTTCACAAAATTTCAACAAAACCGTATCATGTGATCCCTAATAGAAATGAGCTCGTTCCAATGAGGGGTCACAATATAGTTTTGTAGAATTTTGGGGAGGGGGGAAATCAATAAACTAATATTTAAAATAATAAATTTGTTGGGTAAAGGGTTATTCGAACTACATCCTTGAGACATGCGGATTCATTCTGACTGCGATGGATCAAGTCCAGAATATGATACGGATGTTCAGATATTGGAACAGTCTTTCGATATACCGGTATACCACAGTATTTTGGGGTTTTCAGTGCAGCCCTACATAAGACACAAAGATACAGTCCTGGAAATGAGACGGGTGCGAGTGCAATTGCTCCCGTCAGCACCCGTGTTTTCTATTTTACGGGATCTAAAAAAAATGCACTTGTTGAAAAATGTTGTGGAGCCTTAATATACTGTGAGAGCATATAAATGTATGTTGTTTTGAGAAAGCAGCACTCTGTGGCCAGTGGCAAGTTACTGTCATAATTCAGCAATTCCTTATACATTTAACCCTTTGAACACTAGTGGTATCTGCCATTCCAGTTCAATGGCAATAATTAGAAGAGTCCATATTCATTATTTGGGGTAGACCAAATCAATATTTTCAACGTGCAGCCCCGAGGCTGCACGTTGAAAATACTGATAGGTCCACTCCACACACCCCACACATTTACTGCACAGCCATCCTATTTAATGACGTTATGACGTATCATTTTTCTGGCTGGAGAAGTAACCATGTGGGTTCAAAGTGTTAATATTTCTAGTGTTTGGTGACAGTATCCCTCGAAAATTCATATGCTTACATTTTACAGGTGCAATTTACTCTCGTCTCTGATTTCACGGGAGCTTAAAACTGCACCCGTCAATTTTGTTCATTTCCAGCACTGAAGATACATCCAGTAGTCATGACAGTTGCAAACACAGTAAAGTGTACGATAATGTAAAGACATGCACATGCTATTTGCACCTTATTTGCACAATATTTTTGCCATATTTTGACTTGCATTTTGCAATATTTTCATAGCAATAACGTATCAGTCGGTTGTAATTTTACCCACCAAATGCATGTCGGTCATAATTCATCCACCGAACATGTGACGGTGATGCTCTACAGAAAATATATTAACATCCAATATGCTGTGTTTGATATGATATTACACAAGCTGGTGTTCCAAGTTAAAATGTAAGAAAAACGTGCACCACAGTAATTTACATTGTCAAATTTGAGATAAAATATTTGCAATAACATTTTGGTTCGAAAAGCCATCTTTCATCCAATCAAATGAAATTGGAAACTGGTTTGTTAATCCGAATTTTTCAGAGACATGTTTACCGCCTCAGTGTGCACGACTGGTAATTTTACTGCGACCCCAGTCAACGAAGTTTAACACTGTGAAAAATGTTCAGTTTAACGTAGTTCTTTTGAGCCTCAACTTGTCCAGTAATGCACAGTATTACAATCTGAATCGGCATCAGATTTAGCCGGTTGTGAGCTCAAATAACTGGTAATCGGTCAGCAACCATTTTTGGTAATCGGCTGAACACTAGTAAAAGTAAAAGAATGCATCTTTTGGGAGTATGTATCTTTGCGGGATCACATGATTTGTAAACATTACTAAACACAAGCTATTGGCAGCTCCTGTTTCACAATGTTTTTATCCACACAACACTGTCAAGGAAAACATATTTTCGAGAATTTCCCTACCATTTTGATGCTGAATATCTCTCATGACTTTCCCTTCCTCTGATTGGCTGAGTGGTACGACTATTTTGGAAAATTCTTGTCTTGGGCAAGATCCTTGACAATAGATAGTGTACATAGCATTAATGTGCAGCAAGATTCTTCCTCGGTTTGTTTGATATAATGTAATATATTACAGGGTTCCTGGAGGCAAGGACTGATAAAATTCAAGGCCATCAAACTATATTTCAGCATTTTTCAAGGCCATAAAATTGTCACATTCAAGAGTTTTCAAGGCCTACCTTCACCAGTCCTAACTAGGACCCTCCAGTTTTACCTCCTCCTCCCACTTCCCTTCAAGGGAAATGGGAGGAGGGGTTAATGACCTGAGGATCTTAGATAGGATTACGCCTTCATGAACTCTGGCAAGTGAAACTACAGTAGAACCTGTCTTGAGAGACCGCCCTTTGGGCCACACAAAAGTGGTCTCTCAAGACAGGTGGTCTCTCATAACAGGTTTCAGGTTTTCTCAAGTCAGTGAATAACCAACCACAAAATTCCGAAATGGAGAAGAATAGATTATTGTAATTACTTTGTAGTTGTTCTTTTTTATGAAGTTTTTGTAACAAATTGAAATGGACTGTTAGAAAAATTATAAAAATAAATTAGTGTTGAAAAACTTCCTTGAAGATTTTCAACACTAATTTATTTTTATAATTTTTGTTTAACAGTCCATTTCAATTTGTTACAAAAGATTTTCAACACAAATTTATTTTTATTCCTATCTGTCACATTTCAGGTATGTTTGAAATTGTTTATTCACCAATCCCAGAACAGGTAAAAAGTTTTTATCATGGTTTCAGTCTTCAAAGGGGCGGTCTCTCAAGACAGGTCCATTATGGCATAAAAATACAAGTTGGTACCAGGTCACAGTGGTCTCTCAAGACAGGTGGTCTCTCAAGACGGGTGGTCTCCCAAAGCAGGTCCATTATAGAGTAAAACCAATCGGTGCCTGGCAGATGTGGTCTCTCAAGACAGGTGGTCTCTCAAGACAGTGGTCTCTCAAGACAGTGGTCTCTCAAGACAGGTGGTCTCTCAAGACAGTGGTCTCTCAAGACAGGTGGTCTCTCAAGACAGTGGTCTCTCAAGACAGTGGTCTCTCAAGACAAGACAGGTGGTCTCTCAAGAAAGGTTTTACTGTATATAGTTATGATTACGCACTTCATTAGCATTTTTATTTCATGAATATTCAAGGCCTTGTGTCACCCTTTCCAGGATTTCAAGGCTTTAAATGACCCTTAGTCAAATTCAAGGCCATTCCTTGAAACTTAGTCCTTGTGGGAACTCTGTATTACTATGGCACGTTGTTGACTGCGTCAAAATAGTGACCCTTGAGGAATAAAACTCCATTTGCCCGAGGTGCGTTGACTATTCTTCCTCCAGGACCCCTATTTAATAAATATAACATGGATTTGAGTTGACTATGCCAAAATAGTGGTCCTCGAGGAGAGGATAGTCCCGACGCGTAGCGGAGGGACTATTCTCTCCTAGAGGACCACTATTTTGGCATAGTCAACGAAAAGTCCTGCTATATTTATTATATTAGATGTGTGTGTGTGTGTGGGGGGGGGGGGGGGGTGTTCTTCATCGGTCATATATGCAAGATAATATTCTTATTCACAGCCAAAGAGAAAAGAAAATGGTTCAGGGTTTAAACAGGTAAACTAAGTTAATTCTGCCACTCACAGTTCTGGGATAGAGAGGTAGAGAACCAAAACCCCAAGAAACACAATACCATTATTCCATTAACCCCCTCCCCACCCCCAACACTACTACAAACATCACTTTCGATACACATATTTTTATTTCTCCAAACTAAATGTAATAATGTACATGGGAAGAGATGTCTTGTAAAGTATTTACGCTTCAATGGAATTTTCTAAGCGAATTCGAATGTTACTATTTATAACCGTGCACTATTACCGTGCACTATTCTTTTTTCAAAAATGATAGTTGGTCTGTGCGATTTCGCTGACGAACTATCGGAAAATAGGGTGTTTCTGTTCAACCAATCAGAATGCGGGAAAGTCACGTGACATCTAATATTTTGGCATATTCCACTCCAAGCCATGCAATATTTATGTGTTCAATGTGATATCATGTGATGTCTGATATACTTTTCACAGAAATAGCAAAGAAGCAAAAAACAACTGACTGTTGGCTTCATCAAGCATAGAACTAAAGAAAATGACTTGGCATCTGAGGAAACATGCATTTCATTTTACTAAAAATGAATTAGGCACCCAACATTGTGGCAAAATTATCATGCATTTCTTCGACTTGATTAAAACTATGGGAAGTTCTTTTGAACTAACTCTTAACCCGCTCAGTATTCTGAATATATTTTTTCATCAAATCTGGTCATGGCTGCTGTGAAGCAGCCAGGACGAGATTTGATAAAAAATTCATCTAAATTTAACTTCAGAAACCATTGGTGAAAAAATCCATTCAGTTCTCAGAGGGAAGTTGGATTAAATTTGCTCAAATTATGCTTATATCAGAGGCAAGAAAAATCCTGTTTTGGGTGGGGAAAATCTGCCAGCAGCATGCTGCTTACAGGGGAAGCCAAGTAATTTATTAGAGTTTAAGGTCACATATTTCTGCACAATTACTAATCGTGATCGCAACATGGATGTGAAGTCAAGTCCAGCCAATTCTTTATACCCATGTTGCCCATTTTAGAGGATTTCCATCCCAGGCATTGGTGACCGGGTCTGATTTTACCAGTAAACCACACAGTAAACTAGCACTACAAACTTGATTAAGTGATTGTTGCTTCCAAATTGTTCCACTAATGTAGTTTTATATTCAGAAGTTATCAGAACCAGAAAGAAATATTCTCCTACATACTTTTCGTCCTATAATACCAAGCCTGGAAATAAGCAATCTGTCATCTGCAGAATGAGGTCTCCAGAGAGGGAATTTGCTGATGTTATCCCATAGTGGGCTAGAATCCCCCAATTTATCCTCTGGGTACTTTCTGTTTAGGCCTGAGACCTTCAGCCCTCGAAATTAGCCATGGCAATCAGCAAATGCTGTGGGGATTGCCATAGGATATGAATTTCCCCATGGCAATTGAATGCTGTGGGCTTTTTCCAAAAAATTTGATGAAGGCGATTTATAATATGCATGTTGGCATTCTCCAATAATGTGTAATAAAACAAATTTATACAAACAAAATATTTGTGTTTGACTGAAGAGGAAACATGAGCAAGGAAAAAATAGCTTTTGTTCTGGTACCCTAATTGTTGTAACTCAGCCAGTAAAGATCAATGCAGTCTGTACAGAAATCAATAGTTTAAAAATGTAACCAGGACATCGGCCCAACAGAGAAATTTTTCAGTTTATGTACTTTTATCTATAATTTATTAAACAATCAATGCCTTTGTCAGTATTAAAACTGAACAACGATAAAAAAAAAATTTGGAAAAATCAGTTCTTCATAACTGATGAACAGGCCGCATCTGCCCACGTAATACAGTGGAGCCCACTTAATTAGATATCTCTTAATTGTATATCCCTGTTAATTGAATAAAATTTTCAAACACAAAACCATTTACCATACCTTCAGTACAAATTTGATCTGTTAATTGCATATGAGTTGTAGAGTAGACTCCTGTTAATTGTATATACATTTTTGTAATATGTTGAAAAAATTACTGTGACACGCACCAAATATCAACCTTTTTTGCCTCACTACATCCAATTCAGGCATTTATTCTATTATATAAGATATAATAGAATAAATGCTCAGTTTACTTCCAGAACACAGGAAACTGACCAAATCCCTGTTAATTGTATACTCCTGTTAAATGAATAATTTTCACTGGCAAAATGGATATTCAATTAAGAGGATTCTACTGTATACAAATTTGGCAGTAGAAAGCAAAAAAATTTCAACAAAACCATATTATGTGACACCGCTCCCCCCACCCCCCCCCCCCCCCACCCCCCCCACCCCATTGATACAAGCTCATTCCAATGATGAGTGATGTGCTATGGTTTTGTTGAAACTGTTTGAAAAAAAATACTTAAAATCACAAATTTTGATATCATCTGCATTGGATAACAGTTAATAGACTTTTCAGCCTCAATGAATCCAGTAGAAGCATTTAGTCTATTATGTCTTGTTTAACCCTTTACCCAACGCTGACGATAACAAATTTATTATTTTAAATCTCATTTTTTTAAATTTTTCAAAAAATTTCAACAAAACCATATCATGTGACCCCTTGTTGGAACGAGCTCGATGAGCTCGTTCCAACGAGGGGTCACATGACATGGTTTTGTTAAAATTTGTTGAAAAATAATATTTTTTCAACTGTTGAATTTGCATATTTCGCGGGCGGATCTGGGCTATTCGTTGGGTGAAGGGTTAACAGAACTCCATCGCTCTGTCAAACAATATATAAATGCATCATAATTTGAGAGAGGTTTGTTTGTGAGTTTGTGGATTTGTTCCTACTCTCTTCTTACATCACTTAGAATGTCTACTTAGATCAGTCCAAAGAGTTATCACTTGGGGTCAGGGTTTCCATATGGGAGAGACAAAAGAATAAAAATGCATATTTTGTTCTAAAATTCAACTTTTCCAGGCTTGGATGGTTGGGGAAGTCATAACAAGGATGCTCAATTTATCACTAAAATGTCAGAAGAGGATCAAATTCCTGTTGAGTAATGAATATTTTTCACTGGCAAAGTGGCTATTCAGTTTGCAGGCTTACAAGATACTTTCGTTTAAAAATGTGAAAAACCATGACTTCCAAGCTTCAACCCCATTCAATGCTATAAACCAATGCTTTTGAGACACCTGGAAGTAATTTTTTATTTCCAGAATCTTCATTATTTTTCCATGATTTTTCATAATAATAATAATATAGTTTTTATAAAGCGTAAAATCACATGGTTGTGCTCTAAAACGCTTTACACAGAAAATAAATACATATTTAACCCTTTACCCAACACAGACGATATCAAAATTCATTATTTTAAATATCATTTTTTTAAATTTTTCAAAAAATTTAAAAAAAACCATATCATGTGACCCCTCGACGAGCCCGTTCCAAGGTGGGGTCACATGATATGGTTTTGTTGAAATTTTTTGAAAAATAATATTTTTTCAACTGCTGAATTTGCACATTACGCGGGCAGATGCGGGCGATTCGTTAGGTAAAGGGTTGAGCTCCCTACTAAAAGCACTGATGTAACAAAAACTGATCAAATTAGATAGTTGAAACCTCAAAGACCTCTCAAAGAGATGGGACTTGAGTTTTGTTTTGAAGTCATCTATTTATTATTATTTATTATTTACTGGTGTTTAAGGTCACATACTTATGCACAATAGCTAATATGTGACCTTAAACACCAATTTATTTATTTATTTATTGGTGTTTAAGGTCACATATTTCTGCACAATGGCTAATCATGATTACAACAGTTTTACGGGTGGAGGAAGCCGGAGTACCCAGAAAGAACCACCGAGCAACGGCGAGCAACTGTCAGCTCCCCAACATACTAACTCCACACAAGCAGGGTTAGCATTGGTTGAAGACAGGTGCACCATCGACGTACAGTACGCCTTAGTACACAGCGTCACCGTGCCCCCACGTGGGCAATGGGGGTGAAGTGTCTTGCCCAAGGACACAACGCGGTTGCCACAGGTGGGATTCGAACCGAGGACCTCTCGGCTTGCAGCCTGCACCTCTACCAACTGAGCCACCGCGCCCCCTTAAACATCAATAAATAATAGATAATAAATAAATAAATAAATAAATAATTTCTTCCAGTTATTAAACCTGTTCATTAAAAATGGTAAAGCACGACCCATCAAGTGCTGGAGATTAATGCAGATTCAGACCCCTGGGATGGGGCATGACAATATTTGTTTTCAGTGACAGTAGTTGATGTTTATTTGAAAACTATTTCATTAACCCTTTACCTAACCTGAAAAGCAAACGACACTTGCAAAAATAATTCTTGAATAACTAATTTTTTTTCTCAAAAACATAGGTTATGATCCCTCGTTGGAACGAGCTCGACGAGCTCGTTCCAACGAGGGGTCATAACCTATGTTTTTGAGACAGAAAATGAAAAAAAACTAATGAAAATTAATTGGCGATTTTTGAGAATTGCGCTGGCCGCTTTTGGCCGTTACGTTAGGTAAAGGGTTAACTGGATGAGTGCTAAATTATTTTTCAAAGGCGATTAGATACCACACTACCAACAAGAGTAGCCTTTAGTGAGATTTTATTCATAATTGTTTTGTTACAATTTATTGGAGAGTGCCTTTGCACTCTTGAATAAACTGCAACCACACAATTTTATATAAAAATATTTTTCTTCTACTGCCGAGCAAACATCAAGCTAATGTATAGCGTAAAGTCACTATTTTAGAGGCTTCCAGCACTTTTCAGCTGAGCCATAATAGTGGCTTCTAGCCCTCAACCAGTTAAATTTGAGTCATTAAATACTTCACTATCTATTTTTTTTAGATCTTGTGTTTTTGTAATTTTTTGTAAAATTGCATGCGGGCAAATGTTTTTTTATTTTATTTTTTTGATTTTGACATCAAAAATTCATGCTCTTCGTTTGTTTTATGTTTTAGGCCTGATAATCTACAGAACAGCATGAGTGATGGTGTATTTTGCCCCTTGAGTGCAAGAAGGCTTTGCAATGCTAAAGCATTGCAAAGCCTTGTTGCACTCAAGGGACAAATTTATCAATTTTATTAACTTGGGTAAAATATCAGACATAAACCATTTAAATATTATTTTTTTAAGTTTACATTGGCTATAAAAAGAGTCCATGTGGCAGTCAAAAGGCCCATATGGGAGGGCCTTAGGAACAGATTTTTAACTTTTTTAGGCCTTATCAGGGGCTATTTTCTGTGGACACTCTTGACAAACAACACAACTTAAGTTGTAATATAATCACAGGCCTTATAGAAGTAGCTGCTTGTTTCTCATTCCATTTAACCCTTTACCCAACGAATCGGTCGCATCCACCCGCGTAATATGCAAATTCAGCAGTTGAAAAAATAGTATTTTTCAACACAATTTCAACAAAACCATACAATGCGACCCCTCGTTGGAACAAGCTCGACGAGCTCGTTCCAACGAAGGGTCACATGATATGGTTTTGTTGAAACTTTTTGAAAAAAATTAAAAAATGATATTTAAAATAAATTTTGATATCGTCTGCGTTGGGTAAAGGGTTAACCCTTAAGGGTCGGGATTTTTTTTTACATTTTCGCTGTACTTTGAAAGTCTACCTCCAGTGGCTTTGCAGTTGTTTCTAGTCAAGTCTAGGCTGCCTACAGAGACAGCTGACAAGGTACTTAGAAAACAAGTTTTGAGTTTACCCAAACAATGCATGTCAGGGTACTTGGTCCTTTGCATTAAAAAGTCAGAATTAGGCCCTTAAGAGTTAAAATTCTTTACTGGGGTTTCTGGATCACATAATAAATAGAATCTTCAACTCATCTCCAAAATTTACAAAACTTGCTCGAACCAGACCGAATTAACTAAACTTGTTTTGTTTATTTCTTTATTGGTGTTAAGGTCACACATTTCTGCAAAATCGCGGACTGCTACATGAGAATAAAGTCAAGTCCAGCCAATCATTTATACCTAACTTGCCCATTTTAGAGGACTTCCACCCCAGGCATTGGTTACTGGACCTTATTTTACCACTAAAACAAGTTAAAAATCTGTTTCTCAGGGCCTCCCACATGGGCATTTTGGCTGCACAATGCTCTCTTTTTATAACCAATACAAGCTTAAAAAAATAATAATAAAATGGTTTATGTCCGATACAGTACCCAAGTCAATAAAAGTGATTTAATCTTTCCCTTCAGTGCGACAAGGCTTGCGATGCTTTAGCACTGCAAAGCCTTGTTGCACTCAAGGGACGAAATACACCACCACCCATGCTATTCTATAGATTATGAGGCCTAAAACATAAAACAAATCAAGAATATCAACTTTTGATGGCAAAGAAATAATTATAAAAATAAAAAATAAAATAAAAAACCCGCCACCCACATGCTATTTCACAAAAAATGGCCTGAGAAACAGATCCACTTTGTAGGCCTAACCACAATAAACAAGCACTGCCTCACTTCCAATAGTTCCTGCTGGGAAACTAGTTTTGTAAATAAACTGGAGACTTGATGGAGATCCTCCGGACCTCTATATATTAACAAAAGATTCACTTCAAATAAGTACAAATGACAAATTGTGACAATCAGCTGTAGGTCAGTTTTAAAGTACGCGCCACATTTGGGGCACAAACTTCTCATCACGACAAAGTTAAGCATAGTTTGCACCATGCCGTGCCATCTGACATGCATTAGTTATGAACTAGGTCTGCATCTGTCACGAACACATGACACATCTATGTCATGCATTGGCACACCATGACAATCATCATTATGCCATAGTTGCGCCAAGACTACACACTGTTTGTGCATAAGTTGCATGGTTGTCACACAAGGGCACGTATGGTTACTCATTGACACGCCATAGTTACGCATACGTGAAGTCATCGTGGAGGAATTTGGGGTGCAACTGCCCATGCATTGGGATGCTAAAGCGGTCACATGGACACAAACTATGTGCAACCTATGTGTACCATTGCATGCCACTGGTGTTTACATTGCCATGGAGGCACGCATTGCATTATCAAGCAGTGACACTCTGTGGCCAGCAAAAATTGCGCATAGTTTGCGCATTAGGCAAGGCATTAGCATGAAAATGATGTCGAGACACCTAAAATTTATTTTTCAAAATTTCAGCCACGGCCGGGCACTCACTGGCACAAAGCCCCAAGCACACTTCCACGACTAGTTCCCTCATTGGCATGCCACAATGCATGCCTCTTTGTGCCACCTCTGTCGTGCAAGTCTCAGGGTGGCTTTACTCAGAATACTCATAGTCAGCTATCAACTCCTGATGATGATAAGGCATGGTATATTTAATGAATAAATGCACCACTTGTCAACATGTTAGAAAAAATACAGTCACTTGCCACCAATAATGAAGTTACAAAAAATCTGAGAGAAAACATCCCCGAGGTATTAGCTCTCAGCATTTTAACACCATCAAATGACCGCTGGCGAGGACCTGTGGAAATCAGTATTCCAGGAGCTTTTCTTGTCATTTTGGTTCATGTTTCATTGTCTGAACTATTCTTGGTTAACAATAGAAGTATTTTTCAATACCAAAATTTTGGTATTTTGAGATTTCCTTGGTATGGAGCCCTCTTAATTGGATATCTCTTAATCATATAATCCTGTTAGCTGAAGTAATTTTCAAACACCAAACCATTTACCATACCTTAAGTACAAATTTGACCTGTTAATTGCAAACAGGTTATACAGCAAACTTCTCTGAATTGAATAAAATATTGTGTGATCTACCAAAGAATTACCATGACAACCACTGATACCTTATGTGTATAGACCCAATATGGGCATTTAGTCTATTGTATCTTGTTTGGCAGACCTGATGGGGCCTGTTAAATAACTAGTAGGACTCTCTGGTCATTGCCCCTTCCTCCCAATTCTCTGAACAACTAGAGGGTCCTAGTTAGGACTAGACCCCCTCCCCCATTCCAAGAAAATTTGGCAAAAGTGCTCAAAGAACAAATCTGAAGCATTTGTGGTATGTGTAGTCCCAATATTGGGGTTTGGGAGAAAGCCCTCGCCTCTCCCCCTCCAGCTACACCACTGCTCTCAATGTGATAAATATCACTGTTCACTATGTATCGGGATACAATAAATAAACATAATATCAGGCAAAACAACATCTTGGATTTTGAAAGCGGGTGCAGTGAAACCCTGTATTTTGTAGGGCTGAAACGGTTGGCTCATTTTCACAACCGACTAACCGGGAACTATAACTGGATAATATCCGATTAACTGTAGCCATTATTTCACCGAATCTGGGATCAAAACTATAGGAATTGGAAAGCAGTATTCTCAGAAACTATTCCGTAGTGTGTATACAAACGAACGTTGTCGAGTACTCGACAACGTTCGTTTGTATACATACTACGGAATAGTTTCTGCGGTTACTCAGTACTCTTGGAAATTGCCGATCATTAACAAAGTCTTGAATGCCAAAGTCATTTATTTCTCAATATATGCAGCGCTGCTTCGAGGTGTAATCTATCTCAAAGCTACGTTTTAACTGTGGAATGACTATCACTATCGATATTTCGGATAACCGGTTGATGTTTTTTTTTAATTGGTTAGGTAGATAACCGGTTTCAAACCGGTTATCCATCTCAGTACTAGTATTTTGCATACAAACTTTGACAGTGATTTTTTTAATTGGGGTTTTTACTACACTTTCAACAGTGTACTAACTCTGCAAAAGCTTTGAATGTACCAAAAAGAGGATCATCTTCGTTGTTTACTCAAGGTACGTCAACTGACTTGAACTTCATGTTTAACGACTTTAAAGAGAGAAGGGGTGGGGGGGGGGGGTGAGGGTCATCTAGGTACGATTAATCGTTTATTATCAATTATTTGCGACGATTAATCGATTCCTAAATTAAAAAACTGTGACAGCCCTATTCTTTTGCTTAGTATGTCCTCATTCAGCTGATCATGATTATTATTGCATATTTTATTATGATGTTCCGCAAGCTCCTGAGTGCACAGATCAACACTATCATTTGATTAACCCTTAAGGGACTAATTCAGACTTTGATCACATTTTTTGCAACAGAATAGGTGCCACTAAATGCAGTCCTTGGGTGAACTCACAAGTTACATTCTAAGTACCTTGGTAGTTGTTTTTAGGCAAGTCTTGGCTGCCTATACAGGCAGCCAAGACTTGCCAAAAAACAACAGCAAAGTCACAGGATGTAGACTGTCAAAGTATAGCAAAAACAGGCCTCGAGGTTATGCAAACAAAAATAAAGGCAAATGGACAAATTAAACTGACTGTTATTGAAATTTTGTTCACATGTTTAGTTAATTTTGGGGGACTTTCAACTGAATTTCAGACAGCCCTACAAAAGAACACTGCATGACTCAATAAATGGCAATGTCCATTATAATCAAATATCAAATTTATAAAAACCCAAGAAGCAATTAACCAAAAGGATCCACCAGTTAACCAACTTTTTTACGATCGTCATATTAGATGCCTGAGGAGAAATTAGTACACATACAAATAAGAAATTTGTCTTATTATTCAGCTGTTATCATAATTAGGAACATGTTGTCAAAGTTTATGAAAATTAAAATGCACTGTAGCCTGATGTATGATGGGGGCACTTCCAAATCAATTCTGGACCTATTCACCGCTATGCGTTCTTATATGCAATGCTGTCAATAGAAGAGGAACTCTATATTTCTAGTGATTGCGCATTTATGCTTCGCTGATATTTTTATCATCGGAAGTCATCGCATGTTGCCAACAGAAGAGGCATAACTCTACATTTCCCTCCCGAACCCGCCCCCAGCTCAGGCCTACGGCCTTTGGGACATGCCTGCGGCATATCGTGTTTGGATATTTGGTTAACCAACAGATTAATGAAACAAATTTATTTAACCTTCAGAATATGTTATGAACAACTAAATGGGTAACCTGTTTATAGGTTTACCAAAATATGGAAATGACAAGGCCTGCAAAAATATAGAAAAATCTCTAGGCTCTTAAGGGTTAATTGATGGAAAGATCTCAGAGATCTTTCCAATAATCAACCCTCGAAATTGGCCACAGCAATCAGCACTGCCGTGGTGAATGCTGTAGCAAATTAGTTTTACCACGGCACATTAATGCTGTGGTAACATTTTCCCCAGATGCTCAATTTATAATATTTCAATAATGTGTATTAGAAATCAAGGGCAACGTCCCATCCAAAATACCCTTGTGCAACACTCTTAATTATATAACTCAAGTATTGAATATCAGGACTGGCAGTTACCTGCCAGTCCTGATATTCAATGCTTGAGTTAGGAAAGGCTACACGCACTCCTAGTACTTGATTTGTGATATTCTTTAGTACAAACCATATTATTTTCCAAGAAGCCAAGTGAACAAATCTTAAACTATATAAACGAGGCCATGGATTAGACATAAAGCCCGAGGCTTACAACTCATCATCTCCACATAATGTACAGAATTGATTTTCGTGTCTGTGATTGCTGTGGCAATGCCGCAATAATTAACCAGAGGATAAAGAGTTGGAACTGTGTTGAAGACTTTAGTGAACTTCCTCTCATAAAGCAAATAGGGCTGCAACGATACGTCTCACTCACAATACAACATGTATCGCGATTTTTTTTCACGATACAATTTTTTCACGATACATTACATGCAGTACTTTGAGAGTGAATTATCAGTAATAAAAGGCCCCAAACTGCACAGAGTCCAACTTTCATTTGACCAGTAACATCCAATTTCTTTTTTAGTGCTTGAGAAAGACAAGCAAGTTTCAGCCAATGGACCTCTGGGAGTCTGGGTTCAACTCAGAGGTGAGAGGTCTGTTGCCTCAAACTATGCTTATAATTTAGACAGAGTTGATATTTTACTGAACTACAAATGAAAAAGTGGAATCACAGGAGTTTGAAATTCTATCAGTATAGCTATAATTCACTTTCAAAGTGATATTTACGTTCCCAACGTTATCCCCTTCAGAAGGGGATTATGCTGGGAACGTAAATATCATGCGGAAAGTGAATTATTGCTATACTGATAGAATTTCAGACTCCTGTGGTGGAATAATAAGTTGGAAAAGCACAAAATAGACTTGTTGGGCCTGAAAATGCAACTTCTGCCTACATCATGCCAACCTTCTGGAAGTGTATCGTTTGTATCGTGATACACATGAAATGATACGATATGCGTATCATGTACAAATGTATCGCAATGCATTGAAATCGTGATGAGTCGTTGCAGCCCTAAAGCAAATGTATACAGCCTTCATATATGGTGTGCATGACTGGATAAATGTTAAAACCGGAAATATATTTTTAACTGTTGAACAAATTTTGACCTTGATCGCTATTGAGAGCACAATTGTTCAATTGTGCGTGCCAATGTCAGATAGTCGCAACCAAAAGGAGTAGTATGTTCAAGAATGCATAGAATAGGCCTAAAAAAATAAAAAATCTGTTTCTCAGGCCCTCCCGCATGGTCCTTTTGGCTGCTGCATGCTCTCTTTTTATAACCAATTTAAACTTAAAAAAAAATAAAATTAAATGGTTTATGTCTGATATTTTACCCAAGTTAAAAAAACTGATGAATTTGTCCCTTGAGTGCAAGAAGGCTTTGCAATGCTTTAGCATTGCAAAGCCTTCTTGCTCTCAAGGGATGAAATACACCACTACCCATGCTATTCTGTAGATTATGAGGCCTAAAACCTGAACCAAGAACATGAACTTTTGATGGCAAAGAAATAATTACTGAAATAAAAAATAAAATAAAAAAAACGCTCGCCCGCATGCAATTTCACAAATAATGGCCTGAGAAACAGAAGATCTACTTTGTGTGGCCATAGGATTAAATTTACAGTACAGTCAGGTTGATTGGTTCGTTGACCTCAAGAGGTGTCACTGTGTGTATCAAAATAAAAATACGTCAGCAGAAACAAGTTAACAGCGTGGCATATTTGATCAATGATTAAAGACGCCACACTGTTAACTTGTTTCTGCTGATGTATATTTCATAGTCATCACACAGCACATGCATCATGAGCAGCTATCAAGGGGAAGATCAGACCAATTAAATAGATTAGACAATCATGATTCCTGCCAATCATTGTGGCAACTTATTAAGCTTGTTACTGCTTGTATACGATCATGAATCAAATGTAAATATGAACAATTTTGATTCTGTGGTGTTCCATGTAACCAATGGCATGAACCGATGTTCAAACACTTTACTGATGGTCAACCGATGGCTTAAAATTGGTCGATGTCAGATGCGATTGCCGGACATCGGTTAATCACTAGTCGCTATATGTGGAGAAATCAAAAGCTGTGGTTACATATAGAATATACCCATAGTAGCTTGGTGTTCCAAATGTTCACCTCGTGTGCAGAAGTGGTGTTAACCACGAGCCTTTGGCACGCGGTTAACACCACTTCACCATGAGTGGTGAACATTTGGGACACCGAGCTACTTTGGATGTATTTTATTTATACCATGACCATCAGATTATCAAGAGTTGCTATTCTTTTTCCCGATTTTACTGAAAGTAGAAGTACATATGTGTACATCTGTTTTTGTTTATATGAGCATCAGGGGGCGGTACTTCCGCTGTCAATTTTATCGCCGAAACGAACTGGAAAAAGAAACAGAGCCTTTTTCGTTTTAATAGCATAATAACATACTATTTCGAGTATGGATGCTTTATTAACATGAGACAATGCATGTTTGTTAATTTTTGGCATCTTAAGAGGTAAACCCATTTATAAACGTAATAAATAATTGCCGGTTTCATTTCACTCTTAGCAAGGCGACATACGGTAAATTTAGACAAGTTTACATTCAGGTCGATGTCACCAAAGGTCAACTTGGATGTAGTTCTACTGTAGGTGTAAAAGTTAACTACTGAAATCCCATCTCTGGCATGTTCACCATGGTTGGCTGTAAAGCTAAAATTTATGTCATAGGCTTTTCATATATAATACAATAGGTAATCATGGTATAAATTTAAATTCTGTGGTCTTGAGTTGAAAGGGCGTTGGGTTTTGGTGAAGGGCACAGACTGACTATGATGTGGGTGAAGTTGATGGAAAACAATGTTTAGAACCTTTAAATTTTAAAGATGAAGCCGATGGATGATCTTCCAGCAGTGAGATGATAAAATTTTATACAAGACAAGTATCTGTGAAATTGTTCTTTACAATGCTATTTTATAACACACAACCGTGACACACAAGTCACACAGAGTCTTGATGGGCCTATGCAGTCATCATGACAAAATGCACCACATTTACTGCACATCACCATAGCTTTCAAACTACAAGCACAGTTTGATGATTGGGCTGGGTTTTGAGTGTCTCCAGTAACAGGTGCCGAGGACACAACAGACGAGGCAATGAGGGCAGAAGGAATAATCATTGGTGTATTAACAGCAGTGGAAGCAGCCAACATTTGGACTGATGAGATTGGTGTTCCTCCTGTTAATATCGACAAAGCTGGATTGTTCAAGATGTTGTTAACCTGGCTACTGAGAGAAGCGGTCGAGATGTGACCTTGTAGATTTCTGGCACTGTCTACCTGCAAGTTGGAATTTACATGAGCCATACTTGGCTGCACAGCTGAGTTCTCCAGTGGCTGTCCAAGAGCAGCAGCAATTTGAGACTTACTGTGGTTTTGCGGAGTAGCAGTGCCAGCTTGGGATAAAAAATTCATCCTTTCAGAATTGAGTTGAGCACTGTTGTGAGAAGAATCTAAATCATTAGCTTGCGTGGTTGATGTTTCTTCGCTATTGTTTGTCTGCACTTCAGGCACTTGCACTATATTTTGATCTGATGGCACAACATTGGTTTTACTTGCATCTACACTGGCTGGTCTAACAGTTGATGGAACTAATATTGCTTGGTTCTGGCTGTTTGGTGGCGCACTATTAGCTCGCTGTATTGATAAATTACTTGTTGTAGTAGATGATGAGGCTTTCTTCACAGGAGACTGCAGTGATACAGCACCAGCTAAAGTAGGCAATACAATAATTCTAGAACCCTGTGATGTTGTCTGCACAGTTGATGCCACCGTAGTTAGACCATGTTCTGATGTCCGTATGAATATCACAGGAGTGCTTTTTTTACTTGAACTAGTGGTTGCTGATGAAGTGTCCGGTTTGCTGTTTGAATTATTATTATTTAAAGTCACAACCCGCACATTTGGTAGGGCATGCAAAGCTGATGAACTGACTGTTGTTGAAATTTTGTTCACATGTTTAGTTAATTTTGGGGGACTTTCAACAGAATTATTTACAACAGCTTGTGGAATAACATGAGTTCCTGTGCTAGTTTTACGAAATAAAAGTTTAGAAGCACATGGATGAGATTGGCTTTGTGCCGAGTTAATTTTCTGTGGTGTTACAGAAGTGGATGCATTCATGACTGTTTGTAAGATTGATGTTTGTGATGATTGCACATTCTGTGTGGACTTTTGTGGAGATAATGTTGTTTGTACTGCAGTCTTACTCTTTGCTATAACAGACTTACAAATCTCCAGAGATCTTACTATATTCACTCCTTCAGTACAGGGATTTGGATCTGAAACTTCTGAAGTTGTCATCTGATGAGAAGATCCCTGAGTAGATAAAATTATATTTGGTATATTTTTTGAAGCACATTGGGGGGATTTAGACAAAGTTGTAGACTGACTTGTTTGTTGCTCCACTTGTTGAGTAGGATGTGTTCTAGCATGGACTTTGGCCTTTGTCTGAGCTCGTATCTGAGCTAAAGTCCTTGTTTGACATTGAGGTTGAGTTTTTGTTTGAGCTTTTATATGAGCCAAAGTCCTTGTGGGATGATTAACAGTTTGCACAACATTTACACTAGCATCTGCACGACATGCATTCACACTAAGAGAAGATATCTGGACAGGAAGTGAGACACTCGGTATCTCCAATGTCTGTATTTTGGCTGAGGTAGATATGGTTGTACTACTATTCACTGTAACTGGAGAGCTTTGACTGTGAAGATGTGCTTTCTGCAGTCTGGCAGCCTGGGTCTGAGCTTTAATCTGAGCCAACGTCCTTGCTTGCACTTGAGTTGGCTTAGTTTGGTTTGGTGACATTTTCTGTTTCTTTGTGGGGCTCGGACTGTCAGCAGTGATTGGCCCAGCACTGTTTGTGTGAACAAACAACTGTCTCTTGAGATGCTGCTCAATAACTCTAGTCGGTGATGATATAACAATTTTAGTAGGTGACTTTGCCTGTGCTGTCAAGACAACTCCACTCCTGTCCTGGGAAGATCCAGTCACATGAGAAACAGCTGGTTTCACTGGGTCAAGCGGATCTGTCTTTGTTGGAATTAACTTTATTTTTGTTGCCAAAGGAGCTAACCTGTCAGGAATAATCTCCAGACCAACTGATTTTTGTGGTGCGGAGACAGGTTTCGGAACATCTGTTCTGTTCCTGCAAAAAAATGAAAACAGGATTACAGTATGTTAAGTAATTAACAACATGAACATGTGATTGATACTTCCACAATTGGCTTTCCATAAGGCTATTAGTAAAACTAAAGTGCACTGTCACAGTGCCGAAGCTGCGACGATTCGTGCAATGCCAATGATGTTTTAAAACTTGTTGGTGACAAAAAAACTTATTGGTGACAATAAAACTTGTTGGTGACAAGTCCATAAATGTGACAGAAATTATCCGAATGACATGAACTATTGAGAGGGTGTAAACATCATGAAGATACACTTGCATACCAAGTATGGTGCCATTCCATCAAGTATTTTAGAAGTTATGGTGTTTTTTAAACTCGTTGGTGACAGACAGACAGACAGACCAACACTGCCACATATAGAGCTGCTCGTCGCAGCTAAAAAATTGAAAACACTGAAAATCTGCCTCATCACTCATTTTTTTTTCCCAGACATCTCTTTGCTGATACTATTATGCTGTTGGACTAAAAACTGAACCAACTACATCTCATGTCAGAATGTAGTTGGTTAAATTTGCAACTGTATTACAGATATGTTCACTTCTGAAAAAATTGGGGTTTTTTTTCTACATAATAGTGAAAGGTGTTAACCCTTTACCTAAAAGTATTTTAAGAAAATAAATTTCACATTTTTCGAAAACAAATTTCACAATTTTTCAATAAAACCATACAATTATGGATATCATTAGAGCCAGCTTGAGGAGCTGGTTCTAATGATATCCATATTTGTATGGTTCTATTGAGAAAGTTCCAAGATATTCTAGGCTGTGGTAGGCTTAATCTGGTTAATTTTCTGGTCATTTTTTGCCGCTATGTTAGGTAATGGGTTAATTGCTAACTCCAACTATTTTCAGGAGTGTTTTGTGGATTAATGAAAGAGAAGTAAATATTGAGGAAAAATTGCCCGAGAAACAAGAAATCTTTTTTGTAGGCTCAATGCACCTCACAGTGTGAATGTTTTGAAATATGTGGACTTCCCTCGCTGGTGGGCATGTCTGAAAAGTTTGATCAAAATCAGTTACTAAATCAAGGTGGAATTGCGAACCCAGAAATTTCATATCTAAATCTATTTTAAAACCAGGGGGCGCATTGGCGTCGTGGTAACCGGTTCTCGTCAGATCACCGAAGTTAAGCAACATCAATTGCGGTTAGTAGTTGGATGGGAGACCATTTCAGCAACTGATTCGTGCTCACGCGTTAGTGTCTTGGAGCAAGGCACTTAACCCTGATTACATGGGGGCATGATGACGCTGTGTACTAAGGCATACTGCACGCCGATGGTGCACATGTCTTCAACCAATCTAACCCTGCCTGTGCCACGGTGCAGAGTTCAGAGTTACGATGTTGGAAAGCTGACAGCTGCTCGTCGTTGCTTGGTGGTTCTCTCTGGGTACTCCAGCTTCCTCCACCCGTAAAACTGTCACCGACATGATATGACCCTGGCTTTTAATGTGTCGTTGAACCCTAAAACAAAAAATAATAAAAATGAAAAAAAAAATAAAAAATTTTAAAACCATGTTCAAGGGGACACAACCAAGCATTAAATATCATTCTTCAAGAGATTATTTAAAATTCCCTATCAAAATTATTTGTATTATCTAGCGGTCTCCTCTACATTATGAAACGGAAGATAATTCAAAATACTCTACCCCTTCTATCGCCCATGAGTGCAATAATATGAATTATATATTTTGATAATAATGCAGTAACAACTTTCAGCTTGGGTATATATACACAGAACGTGATGTGTGTTTGAATCGGTGGGTGTTTTACATAACAAGTTGGAATGGCGTAGTCATATTTCGCTCGAGCCGTAGTTTATTACACAACCCATGCATTAAAATGCAATTAAATAAACAAATTTTAATTCCGATAATTAAACCCAAAGGTGAAGAGTTTGTTTTGACTGAAGCTGTACTGATCATATGAATCGATAAAAAATTAAAACAACCTTTTCGGAACCAGTGTTTGTTGAAATTTATATCGCTGTTTACTAACAGTAATAGCCACCAAAAGGTTAGGCGTGAATGGGCTGGTGCCCATTCACGCCTAACCATTTGGTGGCTATTACTGTAAGTAAAAATATAAGTACAAATATGTGCAGATGTGCAAAACAGTTGGTAGAAACGTTTTTAAAAGAAGTTCGAAGCATGTCAAGGTGTACGAAGATTTACCGAAATAAAGTTGACCAATTTAGATATACTGGGATCCACAAAATGAGAAAGCAACAGGACTGGGTTAATGTTCTGGTTGGAAATGATTGGGTTTTTTAAAAATATTATCTCATTTTTGGCTAATTCTTTGCGAACCGACTTTATTTTGCTTTGGACGTTTTCATTTTTACACTATGCGATAGACGGTCGATGATTGTATAACGAAATTTGGAAACTTATCGAAGCGTAGCTAAACGGTGCGGTAAAATAGTTCCGGCTTGTATATCACCTGTTGAATACAGAATCATTTATATCATAGCGGCGATTCCGTTGAATACAAGGATTTAAAGTTTAATGGATGTGTAATAAAATGAACATGTTCCCTAAATTATACATAACACTAAATGTTCTCAAACTTACCTATCTCCCCATGCAGGTTCAAAATGTTTCAACTGCAAGAAAAAGAAAAAAATTTTTACTATTAATTAAACATTCAAAATTCAGTGTCCTCTATCTCATATCTATAGTTTGGTAACTGACTGGTATAATCCTTTTGAGTTCTATTTAACCCTTCCAAGCCTGGAAATAAGCAGGCAGAATGAGGTCCCCAGAAGGTGAATTGGTGATGCTACCCTGCACAGCAGGGTACCATCACTAAATTTACCTTCTGTGAACCTCAATCTCAATCAAAGTCTCGTGTCTAAATACAAAGAGGTACACTGAGGATAAATTGGCCCTGTGAATGGGATAGCATCAGCAAATTCACCCTCTGGGGACCTTATTCTGCAAATGACAGATTGCTTATTTCCAGTATCGAACCCTTCACTCGACACGAAGAGCAAATTAAAATTGCGTAAAACGTTATTGAATAACAAAATTTAAAAAACATTTTGCCTCAAAAGTATGTCTGTCTCAGCCCCCCCCCCCCACCCCTGCCCCCCACCCCCACCCATCAATTGGAACAACAAAGAAGGTTGCTCCAGTGAGATGTCATAACCAAAGAATTTGAGAATAAACAATAAATTTGAATGATGGTCTTCTGGAAGGGTACTCTCCAGTTTTTCTTGTTACGGTGAGTAAATGATTAACCCTTTACCCAACGTAACGGCCAAAACCGGCCAGCGCTATTCTCAAAAATCGCCAATTAATTTTCAAAATATTTTCATTTTTTGTCTCAAAAACATAGGTTATGACCCCTCGTTGGAACGAGCTCGTCGAGCTCGTTCCAACGAGGGGTCATAACCTATGTTTTTGAGACAAAAAATGAAAAAATTTAGTTATTCAAGAATTTTTTTTGCAAGTGTCGTCTGCTTTTCATGTTACGTAAATGATTAATAAATAAGGCAACCACTGGTAGCCACTACAAAAAGGATGAATATGAATTCAAGGGAAGAAAAATTAACTCTAGACTTACAGTACGTGGAGAGTGTATTATCACTAAATCACCCGCAAAGTGGAGATTCCACCCAAGCAATAATTGCAAATTTGTTGCAAAGCATAACCAGTACAAGCAAAGTTTCAGCCAATGGACCTCTGGGTTAAACCCGGAGGTCCATTGGCTGAAACATTGCTTGTGTTTTTTGTCGATATGTAAAAAATTTGAAAGTTATAGCATGGGTGATAACTCCACTCCGCGGGTGATTTAGTTACAATCCACTCTCCACGTACTGTATCAGAAAAGACACCTAAACCACAACAAAATTGAAGTCCCACTAATTACCCTGGACTTTACTTTGGGTGTTAACTGATGGAAGCACATACAAAATGCTCAAGCAATCTCTTGAACAAAGGAAAATGTCACAAATGACCTTGACTAGGACATGGAGGGGTAAAGGAGTGCATTATTATGCAAAGTGGATACCAAATTTGAAAGAAGCCCCATGAACATGAGGAGATTTGAGGGGAGGGATAAACTATTCAATTAGTAATTAAAAACTCAACAAAGATACACAAATAACCTTATTTTGATATTTAGGGATATGGGAACATGAACCTGAAAAAAGAATACCTCCTGAAGGTTAAAACCAAATATGGAAACATTTTCTTAAAAGAACAGTGGTATGAAGTTTCTTTTCAAGTAGCAAGAGTTTTTCTACATTTTATTCACCTGACTGACCCCTTAACCCTTTACCTGACATAAAAAGCAGACAGACGACATTTGCAAAAAAATATTTTGAATAACTAATTTTTTTCATTTTTTGTCTAAAAAACATAGGTTATGACCCCTCATTGAAACGAGCTCGATGAGCTCGTTCCAATGAGGGGTCATAACCTATGTTTTTGAGACAAAAAATGAAAAAATATGAAATTTAATTGGCGATTTGTTTAGAATAGCGCTGGCCGGTTTTGGTTGTTACGTTGAGTAAATGGTTAACCAATTTATATAATTATGCACTTTCTCTGTACATTCTGTGTGTGAAAAGAAAGCAGAAAGTTTCTCAATCCATGCCCTTTATATTATGCAAGACAAAAATAAAAATTAAAAAACCACCCACTCTCATTGATTTAAACAAACAAGAGGAGAGCATTGGAAATATAGGCGTCGAGGTGTGGCTACTTTCTTCATGCACTCTCTGTGGAAAAACACAAATGTCATCGCACTGAGCTCAAAACTCGTAAAAATTGACGAGCTCAAAATTTGTAACAAGAGCACGGCTGGGCATTGCATCATACGCCCGTGAACTGTTCAAATTGTACCATTTAGTTTAAACAGTATTTATTTCAAAAGAATTTCCATGGTAATACATAGCTTACATTATCATTGGGTGTGGATTCGACAGTAAGCTGTTAGCTTATCTGTGGTCGTTTCCACTAGCTTATCTGTGGTCGTTTCCACTAGCTTATCTGTGGTCGTTTCCACTAGCTTATCTGTGGTCGTTTCCACATAATTTAATAATTTCAACAAAAAATTCTTGATTTCACAGTTTGACTGTAACATATTTATATAGATATATATATATTAGAAACACTGAAGCTTCCTATCTTTAGTTATTTATTTATTGGTGTTTAAGGTTAGAGGATTTCCAACTCAAGCATTGGTGAATGAATCCTATTTGGACTGTAAAATCTTATTTGTTTTCCAAAGAAAACAAGTACTGTTTCACTTCCTGTGGTTTACATAGAGGCATGTGTTCAGAAAAAGATATAAAGTTTAAATAAAACACATCAAAACCATGAGATTTATTTGACTAGTCAGTTTGTTAATTGGGTAATTATTTGACCAATTAATTATTTGACGCAGTAAGTCACACAATATTGGTGTGTTTTCTTTGAACTTCATACATTTTTATTTGCATTTTCCAACGTTTCATGGTAGTTTTGCAATATATCTGAAGTGAGTATTAGATTTATATGGTTGAGACCCCATGATCACACTGTGAACATGTTCGACCTCTTTAGCTTCACTTGACAGTGATTTGTCATGCTGCAAAATTATAAAGGAAGCCAAAGTGGTTTCACTATTATGTATCAGTGCGAGAGGTTTCAAGAATTACTTTACCTGAAACATTATATATTGTCCAACAGGGGCCATAATTCAGGCAAAAATTGTTCAGACCGACCCCATATTCGAACTTGACCTGTATTTTGTTGTGAATAAACCACATACCAAGTTTGGAGCCGATCGGAAAACAAATACTAAAGTTATCATCCGGAAACCAAATATTTGACGAATTCTAAGTCCAACAGGGGCCATAATTCAGGCGAAAAATGTTCGGACTGACCCCATATTCGAACTTGACCTGTATTTTGTTGTGATTAAACCACATACCAAATTTGGAGCCGATCGGAAAACAAATACTAAAGTTATTGTTCGGAAACCAAATGGACGGACGGACAGACGGACGGACAACGCCATACTATAATACGTCCCGTTTTTCAAACGGGCGTATAAAAATGGAGTAATTAAGGCCCAGATTTCGAATTCACTTGAGATATTATTGCACAAGACCTGTATAGCAAATATTAGTCAAACTGAAGAACGTTTGTTCAAGTAACTGCCCTAATGAGCTCAAAGTTCATAAAAATTGACGAATTAAGGCCCATAACTCTGTAACAAAAAATTGGACCGAGCCAGTTTTTGAACTTGCTTGAGATATTGTTGCAAAGGATCAGTATGGCAAATATTAGTTGAATCGAAGAATGTTTGTTCAAGTTATTGCGCTAACGAGCTCAAAATTTGTAAAAATTGACAAAATAAGGGCCATAACTCTGTAATGAAAAATCGGGCCAGGCCAGTTTTTGAACTTCTTCGATATATTATAGAAAAGATCTGTATGGCAAATATTAGTCGAATGGAAGAGCGTTTGTTCAAGTTATTGTAATAACGAGCTCAAAATTTGTAAACATTGACTAATTAAGGGTCATAATTCTGTAACAAAAAATCGAGTCGGGCCAGTTTTCGAACTTGTTCGCGATATTATCGCATAAGACCTGTATGTCGAATATTAGTCAAATCAAAGATCGCTTGTTCAAGTTATTGTGCTAAGGAGCTCAAAATTTGTAAACATTGACTAATTAAGGGCCATCACTCTGTACTGAGAAATCGGGCCAGGCCAGTTTTTGATCTTTTTCGAGATATACTATTAAAAAAAAGTAGGGGATATCCAAAGTGATGTTGATATTTTCGGAAAATGGAATTGGATATGTGTGATTGGATGCATCAATATGTTACCAAGTTTATTGGGGATCATGTAGGTAGTGCCACGTTAATGTCTGTGGGGTACGTTTTGAAATTTTCATTTGTACTGGACAGGCTTTTTTGGCGGTCTCATCATTCTTTTCTTGGTATAAACTCGTTCATCAATAGTTTCTGGCCAAAACATAACTTTTGAGGTATGCGAACACTGATGCGTGATGAACGTTTACATGCCATTGGCATGTTGGACGCTGGCAACAAACAGACTGCAGAGGCTCAAATTCTCAGCGTTACTCAATCAGTGATTAGCAGGTTGTGGTCAAGCTACCATCAGGCAAGCAATGTTGACGTCGGTTAGGTCATCTAAGGGCAACAACTGCTAACCAGGATCGTTTCATACGAACCACAGCATTACATAACCGCCATCAAAGTGCCTAATAAATTGGATAGCAGCTGCACCGAGTGACAGATGTGCAAGTCACTGGTCAGACTATTCAAAATCACCTACACAGCTGGAATCTGAACGCTTGACTTCCTCGAATAATTCCACGTTTGACTGAACGTCACATTGCAGCAAGGCATAATTGGTGTGGAGCACGACAGCACTGGGACAGTCGTCAGTGGAGCAACGTCATGTTTTCCGATGAATCGAGGTTCATTCTCAACTTCCACGACAGGCGAAACAGAGTGTGGCGGCGGCGAAAGAAATGATACAATGACATAACCGTTAGGCAGCATGATTGTTTTGGTAGTGGGTCTCGGTTATGGTGTGGGGAGGTATAACCATGACCAGCAGAACAGCATTACATGTCATCCAAAGGTGTGTCCCAGGGCAGTACTACTGTGACAACATGTTAGCAGCTCATGTAGTGCCATTTGCACAATGTCATAGCCGTCTGATTCATTTTCCAAGATGACAATGCAAAAGCACACAGGGCCCATGCCGCTACAGAGTTGCTTCAGGAGCAGAACATCACTACACTGCCTTGGCCAGCACTAAGTCCAGCCCTTTCACCAATCGAGCATGTCTGGGATATGCTTGGCAGGTGCCTGCGACAATCCCAACAGCCCCCTACCAATGTCCAGAAACTCACTGCAAGAAGAATGGAATAACATCAGTTAAGCTGATATTCGACGTTTGGTGAGGAGTATTCTACATCGGATTCGCGCTTGTCTCGCGAACCGAGGAGGTATTGAGGTCTTGGACTGAATGTGATAAATTCTCTGACTAACCGTCCATGTCTTCTACAGCTCAGTGCGTGGAATGTGTGCTTGTCAACACCCAACTATTGCTGAAATCATTCACCAGATGTCACAGTGCAATATCTCAACTGTCTTTTTGATGAAAATATTAACATATTTCTTCATATATCTCACTTTTATCAAATATCCCATAATTTTTTTTAATAGTATATTATTGAAAAAGATCTGTATGGCAAATATTAGTCAAAACGGGGAACGTTTGTTCAAGTTATTGTGCTAATGGTGCGAGGGATGCACCCACCCGGACGCACACCAACCATCGCCAAACCATAGGTCTCAGTTGTTAACACAAATCAACCCAAAATTGCCTGAAAATCAATTAATTTATTTTGTGTGACCAAATCTGGATACTTTAGGTCGAAGATACAACATAATTGATTGTTCAAATTCAAATATGCTCTCATTGTCTTTTGCACATTGAGTGATAGAACCATACACTTTTAAAATACGTTTCGTCTCTTCCAGAACTTCAACTATACTCTCCCAAAAAAGAAAGTGTGCATGCTAAAAAATAACGCTAAAAAAGATATATATCATTTTTCATTCATGGAAATTTTATTCAATCACAGAAGAATCAATTTGTGATCAATGCGAGAAATTTCATTACGCTACGACGAATACTCTTGGTGCCATGGAGAGTCAAAGACACTAAGGGTCAAACACAAAAGTCACACACTCAATATCTGGTATGACCTCCGTCTGCATCAACTACTGCTGTGCATCTATGCCTCATGGAAGCGAACAAGTTAGCATGGAAGTGTTGTGGGATGTTGTTCCATATTCTGATAAGCTGTCTTTGGAGTTCCACAAGCATTGACGGTGCATGGGGAAGCCGGCGTAGCTGACATTTCATTTCATCCCATACGTGCTCAATGGGTGAGATATCGGGCAAATTTGTGGGCCAGGAAGAACATCCACTTGTTGCTGCAGATACTGTTGAACAACACGAGCTGCGTGGGGTCGGGCGTTGTCCTGCTGTAGAATGACGCCGGGGCCGTGACGTTGCAGAAATGGGACAACAACAGGTATAAGCACTTCATCACGATATCTGGCTGCATTGAGATTGCCATCAATAATGACCAGCTCAGTTCTGTTACGGGCAGTGATGCCACCCCACACCATAAGAGACCCTCCCCCATAACGGTTTTGCTCCACAACACATGGATCTGCGTAGCGTTCGTTTCGACGTCTGTACACTCTCTGGTGGCCATCTGATGATGAAAGATGGAAACAACATTCATCTGTGAATAAAACACGTCGCCACCAGTGTAAGGGATGCCTGAGATGTTGTCTACACCACTGCAGTCGAGCACGACGATAACGTAACGTCAAAATCTGACGAATTGCAGGTCTTCGAGGACGTAAGCCTTATTCTCTCAGACGGTTGATTACTGTTTGAGGATGTATCCGTCTCAGGTTAGGGATGTTCCTGGCTGCCGTCGTTGCCGTTTGTTGCCGGTTCCGGAGATGGACGACACGGAATACCGATCTTGTGCAGGGGTGGTAACTCGGGGTCTCCCGGAGCGGGGTTGGTCTCGAACGTCATCATGTTGTGCATGTCGATGGACTAGCCTGTCTACAGTGTTATGGTGGCAGTTCAAATGCTGGGCAACCTCTCTGTGTGTTCTGCCAACTCTAATCATACCCAGGGCAAGGAGACGTTGATTCATTGTCAATCTTAATATGTGATCCTAGAGATTTTTACATAATTTTGCTACACTTTGACAGTCTACATCCTGTGACTTTGCTGCTGTTTTTTTGGCAAGTCTTGGCTGCCTGTATATATATATATATAAAAACAACTACCACAGTACTTAGAAAGTAACTTGTGAGTTAGCCCAAAGACTGTATGCAGGGGCATTTGTTCTGTTGCAAAAATGTGATCAAAGTTGGAATTAGGCCCTTAATTTATTTTTTTTGCTGGTATTTAAGGACAAATATTTCTACACAAAGGCTAATCATGACCTCAACAGTTTTACGGTTGGAGGAACCTGGAGTACCCAGAGAGAACCACTGAGCAACTGCTAGCTCCCCAACATACTAAATCCACACAAGGAAGGTTAGCATTGGTTGAAGACAGGTGCACCATCTACATGCAGTATGCCTTATTACACAATGTCAGTGTGCACCCATGTAGGTAATGGGGGAGAAGTGTCTTGCCCAAGGACACAATGTCAGTGTGCGTCCATGTAGGTAATGGGGGAGAAGTGTCTTGCCCAAGGACACAATGTCAGTGTGCGTCCATGTAGGTAATGGGGGAGAAGTGTCTTGCCCAAGGACACAACGTGGTTGCCGCAGGTGTGATTCGAACCGAGGACCTCTCAGCTTGCAGCCTGCACCTCTACCTACTGAGCCCCCTATTAGGCCCTTAAAAATGGGGGAGAAGTGTCTTGCCCAAGGACACAACATGGTTGCCGCAGGTGTGATTCGAACCAAGGACCTCTTGGCTTGCAGCCTGCACCTCTACCTACTGAGCCCCCTATTAGGTCCTTAAGAGTTAAACAATACAGTGGAACCCTGTTAATTGAATAGCTACTTTGCCAATGAAAATTATTCAATTAACAGGACTATTCAATTAACAGGGATTGTGTCACTTTCCTGTATTCTACAGATAAAATTAGCATTTATTCTATTATATCTTGTTTGACAGAGCTCCATGAGCTCTGTCAAACAAGATATAATAGATTAAATGCCTGTATTGGATGTACTGAGGCCAAATAGGTCTATAACCAAAGGAAAACTGTGGAGAGTCACGGTAATTTCTCAACATGTTACAAGATTTTTTATTCCATTAACAGGAGTTAACTCTATAACCTATATTCAATTAACAGGTCAAATTTGTACTGGACGTATGGTAAATGGTTTTGGGTTGGAAAATTATATTCAATTAACAGGGATATACAATTACCAGATATCCAATTAAGTGGGCTCCACTGTACATTATACAACTGAGAACACATACCTTCCAAAGATCCAGTAATTTTCTTTCCTTTTCTTCTTCTTGTTGCAACCGCTGTTGGCTTTCAGCAGTAAATTCCCCTAAAATGTAAATATTAGCATTTGTTAGGTTTTATTTTTGCAAAGCACAAATTAGGTATTATGGAAAATCTTTTCATGGTCTTGGGAACTATGTGTTTCTCAATCGGCAAACCATATGTAACATGTAAATAAATTCAGTGTATCATTTACTGTATTCCATTTACTTGGATAAATCTTAACCCTTTCAGGCTGTATTGGCATGCGACACACCAATAATTCAGTCACAATGAGGACTACTTGGTAAGCCGCATGCCAATAACACTAACGTCTATGTACTCTCAGTATGGCATGTGCAATTTCTATCATGTGTAGGGAAGATATGCACCTTGGTGATATTTTTTATTTTGTTAGGGGGGTCAGTTTGAAAGGGTTAATATATTATCACTTTTAACCCTCTGCACACTGACGCGAAGTGTCTGAAATTTCAAGCAACAAATTTTGAACTTTCAATATTAACTTCAGTGTGCAGTAGGTTAACTCCTTGCATGATGCTAGAAGATGGATATTCATGCCCAGCACGGGGTTTCTCTTGTCATATTTATTTATTATTTACTGGTGTTTAAGGTCATATACTTATGCACAATGGCTAATCGTGACCGTGACAGTTTTACGGGTGGAGGAAGCCGGAGTACCCGGAGAGAACCACCGAGCAACGACGAGCAGCTGTCAGCTCTCCAACATCGTAACTCTGAACTCTGCACCGCAGTACAGGCAGGGTTAGATTGGTTGAAGACATGCGCACCATCGAAGTGCAGTATGCCTCAGTACACAGCGTCATCGTGCCCCCATGTAGGCAATCGGGGTGAAGTGTCTTGCCCAAGGACACAACGCGGTTGCCGCAGGTGGGATTCGAACCGAGGACCTCTTGGCTTGCTTCTCTTGTCATTGAAACAAGTATAATTTGGGCACACTTAATCAAATTTTAACCCTATAAATTGAATGGATTTTTTCACCAATGATTGTGTTTAGATTAATTTTTCATCAAATCTAGTCATGGTTGCTTCATAGATTTGATGAAACATATCTTGAAAATACTCAGTGGGTTAAGAGTTAATCACACATATTTTTAAAGCAATAATTTATTTTCCGATACCTAAAATTCACAGTAAATTCAACAAAGGGTTGCGGGCTAGATTATTTTGGGTGGTCTGAAATTGTTCGTCAAAATTTGTTTTATTACAAATTATTGGAGTGTGCAAACAGGCACTCTCCAAAAATTTGTAATAGAACACGTTTGTATAAACAAAATATTATTTGTGTTTGACTGAATATGGAACACAAGCGAGAAAAATGTTTGCTTTTGCACTCGCACCCCTAGTTTTTGAAAGCCCTGATGGTGGCTTCTAGCACTGAACCAGTTAAAGCAGAGAAGTTTTCAAACTTGACAAAGACATTCTTAAAACACATATAAAAGTCTATTATATACAGGATCTCCAACAAGTCCCCAATTTATATCATAATTTACAAAATGAGTTCAGTAAAATAGGTCTAGACCAAGATTTAGTGAGTCCAGACCTAATTAGGGCTGTAAGATTCTTGAATTTAGGAATTGATTAATCGCCATAAATAATCGATAAATCGTACCTAGATGTAGGCCAGCACGTTTTTTCGGTATTTAGTCATATCGCGATATTGTTTTCAATACCGCGTAGTTGATATTAAAAATGAAAGTGTCAATGACAATGTAGCTCAACTTGTCAAGACGAAGACATGTATAGTATGTGACACAGCAATGACAAACATCTAGGTAATGACCTGATAACAAAGGTACATAAAAAGTATTGTAACAGTCTGTACATAAATACTGACCATTGCCTGTAACAAATGTGTAGGTAAAGTATTGTAAAGGTGGGTGACAGTCAGATGCTAAACTAGAAAAGAAATCTTTGAGTCCCAGAGTGGGTCTGACTGAACCCCAAAATATTTGTGCTCATAGCACAGTGATAACAAAGGCACCCCAAAACACACTCATTCCTGTCCCAAGGTGAAAACAAAGGTACCCAAGAAGTTTCGTGAAGATCAGTTCATAAATACGAGCTGTAGAGAAGTTGTGACAAAAAGTTGATTGGACCTAATTTCGGTACAAAATGGCCACTGGCAGCCATCTTGAATTTTGGACCGCACTCAGAAACACTCGTTCTCGTCCCAAGGTGATAAGAAAGGTACCCAAGTAGTTTCGTGAAGATCGGTTGATAAATACAGCCTCTAGCCCGAGCCGTATTGACATGTGCAAATACAGTAACACTAAATAAATCAAAATTCATCTAATTTGCATAATTTCTGCACGAGAAAAAAGCCTGAATTGTATGTGATGTATTCCATTTTACTAAACATTCATACAAAAATTTATTCAAATCAGAACTTTCATACAGAAGTTCTGTACAAAAGACTGATTGCACTAATTTTGGTACAAAATGGCTGCTGGTAGCCATCTTGAATTTTGGACCACACCCAAAAACACTTGTTCTCATCCCACAGTGATAACAAAGGTCCCCAAGAAGATTCGTAAAGATCGGTTCATATATACGGCCTCTAGCCTGAGCCGTATAGAAGTTGTGTACAAAAAACTGATTGGACCTAATTTCGGTACAAAATGGCCACTGGCAGCCATCTTGAATTTTGGACCGCACTCAGAAACACTCGTTCTCGTCCCAAGGCGATAACAGAGGTACCCAAGAAGTTTCGTGAAGATCGGTTGATAAATACAGCCTCTAGCCCGAGCCATATTGACATGTGTACTTACTGTGTGTAAGTAGCACTGAAAAAATCAAAGTTCATCTAATTTGCATAATTTCTGCACGAGAAAAAAACCTGTATCATATGTGATGTATCCCATAGTACTAAACATTCACATAAAAAAAATTTCAAATCAGCGCTTTCATATGGAAGTGCTGTGCAAAAATCTGCTTGCACCTAATTTTGTACAAAATGGCTGCCATCGGCCATCTTGAATTTCGGACCGCACCCAAAAACACTCGTTCTCGTCCCACGGTGATACCAAAGGTACCCAAGAAGTTTCGAAAAGATCGGTTTATAAATATGGCCTCTAACCCGAGCCGTATTGGCATTTGCACTTAGAGTGCTGAAAGTAACACTAAAATACATCAAAGTTAGTCTAATTTGCATAATTTACGTACGAGAAAAAAACCTGTATTATATGTGATGTATCCCATGGTACTAAACATTCATACAAAAAATTATTCAAATCAGCACTTTCATATGGAAGTTCTGCGCAAAAATCTGATTGCACCTAAGTCTGTACAAAATGGCCACCAGCGGCCAACTTGAATTTCGGATCGGACCCCAAAACATTCGTTCTCGTCCCACAGTCATAACAAAGGTACCCAAGAAGTTTCGTAAAGATCGGTTCATGAATATGGCCTCTAGCCCGAGCCGTATTGAATTGTTGACGGACAGACGGATGGCAGACGACTGGCCATGTAATAAGCTCAAATTTGGCTGCGCCAAAGTTGAGCTAAAAATGAATAGTTGGTTTATCGTCGTTCGCGGTATTAAAAAATATAGTCGGTATTTTGTTTTGCATAAATTCATTTTTGATGTTCGTTATAAATTTATTAAATGTTCATATATTACGAACACAAAGAATGTCACACTGAAACTTTCACAAACATGCGAAGCTAACATTACATCACTTTTGCATTGAAACTTAAAGAAACATGTAAAGCTAACATTACATCACTTTCGTATCAAACGTATTAATTATGAGTGAAAAGCTGGAAGCGACTTCAATCTAGAGACTAATTACATAACAGTTACAGCTGTTAGTAAACCATAAGCCGGATTTGAGAAATATAATGACCAACAATAAAAGCTCAGTTATACGCCACAGTTTATTAATGCACAATTATGTAATTAATTGTTACTAAATAAATTTCTTGAGCCCTGTGTTTACTCAACATCAGGAAGACTGGTTGACATACAACAGTGCTTTGTTCGCTTAATTTTAGTAATGTAAACATCTTACTGGCACTCAGTACTCAACATGCAGTATATATTGTTCGAAAAAACTTAAAACAGAGAATAACAAGAGCTCATGTATCGCTGAAGCAATACAATGTCCCCTACCGGACTGATGAGCATTAATAATTATACAAATATTATAACCTAGATGTGATCAGCATGAAATCCGTTGAAGCGTTTCCAAAAAAAGTCCGGAAAAACTGATATTTTGGCGCTTTTCCATATTTCCAAGGACCATAACTCACACAAGAATAATGCAATCAGCATGAAACTCAAACTTGATCTGTAAGTCATTGTTCTATAGCAGGTTACCAAAAATGAAATCATTCGGTTGAAGCAAAAAGTCCGGAAAACTAAAGTGTGACTGACAGACTGAAGGATGGACACAGAGCAAACCTATAGTCCCCTGCGGCGTTGCCAGTAGGGGACTAAAAATAAAATGGAGCTTGTTGCCAAATCGAACACAACATTGCCAGTATGGGCCTACTTTGGATTTGAGAAGGGTGATAACTGTAAACCAAAAGATGAGACACATGCAATATGTCGATTTTGTCAGAAGGCAGTTTCATGTAAAGCTGCAAATACGTCAAATCTTATAGCTCACTTGAAATCGAACCATCCGGCAGGGACTTAAAAATCGTTTGTAACGTGCTCCTGTGCTCCCATCCTCGTATCATTCGAAATAAATTGCAGAAAGCAACAAGGAAATTTCTCTCCCATTTTTCATTCACTGATTGAACTATGGTTGTTTGATGTCAGTGCAGGAAAAATGAGAACGAAATTCCCTTGTTATTTTCTGCAATTTATTTCAGCTCATACCGTATCCCATTCCCACCTTCTTGAAATTGAAAGATGTTCACTAAATGTTTGTATAGAATTCTTTCTGATTTGCATATTCATTAAATATTAATTTTATTAAATAAATAAATGGTCACAGGTTTGAAATTCACTGTGTGTTTTTGGTCTTTGATGTGATTTGTTCACTGCGAGTCACGGGCAGCCTGCTGCCGGACTTTCAATGAAGAATGAATAAATAAATTGCGAACAGAAATGAAAATAACCCATCTCTATAAAAATATAAAGTGAGGGGTATTTTTTTTTTCTTTGCATATTTTATTGATTAATTCTTCATCAAAAAACCGGTAGCAGCTGCCTGTTATTTCCCCCTTCTCAAATGACGCCACATTTGTATCTGCTCGCAACTTCTTCCGGAACACATCGGTTGCAATTTACAGACAAATATTTCAGGTGTCTAATGATCACATGTTATGTGAAAAGTTTATTCATGAGAACATTCACAAAAATGTTAGAATTTTCATTTAAAATCATTCTGTTGGTTTCTGTCTACCTAACGAAAAATGACAAACATTTGAACTGCATTAAAGTAATGCCGTTGAAATGTTTGTCATTTTCATTAGAAAACGAAGTCACATTTCGCATTTTCGGCGATATTTAGTCATACCATGATATTGTTTTCAATACCGTAGTCGGTTTTGTAAATGTCAATACCGTGAAGCCCTACCAAGATGACCCTCCTCTCCCTCTCTTTGAAGTCGTTAAAACTGAAGTTCAAGTCTTCTGACCTACCTCAAGTAAACAATGAAGATGATCCTCTTTTAAGTTCATTCAAAGCTTTGATGTTCTGAACTTTTGAACCGTCAGTTAATAATCAAGACCGGTCGTCAGTTGCGAACTTCTCAAGTTCGCAACTGCCAACCGGTCTTGATTATTACACTGACGGTTCAAAAGTTCAGAACATCAAAGCTTTGAATATACCTAAAAGACAAATGCTTCTAACGGCTTCTTGAGGTTTAATGGCGACGTTCTTGACCTTTTACCTTTAGAAACAGTTCAGAACATCAAAGCTTTGAATATACCTAAAAGACAAATGCTTCTAACGGCTTCTTGAGGTTTAATGGCGACGTTCTTGACCTTTTACCTTTAGAAACAATAGTTTTTTCCTCAAATTTTTTTTTAATTATTAAACGTCTAAAATGGGGTAAAATTTACTGATTCTTTGACAACGAAAATACTAATCGATTTCAGCATGACTCACTGACAATCGATTAATCATGACAGCCCTTGACCTAATTTACTGGATGAGCGTTTGTAAACTTTCATTTTAGCTGGCGACAAGTGAACAACTCTTTTTATTATATGATCCAAAAACCCACAAAAGACACTTAAATGGAATGAGATTACATGACAACTTAAGATACATTGTTTGTCTGCAGCATCCATGTGAAGAAATAGTCCCCTAATGAAACAAGGGCAACGCGAAACATGGCATATGCATCCGACGGTGTCATAATGCCATGGTGGCCATATTTAATTGCTAGCTAGACCAAAATCAAAAAAGGATGCATTGTCATCCACAAGTAACCCCTAAAATTTTGTTTTGATCAAATAAGCAGTTTTCAAAACACAAATGCACTAAATGCAATACAGAGGTAAAAAATTTTCCAAGGTGAAAGAGTGAAAAAGTGCCATAAGTCTGGGAAAAATTATTGGGACGAAACCCGTTCCTTGTGTATATTCATTCCCCAATGCAGGTCTAGCAGCATTCCTAAGGAGATCCAAACCCGACCGATGACTTTAACATTACAATCCAAAATGTTTGTATGGACAGGCGGAAGGACGGATGGAGGTCTCCACTAAGATACCCCCGAATCCTCCTTCAGAGGTCGGGGGTATAACAATTTTCAAAGAAACATCAATCACTGTCACATAAAAACAAATTATCATTTCTTGTCCCCGAGTTTGAATCTACAATTATTCTTTGGTGCTGATAGGCATTGCATTACCATTTTTAACCGGAAGAAGGGTCAGATTGTATAATAAATATAGAATAAACGTATAGTGTTTTCAAGTAAAAAATTTATTCTACTCGTGGGATTAAGAATGGAACTGACGAGCCTCTGGCGAGTCGGTTTCACTCTTAATCCTACGAGTAGAATATGTATTTTACTTGAAAACACTGTACGTTTATTTTGTTTATCCCATAAATCATTTACAGGGCAGTTGCAGTGAGATTGTGCTGTTACTCGCTACAAAACACTGCGAGACGTGAGAAGCACATTGGTCCAATTCAATCGACAAGCAAAACTGCCAAAAATAAACAAGGCGCAGTGATACATTTCTGTATAAAAATAATTCCCCTACAAACTTGAGCTAAACTTGCAAAAATACTTTATTAAATGAACAATCTTTATCTTTCTTATTTTTGTTGTTTATTGTTATTTTTTTCGTCGTCGATTCAGCTGGAGTTTTATAAACAAAGCAGACAACAAGTGCATTTGTTTATTTACACTTTCCTAATTTGGAAAATGAAACTCAATCATCATGCCTCTGCCTTTCACAATCAAACTTGTATGCTTTTCAATGCTTGGTTTCGATTGATTTACTTTGGGTTTTCTTTGTTAATTGCTGTTTGTTTTATTGTTAGACAGAGTTGAAATGTGTCATATATTTGAAAACTAAAAATTTCAGCGATGGTCAACGTTTGATAAACGTCGGTTCATTTTGTCTCCCACAAACTAAAACAGGTTATGACAACACAAATATTAAAATTTTTTAGTAAATTTTCTTTCTTAACATACCTACCACAATTGTTTACAATTGGCTGTAACGTAAGTGCAAGCCCTACTTCGGAACTAACTCAAGCTTTTAGAGAACTTTTCCAAACAAGTTGGAAAAGTAATAGAGTGCAAAAGTACGAAAAAGATCGAAAAAAGGGTCGAGCGAGACCAGCGCTCGAAATTACAGGTACTCTCTCTGCACACCTCTTGCATTTACCAAGCGCATGCGCAACAACGGTGACGTCAATTCCGTATTTCCACCAACGAGAAGTTTGTGATTTAGCGGGGAGGCATCGATATCAAAGATATCCCCAAGGAGGGTGGGCCTCCGGTAAACAATTGTGGTAGGTATGTTAAGAAACAAAATTTATTAAAAAATTTTAATTTCTTTTCAACCTACTCACAATTGTTTACAATTGGCTGAATAAACAATAGGAGGAGGTGAATCACATAACCAATACCAACAAGAGTAGCAGAAAGAAAAGCAAGGATAGCAGAGAACAATAGCGAAACCTGTAATGAAGATAGAGAGAAGGCACCTGAAAAGAACAAGGCTGAGCGAAGCACAACCTCGATAAAAACAATTTTAACGAGGGTGCACAACAGCCTGAGCAGCAACGAGAGGGCCTAAAGAAGAAAGGTCCTCAGCTTGCTGCTGAAGGTGGCGGAGATAAAAGGAGAAGGGAGAGGCATTCCTCCAGTAAGCCGCATTCATAACATCCTGGAGAGAAACAGAATTGGAGAACGCCCAGGATGTAGAAATGGCACGAACCTCATGAGCATTAAACCGGTTCGAAACAAGATCTGACGCAGACAAGCCAGCTTGATTGCAAGACAGATCCACCTGGAAATAGAATGGGAAGAGATAGACTGCCTCTTTGGAATGAGAGACAGAAAGAATCTCTTCCGACCCCTCCGAATGAACTGAGTGCGAGTAATGTAAGTCTTGATAGCACGAACAGGACAAAGAAGAGGTCTCCGGCCATTGACAGCAGGGAGAGCCCGAATGCAGATGGGAGGAGGTAATGAATCAGGAAGTTGATTCTTAGCCAGAAAAGAGCAATCAGTAGTGAAGGTGACACTGTTAGCCTCATTTCTGAAGAAGTCAGAATCAACAGATAACGCATGAAGCTCACTGACTCGTCGGGCAGAAGCAAACGCTAGAAGAAAAGCCATCTTATAGGTGAGAAAACACATATCGGTCTCAGATAAAGGCTCGAATGGCACCCCCTCCAAACAATGCCAAGTTCCACTTGGGTGTAAGATACAAAACTCCAGGCCTCTTCAAAGAAAAGTGCCGAATGAGTTTGGAGAGAAAAAGATTACGACCGATGCACCGCTTTCCTACATAAGAGAAAGTATCAGACAGCAGAGACCGATAGCCCTTAATCGTAATAGGCTGGAGGCCCTTGGAGTCAAAAAGATATACCAGAAAATCCGCAATTTGAGCGATTGACGGATCACGGTAATCCACATTGTGATCTGCACACCAGCAGCAGAAAACCTTTCACTTCGCAGCATAAGTCATGCCAGTGGAATGTCGCCGCGGTGCAGAAATGCACTCCACTGTTCGTCTACGTCGGAGACTGGACCTGATAAAAGACAGGCGTGAAGGGACAGGCTCGCCAGGTTGTTGTGATACTTCCTGGGATGACCCTGGGAAAGAAGATTGCGACGTAGAGGTAGACGAACCGGCCGATCTGCCAACAGAGGCCACAGCAGATTGATCCACACCCTCTGTGGAGACAGAGGTGTGATCAGAATAATCCTGCAACTGCAAGCACAAATCTTCGCTAATACTTGAGGAAGAATCGGTGCAGGAGGAAAGGCATAGCCGATCCAACCTGTCCAGTCCAGAGACAGAGCGTCGACTGCAAATGCCAGAGGATCTGGACAAGGGGAGACAAAAGTCTCTACCTGATGATTCCAGCGAGTAGCGAAAAGGTTGACCTGAGGACAGCCCCACTGCTCGCAAATCGCCTGAAACACCGACCGATGTAGCATCCATTCGGTTGGAAGGACACTGTCGCATTGGGACAGAGAGTCTGCTAGGACGTTGGGACGCCCGGGAATGTGTCGAATGGACACCCAAGCGTTCACATCCCGCGCCAACAGAAGAAGATCCCGAGACAGCCGATACATGGGAATCGAATGTGTGCCTGCTTGATTCCGGATGTAGGCCACTACTGTCGAATTGTCCGAAACAAGTAGGACGAAATGGTCCGACAGATGAGGGATCCAAAGCTGAAAACTCAACAGAAGAGCAAGGAGCTCCTTCTGGTTGATATGAAGGCCCACCTGCTTGCTGTCCCACTCGCCGTGAGTAGACAGACCGAGAGGATCCAACGTCGCACCCCCAGCCTGATCGCTGGCATCTGCAGAAGGATGCGATCGGCCAAAGGAAGATCCAACGGAACACCCTGTGTCAGCCAGGGAATATCGGCCCAAGGGTGGAGGTGACAAAGCAGAGACCGAGGAAAAGTGAGTTCCATGTCCAGCGGATCTACATTCGGACGCCAATGATCCAACAGGATGTGTTGGAGAGGTCGGATAAACAAGCGACCGAGCGGAATGAGATCTGTCACAGAACCGCAAAGGCCCAGCATCCGAAGGAAAAGTCCTGTCCGAGACCGAGGAAGATTAAAGCAGGTTCCGACTCAAGGCGGAAAGAATCGTCGCCCGAGCATGGGAAACCGACACTACATTGTGAAGAGTGTTGAAATCCATCCCCAAATGATTCGCTGAGAATGAAGGAGATCCGACTTCTCGCGATTGACTCTGAAACCCAGCGACGCTAGCAGGCAAAGAAACTCCCGGACATCTAACTCCAGAACAGCAGCATCGTGGTGCCGTTGGAGGATGTCATCCAGGTAGGCTGACGAAGTCACATCCAACTGAGTAAGGTGGAAAGCAAGCAGATGTGACATCAGTCGGGTGAAGGCCCAAGGAGCCAGGTTCAAACTGAACGGGAGAGCTCTGAATTGATAAACTCGATCCTGAAACGAGAACCAAAGGTATTTCCGTGACGCCAGATGAATGGGTACATGGAAGTAGGCATCCTTCAGGTCGCTACTGGCAGCAAAGTCGCCCTGATGAACTGAACGTCGAACCGACCGGAAAGTCTCCATACTGAAACGAGGAGCTATAATGTACACATTCAGGATACTCAGATCGATGACAGGACGAAATTGGCCATTTTTCTTCGACACCAAGAAAAGTCTCGAGTAAAACCCTGGTGAAAGGGTGTTCCTGACCACCTCGATCACCCCTTTGGAGAGGAGATTGTCGATCTCTTGCACCAGAAGGTACCGAAGCAGAGAATCGGAAGGGACCGGAGTCGAGAGGGGCACCCGAGATAAACTGGGGTGCCGATGGAAGGACAGTCGCAGACCGGATTGAATGATTCGAGGACCCAAGGGTCCGACGTTATCTCTGTCCAACGGTCGTAAAACAGCGACAGCCTTCCCCCGACTGGAGACAAATCGAGGTGAGAACCTTCACTTGCGGCCTGAGAATTTCCTGCCTGAGGCTGCCAGCGAGCCTGGCCACGTCGGCGCTTCTTATGTGCAAAAGGAGCCGACAGAGCCGAAGGCGTAGCTGACAAGGCAGACGCAGCAGCATGCTTGGCGGGCCTGGAACGACCACCACCCGCAGCAGCAGGTTGGTCAAGCTATCGCAGCAAAAGCTGGTCCTTCGAATGATGAAGAACTTCGCCACAAACAGCTTCCACCGAACCATGGAACAACTGAGGTCCCACCAAAGGCAGACCTCAGAACAGCATGTTGCTCAGAAGGAAGGGATGGAGAAGAATCCAACACCGCATCCCGGCGTGCCAGCTCCATATTAGCCGTGTTACAGGTGTGAGCGTGTGTCAAGTTCATAAGAGCATGTGACAAAACGCGAAAAGGTGCCTGAGCGTCATCAAACTCCCCTGGTGGAAAATATTCAGCCAGAGCAGTGACGACATGGTCCACGAGAGATAACATACCCAGCATCTCTCGGGGCAGGCCCACCATAGACTCAACTACCGGCATCGGGAGAACTGCCGACTTAGGCTTAGTTAACCCGAGGGAAGAAGAATCCTCATCCACAGTAGTCATCCCTTGGAAGACTGGTGGAGAGACGGAATCGTAAACACGAAACCGCGATGGAGGCAGAAAGGCATCAGCTCTAGAAAAGAAGGAACCCTTGAGGGCCTTAGAACGCATTTTGGCGTCTAAGCCCTGGAAGGACTCAACAACCTGAGCCGATTGCAGAGGACGCAAAGCCCCAGAGCTAGAAGGGTTACGGCGCTCCACAGTGGACCGCGGCCGGACGGTCACAGATGGCTGGTCTGAAGGTTGAACTTCCTGCAATAAGCCCAAGACGAAATCCAAGGGGCCAGGCGAGACATCTCGGCGACCGACCAAAGGAGGTTGTGCCTCAGGAGGCACAGGGAGGCCAACTTGAGGGTTGCCAGAAAGCAACCAACCGAATGAGTGCCAAAACAGCCTGACGCAGGTCACCCGGAGAATCCGTCGCAGCAGCATCGCCCGACGGAGTGTCCTCCCAAGAACCCAAATCCTCAGAAGAGACCGACGTCGAACGTCATCGGCAGACAGAATAGGGATACGGTGAGAAGACACCGGAGGATAGTCCCGATTGTGATGCCCAGGGGCCATCACTGACCCCTGCGAAACAGAAGGTCCTGCCTGCAAATCCTCGAAAGAGACAGACGGCGCACATCGATCGGTAGCTGAACCTAGGACACGGTGAGAAGACACCGGAGGATTGTCCCAAGAATGACAGGAACCTGTCATTGGCCTCTGCGCGGCAGACGGCCACAACAGCCCATCCTCTGAGACCGACGGCAAGCATCGATCGACACCCAGACTCGGAACATAGTGAGGAATCACCGGAGGAAGGTTCCGAGAATGACAGCTGACAGGGGCTATCACTGACCGTTGCCGAACAGCAGGCCCTGGATGCCAACGTCCCAACACCATCCTACTAGGTGGCACACTAGCAGGGGAAGGAGGAACAATAAATGATTCACTCAAGGGACGAGGAATCGTTGCCGAAGCGACCGACCGGCTCAACCGACTAGGAGCAAACCTAGCCAGATGAGACGGAGCAGACAGCAAACCCGCACAGCCCCGCCGTGAGGCTAGGGGAGGCTGAGAGCACACAGACACACCAGCTGATACAGCCTCGGTCCCCTGAGACTGTAGACCATCCCCAGAGGAGATGGAAGAGCCACCATCAGACAGAATAGGATCTGTAGTAAGAACTTCCTCAGCAACTGTCGACGGCGTAGGAGGCAGATCGGAGAGGGTCACTGAGCTGACCTCGGAGAAGGTCTCTACGAAAACAGACGCCTCAAGAGTGACATCAGAAGACAAAGAGACCACGGTCTCCACGTCAGGTATCACTGAACTAGCACCGTCAACAGTTGCAGAGGAACTCGCCACAGAAGACAGATCAGAATCCTGTGTGACAGAGTCACCACGTGCACCAGCAGAAATGTCTGCTATGGCACGGCTACCCTTACCCCGAGAAAGAGGGGTTCTAGCTCTGGACAGAACCACCTTGTTAACAGAAGCCCAGAATTTAGAGGACCAAACCCCACAAAAACCACATGATTGGGCCTGAGTGCAATTATTGCAAGTGACACGTGGAATGAGAGTCGTCCACATGCTTCACTTGCAAGCAAGAGGTACAAGGAATAGTCTTTGACATTATATGAATGAAAATGGAATCAAGCTTCCCGCCGATGGAAAACAGCACAAAGGTCGTGTTCACACATGGGGGAAAAACAAGATTAAGTGTGAAGGAACAAGCAATAATGATCAAAAATAACATTAATCAAAAACAATTTTGGATAGCTTGATAAAAGGATACAATCCACTTGCACACAATGAAATGCAGAGCACATATAATAAGTTGTTCACGAAGAATAACAGCGAAGTAGCACGAGTCACAAAAATTTCCGACCATGTACAAATGGTGGAAATAAAAGGAATTGACGTCACGGTTGTTGTGCATGCGCTCGGTAAATGCAAGAGGTGTGCAGAGAGAGTACCTGTAATTTCGAGCGCTGGTCTCGCTCGACCCTTTTTTTGATCTTTTTCGTGCTTTTGCACTCTATTACTTTTCCAACTTGTTTGGAAAAGTTCTCTAAAAGCTTGAGTTAGTTCCGAAGTATGGCTTGCACTTATGTTACAGCTAATTGTAAACAATTGTGAGTAGGTTGAAAAGAAACGGTAGAGGTCAGAGGTCAACAAGTCTGTCTTTACTATTCTTTCAGTGTTAAACCTACAGGGAAAATTTATCACCCAACTAGCAGCTGCTACTAGGTGAATAAAGCAAAAATTTATCCAAGACTTTTATTGTTTGAATAAATGTCCATTTATGGGATAAAATGTGATAACAACTAGTCAATTTATTGCTTAAACAAAAGTGTGTTACTGGTACCACCGGTTCCCTCATTCTCCAACCGACACCGGTACTGAAGCTTTTGTCCCCACCGGTACTGGAACAAAATTATTTTATGGGGTAATCCTTACTGAATGAGGGTAAACGGGCTAATGTGCATGGCACACGTACATGACATACTTTCAGCTTATTTGTGAATGAACATATCAAAACACTCTAAAGGCCGATCATTTTAACTTTCCAAACGTGGCATCAAAGACAATGAAAGCACCGCCATCGACTACTTCAAAGAAATTATTCTGTGGCGACATCAAAGTAATCATAAAGCACGATCTTACCAGTAAACCGGAGCCTGTTTACCACAGCAAACAAGCACTGCCTCACTTTCCGAGGTCCCCACGGGGACCTAAGTTAATGTTAAGCATTGTCAATGACTACCTTGTCACACTTTGATGTCACCGCAGAATAATTGGTACAATGCCATGTTTGTCTTTGCGACCTTGGGGACTGGGTCAGTTTAAATACGAATTTCCCCCATCTGATTGTGATGTCACCCAATTGTTGACTTGTCCCAGTACTGGTACCAGTTTCGATGGGACAAGCTCTGTCACATCCCGGAACCGGTTATGTTGGTACCGGCAGTACTTTGACATACCGGAGACAGATGGATGAATGGAGGGAGAGATATGCAGGCAGACTTCTGATGCTAAATTGATTCCTTGCAGGGGATCAACAATACAATTTCTAGACAGTGGAATATTTTTGTGATATTCTAGGTTTTCTTACCTTGTGCTAGCCTCTCCTGCCATTCTTCACATGCTTTGGTATAAAATTCATTCCTCAAAGCATCTGCACTCACTCTGTAAGATATGAAGACAATATTTATCACATAAACATCTACCACATATGCACTGTTAACAACCTTGAAAAACTTTCTACTCACTTTCCACACTTGGTTAAAGCATTAAAAAAGTTCATACCTCCAAATACAAGGATGATATCCTCCCAAGAAAAAGAGACTAAGGACTTCGCAGAACATTTTCCAAGATATTTTCCAGCACTTTCCTGAACTAGTTAATAATTCTTATAGATATTATTTATTTATTTATTGGTGTTTAAGGTCACATACTTATGCACAATGGCTAATCGTGACCGTGACAGTTTTACGGGTCGAGGAAGCCGGAGTAGCCAGAGAGAACTACCGAGCAACGACGAGCAGCTGTCAGCTCCCCAACATCGTAACTCTGAACTCTGCACCGCAGCACAGGCAGGGTTAGATTGGTTGAAGACATGCGCACCATCGACGTGCAGTACGCCTCAGTACACAGCGTCATCGTGCCCCCATGTAGGCAATTGGGGTGAAGTGTCTTGCCCAAGGACACAACGCGGTTGCCGCAGGTGGGATTTGAACCGAGGACCTCTCAGCTTGCAGCCTGCAACTCCACCAACTGAGCCACCGCACCCCCTCTTATAGATATTGTCCAAAGTTCCAAACCAATAATAGATACAGGTGACCCTGAAACTTTGGAAGCTAACCAAGAGGAGCTTCCCATGGGTACGTGTCTGGTGCAGATATAATTTATGTGGATAAGGCAAAGAAAAAAATGATTTGATTCTTAGGCAATTCCCCACTCCCCACTGGAATTGAACCCCCATTAAACATTTTTATTTCTTTGCAGTGTCTTCCAATATAACAGTGGAATCCTGTTAATTGAATAGCCTCTTTACCAATGAAAATTATTAAATTAACAGGAGTATTCAATTAACAGGGATTGTGTCACTTTCCTGTATTCTAGAGATAACCTTAGCATTTATTTTATCTTGTTTGGGGAGTGTCAGGGTAATTCTCAACAGGTGGCAAGATTTTCTATTCGATTAACAGGCGTTTACTCTATAACCTATATTCAATTAATAAGTCAAATTTGTACTGGAGATATGGTAATGGTTTTGTGCTGGGAAATTATATTCAATTAACCGGGTTATTCAGTTAAAAGACAGCCAATTAAGTGGACTTCACTGCACTACAAAATTGGGAGACTCAAAACTTTTTTACATTTTTTGATTGATGAATGTAATTGAAATCTGAAGCGTATAACTAAAGTCAGTCTTAATCCTGTAGCTTTGCAGTTGTTTCTAGGCACATATTGGTTGCCTACATAGGCAGCTAAGACTTGCCTAGAAATGACTTTCAAGGCACGTAGAATGTAACTTGCAAGTTTTCCCAGAAACAGCATGGTGGGGCATCTGTTCTGTTGAGGTAAAAAGTGATCAGAATGGAATTAGGCCCATGAGGGTTAAAATTAAATTTTATTTTGTATAATTGAGCACAGATAGTGAGAAACATCTCAATCATGTTATTTATATGCAAAAAAAAAAAAATAAAAAAAATAAAACCTTCCCTAACCCACTGATTTGAAAAAAAGAATGCCTGAGAATCAATTAATTTATTTTGTGTGGCCTAAAAACTGAAATTTCCACAATAAAACAAAACGTCCCCAACCCCATCTACCTACACCAGTGGAAATTTAATGGATCAAGCCTTTTTATTATGTAAAGAGTTGTGGTAAAATCATGCTTGTAATTCGGTGCAAATTGTCTTTGGCCTTGCTGTAAAGAATAAATACGTACAATTTTACGCAACAAATATTTCACATAATGCAATAAGGAATTAATTCAATCTTGTTTGATAGAGCTTAATGAGACTGAACTGGTTAAATTCCTAGTTGCATTAGGGAAAGAACTTACAGATTAAAATTTTGACATCAGTGTGCAGTGGGTTAATCCACTGTGAAATCAGAAACTTTCCAAGTTGTCTACAGATTTAGGTTATGGGCCTGTTTCCCAATCCAATTTAATGGTAGTCTGGTTGGTTTTTTTTAATCACACGCCACTAATTCCCAATTCTCCAACATGCATTATAAGTTATCTCCGCCAACATGTAGGATATATTTAATACCTGGATGTGGTTTTTAAACACCGAGCAGCAGGAGAGCTGTTTAAATGAGACATCAAGGTATTAAATCGACATATATCATACATGTTGACAGAGATAACGTTTCTGTCCCGTTTGAAACACAATAGAAACATAGTGGAAACAAATTTGTAGATGCGTTTCTCATGCTCTGCAATCAGTTGGACCGAACGCGTGAATACTGAATTGTTATGTTTTTACAAACACCAAAAACAACAGATAGAGTTACATCCCTTTCCCTTGGAAAGGCATAAACATATCGGCTATTTTGTTATCACATTTGCTCTTATTTTATTTTTCTCAAGTTGTTTGATTTAATTATTTGACTATTTAATTTATAATAGAAATATTTGCATATTACGCGGACGGATGCGGCCGATTCGTTGGGTAAAGGGTTAATGAATTTAATAGATTCCCAATTTTTCCCAACAACAGTATATTTCCCATATGAAGGGACCTGGTCCCCATTTCCAAATTAGTATGAAAAATGCCTTTAATTATTTTTAATACATACCTTATTTCACCGTTGATACCAACAATTTTATCACATTCAGGCAGTAGTTTCAGCATCTGATGTTGGCACTTTGTTGAAAGAAGATTAAATGTATGCTTGTTTAATATTGCCTGAAATAAAAAAGATAGTTTCCTCTAAAAAGAGAAAAACTCACATCCCTGAGTTAGGAAATGTATTCAAAACCTTTCAAATACATTATATTACACGCCTGTTCTATGAAATCCCCATTTATAGCAACACTAAACCATGCGGAAAATAAAAATCTGTTCTGCATATATGTGTGGAATGGAAATCGTTAACAGACTATTTTTATGAAAAAGCAAAATGTCACTGGACTTTTTTACAAATCGTGCACTGCAATTACAATTTGAATCGCTAACGATAGCTGAAAATCGTCCCTGTGTTCCAACGTGTTCAATGTGCCAGTATGCACATACTCATTTTAACTAAGGGAACAAATAGTAACACAGGTTCCCCTTGCAAATTTGGCTGGTGATAAGGCCTAAAAAAATAAAAAATCTGTTTCTCAGGCACGGTCCTTTTAGCTGCCGCATGCTCTCTTTTTACAACCAATTTAAACTTTAAAAAAATAAAAATTAAATGGTTTATGTCTGATATTTTACCCAAGTTAAAAATATTGATGAATTTGTCCCTTGAGTGCAAGAAGGCTTTGCAATGCTTTAGCATTGCAAAGCCTTCTTGCACTCAAGGGATGAAATACACCACCACCCATGCTATTCTGTAGATTATGAGGCCTAAAACTTGAACCAAGAACATGAACTTTTGATGGCAAAAAAGAAATTACTGAAATAAAAAATAAAATAAAAAACCGCTTGCCCACATGCAATTTCTCAAATAATGGCCTGAGAAACAGAAGATCTACTTTGTGTGGCCTAAAATCTTCTTTTTGTTGATAGTAACTGTTCTCAAATGAACTGCGGAGTGTTCTTCTAATAATTGGTTTTATAGATGTGAATGCGTGTAATAAACACAGAATGGCACACGTGTGTGAATGGGCTAATAAATATGGCATTTGTGCCATCGTGGAAGGATAAAACTCGCGGCCTGTGACCTCTCATTGTATCCTTCCGTGATGGCACTTGTGCCATATCGATTAACCCTTTCACAAATGTATGTCATTCCGAGTATATAGTTATGCCCAACATGAAAATAAAAAAAAATAATACATACTACAGGTAATCCACAAATGCACTTCCGTTTATTGATTTTGTTTGTCAAACAAGACTGAATTTGTCAATTTCCAAATTGGATTACGAACATTTGCAGCTCAAAATATTGGTATTTTGACATAGGAGTGCAGGGAGTCTAGGGACATGCATCACTGAAGCTGTATTTCTCAGGCATGCTTAAATCCTGCTTGTGCAATCATTCGATTCAGAAAGAGAATGTGTATTATCTGCGACTATTGAAAACTGAATCCACATGTCAAGGCCCCAATTTTGATAAAAGTATTTAAATGATAAAATAAATCACCAACTCTGTGAAACTTAGATGTGAGTCTTCCATGGAAGACGTGTGTCGCCTGGCGTTTCAGACAGAATTCTAATTGGAAAAGGGGCATAACTCTGGAAAAAATACAGCGGATCAAAAAATAAAATAGGAGGTGCACAATGCCATGATGTGATAAAGAATCACTGAAAGTTTCATCAAAATCCATTCATAGGTTAAAGAGGAGTGGCGGATAACGCAGACGACGCAAGACGACAAAAGTAATGCCGATATGTCGCTCCCCACTTCGTGGGGCGGCGACACAATAAATTAGAGTAGAACCATTTTTTGCCATGGTAATATTTTTATAACGGCCTACCATGCATTAAACTTGAAAAATAAAACAAAGCAACACAAAAGCTCAAACACAGCTTTTAACTTCATCGGCTATAAAACAAATAGAATAATGAATTGGGATTATGTCATGTGTAGCGCAAGAATGCAATACAGTACAATCCTCTTAATGGAATATCCATTTTCCCAGTGAAAAATTTTCAATTAACAGGGGTATACAATTAACAGAGATTTGGTCAGTTTCTTGTGTTCTGGAGGTAAACTGAGCATTCATTCTATTATATCTTGTTTGACAGAGCTCATAGAGCTCTGTCAAACAAGATATAATAGAATAAATGCCTGTATTGTATGTAGTGGGGCCAAATAGGTTAATAAATAAGGGGAATTTGGTGCATGTCACAGTAATTTTTTCGACACATTATAAAAATTTATATACAATTAACAGGAGTTTACTCTACAACCCATATGCAATTAACAGATCAAATTTGTACCGAAGGTATGGTAAATGGTTTTGTGTTTGAAAATTATATTCAGTTAACAGGGATTTACAATTAAAAGATATCCAATTAAGTGGGCTCCACTGTACCATGATGTCATGATTTTCGTTCATAAACAAGAGGCCCCAAGGGGTCTTAATCATTCACCTAACAAAGTGGTTCAAAGAAGTATTTTGGGTCACATTCAGTTAATTATGGTTCATCAACACTACAGAGGAATGAAGTCATGAAATTATTCATAACTTTAGTGTCCATGTCATATTATCATTGGTCTTCCTGACTGCTTCCAATTCTATCGGATGTAGACAAGCACTGCAACTTCCAAGGGTTATGTCACTGCAACACCTCCTCACCCCCCCCACCCCACAATAGCGAGCCCAAATATTAACCCAGAGACCCAATTTGAACAAACTTGAAACTGATCCCTACAGAGATGTTGTATACAAAATATGAAAGCATTCTGACTGGTGGGTCTGAAGAAGAAAATTTTGAAAGAAACTTCCTCATATTGCATTAAGTTAAAATTTGGGCTCCCAATATAAACTCAGGAAATCGATTTAGACAACTGGTGGATCTGAATTCAGAAGAGGATGTTTAAAGAAATTTCCTCCTATTTCACCAAGTTAAACTTTGGGCTTCAATAGAGACCCAAAATATTAACCCAGGGACACGATTTGTACAAACTTGAATCTGACCACCCTAGAGATGTTGTATACCAAATATCAAACGATTCTAATTTATGGTTCTGGAGAAGAATTTTTAAATTTTGGAAAACAATTTATGATTGCTATCAGAGAAATGCCCCTTGTGGTGCCCCCTGTGGGTGTGGCAACATTATTTAAACAAACTTGAATTGATATGTGATAAGGAACATGTATATCAAATTTGGTTCAATTTGGCCCAGTGGTTTATGAGAAGTCAATAAATGTAAAATTCACGTCGGATGGATGGATGACAGACAGAAAGTGATCACTTAATCCTTTACCTAACATGAAAAGCAGACGACACTTGCAAACAAAATTCTTGAATAACTAATTTTTTTCATTTTTTGTCTCAAAAACATAGGTTATGACTCCTCTTTGGAACGAGATCAACGAGTGTCAAGACTGTCAAAGTGTAGTAAAAATGAATAAAAATCTCCAGGCCATCATGACTTAACCTCCTGCACACTGATGTCGAAAGTTCAAGGTGCAAATTTTTCCCATAATGCAACTAGAAATTTAACCAATTCAATCTTGTTTGACAGAGCTCAATGAGCTCTGTCAAACAAGATTGAATTGGTTAAATTCCCAGTTGCATTATGGGAAAAATGCCTACTTGAAATTTGGATATTTTGACATCAGTGTGAAGGGAGTTAATGACCCCAAATGGGCTTCAGGTACACTTCAGCGGAGTTGGGCTTTCAGAAAGTGCTTCCACCACTGAACCAGTCACCTTTTTCACACTGGACTTCGATCAGAATGATGAGCCTTGTATATTTTGGCCAGTTGTGTCACCCAGCAGCACTGTCTATTTTAGCCATGAAAGTCATTGGCAATTTTTTGAAGGGTCATAACCAATGTTTTTGAGACAAAATTAGTTATTCAAGAATTTTGTTTGCAAGTGTCGTCTGCTTTTCATGTTAGGTAAAGAGTTAATTTGAAATCTTGATCATGAAATGGAGATGAGGTGGGTGGGGCATCAGGTGTTGGTACAGGTACCATTTAGGGTGGTGCATGGGTTGAGGTGGGAATTACAGCCCCTCTGTTGGGTCTACAGGGAAAATACCCCTTTCACTGTGGGTTTGATGGGCAATATTGAACCTCCGTCGGGTACAGGTCCCTTTGTCTGGGAAATCTATTAAACCTTACAGCTCGTTCCAAAGAGAGGCCATAATTGGTTATAACCCCTCATAACCTATGTTTTTGAGACAAAAATAATGAAAATTAAAAGCCGATTTTTGTGAATATCGCTGGCCGGTTTTGGTCATTATGTTGATTAAAGGGTTAATAGATTATTATTATTATTATTATTATTCATTTACTTGTTGGTTTCTATTCATAAAAAATTCTGACAATCAAGCCTAGAAATACGTAATCTGTCATTTGCAGAATGAGGTCCCCAGAGTGTGAATTTGCTGATGCTATCCCATACAGTGAGCCAATTTATCCTCTGGGTACCTATTTCTGTTTAGGTTTGAGACCTTGATTCATACTGACGTTCACAGAGGGTAAATTTAGTGATGTTACCCTGCTGTTCAGAGTAGCATCATCAAATTCTCCCTCTGGGGACTTCATTTTGCAGATGATAGTCTGCTTATTTCCAGACTTTCTTACAATATATTGGCGAGTGTCACTAGGTGGACACAAAAACAGTCTCAAAGCAAGATAACCACTGCTATAAGAATACAAGAGCAACGCGAAGCGTGGCATATGCCCCCTCCTGCAATACCAGGAATAGCATTATGCCATCAAAAGCATGACATGTGCCTGCAGCAATCTGTACTAATATAAACAAGCATGGCAAAAATTGTTTCAATCCAACGTATGATGACAGAGCTAGAGCAGCAAATATGTTGGACAGACACATTTTCAATCATTCCCTAAGTTAAACAAGCCAAGACCAATACCGTGTCTGGACCTGCGTCGTTGCATGCAGTTGAATCGGCAAACAGGAAGTGGCTGCACGGCAGATCTGAAAATTGCATACATGATACAACTGATCATTATCAGGCTCCAGATGAAATATAAAATCAATCCCTTGCATAGAAGCTGATAAAAGTTTGACGAAAAATTTCAATGTTCAGTGGGTACAGTACAATTTCAAAGTATCGGCAAACAGGAAGTGGCTGCACGGCAGAACTGAAAATTGCTTACATGATACAACTCATCATTATGAAGCAGCAGACCAAATATAAAATCATTCCCTTTCATAGAAGCCAAGAAAACCTTGATGGAAAAAGTGTTTCGGACCGACGGACTGATGGACGGACGGACAGACTGACAGACGGAGTCGAGCAGTTACTAGACCTGCTCTGCCACTGGCGACGCAGGTAACAAGGGCAAATAACACTGTAAATGCTCATGCGAAGATATTAATTCTACTGTAGGATCCGTTCCCCCATGCTGAGGAACAAGCATGGTAAAAGTTATTTGAATTCAACGTATGATGACAGAGCTAGAGCAGCAAATATGTTGGACGGACACATTTTTCAATCACTTTTCAATAATAATCCTCTAAGTTAAACAAGGGAAAATAACTCTGTAAATGTTTACGCGAAGATGCTAGACAGAGCTACAGCAGCAAATATGTTGGATGGACACATTTGCATTATACACAAACGTACGCAGCTCTCCACTAGATACCCCCTCTGACCAAGTCGGGGGCATAACAATTCATTTAAAAAAAAATAAGTGTTTTAGCTGGTCATACTAAAATAATTCAGCACCAAATTACTAATATACAAACGCAACAGAACGGAGAACAATGCTTTACAACTAACGAAAAGTAAATATTTATTACCTTAAGGTCAGTGTTGACTAGAACAGAGTTTGGACTTTCCAAGTCTAAACATCCACTTTTGGACACTACACCTTTCAGTTGCTTCTTTAACTGGAATTGAAAATAAGTGAATACAATTATTCTGTTCATAAACCACCTCAACAACTATTTAGGCAAAAAAAGTTAAAAATCTGTTTCTCAGGCCCTCCTGCATCCTTTTGGCTGCCGCATGCTCTCTTTTTATAACCAATGCAAACTTGAACCAGAGGACACCGTTGGATGGTGCATAATACACCTGCACTTCCAGAAATTATAAAAATTATTCATGTTCCAACTGAACTTTACTGTCAGTTTCTGCATTTTAGTTAATTATACTTATTCAAAAAGTGCGGAAAATGAAAAAAAAATAACAAAGCTGTATACAAACATTTTATCAACATGTCCAATGAAAAAAAGAATGAAAAATGAAAAAAAAATCTGGAAAGCTCTAAAAATTCTAAGTTCAAGAGCAGTAACTTCACCAAAAAATCAATCGAGTGGAATGAAATTTGAACTTGATCTGTAAGTATCCATAACAAAGCTAAATATAAATTTTTTTTCTCAATATGTCAATCCATAATGAAAAAAGTCTGGAAAATGGTAACTAAGTTCAAGGGCAGTAACTCCACAAAAATCAACTGAGTGGAACAAAATTCGAAGTTGATCTTAAGCATCCATAACAATGCTGTATACCAAAAATTTTCTCAATATGTCCAACAAAAAAAAGGCCCAGAAATTGAAAAAAAATCTGGAAAACTCTAAAAATTCTAAGTTCAAGGGCAGTAACTCCACCAAAAATCAACCGAGTGGAACAAAATTTTCAAACTTGATCTGTAAGTATCCATAACAAAGCTATATATAAAATTTTTTCTGAATATGTCAATCCATAACGAAAAATAGTCCGGAAAACGGTAACTAAGTTCAAGGGCAGGAACTTCACCAAAAATCAACTAAGCGGAATGAAATTCGAACTTGATCTGTAAGTATCCATAACAAAGCTGTATACCAAAAAAGTTCTCAATATGTCCATCCATAATGAAACAAAGTACGGAAAACAATTCCGGGCAGACGGACGGACACCAACGCCATAACATAGTTTGACGGTTTTTACAGGTGTATAAAAAGTAAAATCATTTTACCCAAGTTAATAAAATTGATAAATTTGTCCTTTAAGTGCAAGAAGGCTTTGCAATGCTTTAGCATTGCAAAGCCTTCTTGCACTCAAGGGATGAAATATACCACCACCCATGCTATTCTGTTGATTATGAGGCCAAAAACATAAAACAATGCAAAAATATGAACATTTGATGGCAAAGAAATAATAATTATAAAAAATAAAATAAAACAAGAAGAATGTTACTAAGGTAACACATGCCCCCCCCCCCCCCCCCCCCCCCTTGTGACCTATTATACGCGACACACCTTCTGACTGTCCTTAACATTTGTAAAAAGCTTAACAATTGTACTATGATTCGTTTCCGAGTTATGGCTGAGACACGAATATTGACCGATTTTTAGTGTGACCTCGAAATGTGACCTTGACCTTGAAGGTACGATCCCGGCTAAGGTGTGTGACACATCCTCCTATGGTCCTTTATAATTATGTGAAGTTTGATGACTGTGGCTCTAACAGTTTTCGAGTTATTGGCTCAGACACACACACAGACACTTCAATCACTATATGCCACCAGACCAAAGTCAGGGGGCATAAAAATGCCCACAAGCAATTTTACAAAAAATAGCCTGAGACACAGAAGATCTACTTTGTCTTACAATCACAAAATATATTGTTGACTTTGACACCATTTGAATAACTTACACTACCACAGGATTATTTTTAGGGCTGCATGGTATATCGGAAAACCGGTATTTACCAGTATTTAAAATGTTACCATATCGATACCAGCATTGTTGAATGGTATGTCGTAAGAGATGGAACTGTATCAAACTATCAACATTTATTTTGATATTTTTTATTTGTGAAATGTCGAACTCAATCAGTCAGTCTATTTCATCATTCCCTAAATATTCTGATTTTGCTGCTTTCAAATTTTGTTTAACCATTTACCCAACGTAACAACCAAAACCGGCCAGTGATTTTCACAAAATTCACAATTCAATTTTTATTACTTTTTCACTTTTTTTGTCACAAAAACATAGCTTATGACTCCTCATTGGAACAAGCTCAACGAGCTTGTTCCATTGAGGGGTCATAAGCTAAGTTTTTGATGCAAAAAATCAAAAAAATTAGTGCTTCAAGAATTTTATTTGCAAGTGTTGTCTGCTTTTCGTGTTCGGTAAAGAGTTAAATAACACTTTGATAGACTCACTAATCTCACAACATATTCCGAATTTTTATCTTACAGTAACTATGTATTAGGTCCGTAATTACCTGAATACAGCATGTATCAGGTGCCCCCTGATACAAAATCTTATCTTGCAACTACATAATACAATCATATTTATTTATTTATTAGGGTTTAACGACACCTTAACAGCCAAGGTCACATCGTGTCGGTGACAGTTTTACGGGTGGAGATATCTGGAGTACCCAGAGAGGACCACCAAGCAACGATGAGCAGCTGCCAGCTCCCCAACACTGTAACTCCGCACTACAGCACAGGCAGGGTAAGACTGGTTGAAAACATGGGCACCATCGATGTGCAGTACGCCTTAGTACACAGTGTCATCTAGAGATTGGCGGTTGTGATTTTTTCACTTCGGTTTCGGTGTTTTGGAAGTGAAGAACCAGTGAACTCATGTTCAAGTATGAAGTGATAGTCTAAGAATGTTCTTTTCCAGGTGAACTTGAATTCATTCAGGTTGTTCATAATTCAAAATTGTTATTGCAGGGTATCAGAAAATCAAATTTAAGCACCTTTAGGCCTCTGACCATGATTTTCAAGGACTGTTATATTTTATTTATTTATTGGTGTTTTAAGGTCACATATTTCTGCACAATGGCTAACCATGACCGTGAGTTTTACGGGTGGAGGAAGCCGGAGCACCCGGAGAGAACCACCGAGCAACGGCGAGCAACTGTCAGCTACCCAACATACCAACTCCACACAAGCAGGGTTAGCATTGGTTGAAGACAGATGCACCATCGACGTGCAGTACGCCTTAGTACACAGCGTCACCATGCCCCCCACGTGGGCAATGGGGGTGAAGTGTCTTGCCCAAGGACACAACACGGTTGCCGCAGGTGGGATTCGAACTGAGGACCTCTCAACTTGCAGCCTGCACCTCTACCAACTGAGCCACCGCGCCCCCTAAGATAAAATTCTCATCGCCATTATGTTTATGTACAAAAAGCTGTATCAGTCTTGCTCTTGTTTCGAAGACTAAATCTCAACTTGTCTTTGAAACGTTGAGACCTGACCTTAAAAACAAGAGCTTGATTCTGATACAACATTTTGTACATAAATATAAGGCCATTAAAAAAATGTCTACGTTCTCAGACAATTGTGCCTCAAATTATTGATGAGGGTGCTTTTTATTTTTATTTTTTATTCTGAAATCTGAAAAAGATACCCTAAAAAAATATATTCACATTTCAGGAAGATATCTTTTAACAAACTCCAGACTGGTGTTGTCTTATCGCATATATTGCAAAATGCTTCAATCAACTTGGCTGTTGACCACATGCCAAAGATGCTCTATTGCAGGATTATGTTCAATCCGGCACTAATTTGAAAAGATAACAGCGGCATGTTCCTCAAAAGTTGTTATATGTACCAATATTGAAAACATTTATATAATTGTCAAAAATTCGAAGCATGAAAATACGGAGAAAAATGGGATCAGAAAGTTGAAATACTATAGAGAAATGTGTACTGATACTCAAAATTCTGATCCGAAAATACTGACTGAGGAAATTCTTTTTGACTGCGCAGGATTTATTTTATTTTTTTTGACTGGGTATTAAAAAGTTTTGATGCGGCGGAAATTTTATGACGCAGGCAGTGCCTGAGAACATAGACTTTTTTTTAATGGCCTAATGGTGATTATATATATATTTTAGCCCCAAAATGTATCAAAAGATAACAGCAATAAATAAAACAATTGCATTAACCCTTTACCCAATGCAGACAATATCAAAATTTATTATTTTAAATAACATTTTTTCAAATTTTTCAAAAAATTTCAACAAAACCATATCATGTGACCCCCTCATTGGAACGAGCTCAACGAGCTCGTTCCAACGAGGTGTCACATTATATGGTTTTGTTGAAATTTTTTGAAAAATAATATTTTTTCAACTGCCGAATTTGCAAATTACGCAGGTGGATGTGGGCGATTTGTTGGGTAAAGGGTTAAGCACATTTTTGTTTTGAGTTAAGTAACAATGACCTCCACTGTCGCATGATTTATTCAATGTCACAAGGTCACTGTGCATGTCAATCTTAGAAAACAACAGAAGCCTAGTCCACACTTATCTCAATTGACAACTCCTGTTAAGAAGTGCATGCCAATCACTCCTTGCATGCACCAAAGGAAACACAGTTTGCATCGAACTATATGAGTTTGCCTGTGTTTTCTTAGCAGTTTGATTTTCAATGACCAGCATTATTACATTCTAGATAACTTACAAGTGTTTGTGTGTGTTATCAGAATAATAAATGCGTAAATGGCTATTATAACAAGAGGCCTGTCACGCCTTGAGAGCTCCGCTGAGGGCCACTGATCGCATGGGCATGTTTTCTAATACTAATATTGTTACAAACTTTAGCCGAAAAATATTCAGCGGTTCAGAAATTATGGCTTGGACAAACAAATATCAAAAATATCTTAAGATTTTCTTGATCCTGTGACCTGTGACCTTGACCCTGTGGATTTACAGACCGCAGAATAATTGATGACACACCGTCTATTGATAATACATATTGTTATGAAGTTTGGTGGAAAAATATTCAGCGGTTTAGAAATTATGGCTCGGACAAATATAATGTTGACAACAGACGGACGGACGGACAGACGGACGATGGACGACGGACAACAGACGACGGACGACGGACGAATCAGTATAAGAAAAGCTCTGCTGACTTTGTCAGCGGAGCTAATAACACAGAATCTATTCAAACTTATTCATGGTGTTCCAACTAAGTATAATCGAAAAGGAACAATAACTAAATGTAATAGTACAAACAGGGTATTCTCCTAAAAGTCTCATTTCAGTAATTCACTAAAGATAAACTTTTTACACCTTCCATACAAAAACTTTACTATTGTTTTGACACAATTTATTGGAGAGTGCCTTTTGGGGAAAATTTGTGAATGTCAAATGAATTCTAGAGGTCCAGATTTTTTAAATCCGAAGACCTGCTAAAACCCAAGCTTTTTATTGTTAATCCTTTACCCAACGTAACAGCCAAAACCTGACAGCGCTATTTACAAAAATCACCATTCAATTTTCATTTTTTTCCTTTTTTTCTCAGAAACTTAGCTTATGACCCCTCATTGGAACGAGCTCGATGAGCTCGTTCCAATGAGGGGTCATAAGCAGTGTTTTTGAATAAAAAATGAAAATATTTAGTTATTCAAGAATTTTGTTTGCAGGTGTCGTCTGCTTTTCTTGTTAGGTAAAGGGTTAAAATAAGATATAAGATTTACACAACAAATACCTGTAAATTGGAACGTGGAATACCATAGAGAAGCTCTCGGACAGTCTGGGGTCGAGGACCACCCGACAATTTAGCACTATTTATACCATTAGTTTCTGATGAACTAAGTTTATCAATCCGTCCTATTTTGGATATACTGGATTTCAAGGTGACTGCATTATTGACAGGTTTTCTCATCACCTGGTAATAACTTGGAGACACTGAAATATAGGAAAACATATGAAACTAATAAAGCTGACAATACATACAGTCCCAGTGTAAGGTGCAAATAAATTTTCCTATTTGCAATCCAGAGCTAAAGGTTGTCGCCAGGAGTGGTTAACCCCCATCCCTCCCCAGAAAACACAATTTTTTTTTAAAAAAAACCCAGCTGAAACAGTTGCCTCGCTAATATCTAAAGTTATGAAACAGAAAATGTGACACTGATCCTTGACACAACAACCCAAAACGAATAGGGCTCTACCTATTATCATGCCCAGCCCATAAGTTGGGATTAGACTGGCCAAGTGGAATTTTAATTGGAGAGTAGAAACCAAGTTAAAAAAAAAACACCAAAATACACTTCAAGTTCAAGGTCCTTGTGACCTTGACCCTTGGCACAATGACCCCAAAATGAGCAGATTTCTTCTTCTTTCATGTCTACCCACATGTCAAGTTGGGTTTGAACTGGCCAGCAAAATTTCAAGTGGAAAATTCTCATTGAAGGTCCCTGTAACCTTGACCTTTGGCAGAATGATTCCAACATACAACAGGGTCTTCCTATGAATCATGCCTAACCCACCTGTCACATTTCGTTGCCCCTCCCCCCCCCCCCCCCCCCACCCCCACCCTTAAAAAAAAGTTTCAAGGAGATAAAAATTTTCAGAGCCTGAAAATTTTAAAGCAGGGCTTTTCCTTGGCATCTTTAAAGTCTAAATTTTGGGCCTATTCGCAATGCAAATTGCAAAGGACTCTGAAAAATCTTTGGTTGATATTTATCATCCATCAAGTATGGTACTGCTGAAGATATTGATTTTATATTGTCCTGGTATGCCAAGGCTTACATTAACTGACAATAAAACTAGATCGCACTGTCACAGTGCCGAAACTGCGACGATTCGTGCAATGCCAATGATGTTTTAAAACTCATTGGTGACAAAAAAACTCATTGGTGACAAGTACATAAATGTGACAGAAATTATTCGAATGACATGCACTATTGAGAGGGTGTAGTCATCATGAAGATACACTTGTATACCAAGTATGGTGTCATTCCATCAAGTATTTTAGGAGTTATGGTGTTTTTTAAACTCGTTGGTGACAGACCGACCGACAGACTGACCGAACGACAGACAGACCGACATTGCCACATATAGAGCTTTTTTCAAGCTACACATATTTCTTTCTATGTGGCAACTGGAAATTTAACCAGTTCAATCTTGTTTGACCGAGCTGATTGAGCTCTGTCAAACACAGGCATGTACCGCTGGTTCCCTCATGGTCCAGCCAATACCGGTACTGAAGCTTTTGTCCCGCCGGTACCGGGACAAAATTATTTTATGGGGCAATTCCTAATTGAACGAGGGTAAATGGACTGATAATCATCTGTGGCACACTTGCACGACATACTTTCAACTTATTTGTGAATAAACATATCAAAATACTCTAAAGGTACATGTTCTGTCTGAACAGCAACCTCGATTTTTGACTTTTCAAATGTGGCATCAAAGACAACAAAAGCGCCGTCATCAGCTACTCCAAAAAAATTATTCTGTGGCAAGATCAAAGTAATCATAAAGTACGATCTTTGTGCTTTATGATTACTTTGATGTTGCCGCAGAATAATTGGTATGATGTCATGTTTGTCTTTGCAATCTTGGGGACGGGGTCGGTTTAAATGCGAATTTCTCCCATTTGATTGTGATATGTCACCGAATTGATTTGTCCCGGTACCACTTTCGTCAGGACAGGCTCTGTGCCATCCCGGTACCGGTTATGTTGGTACCAGCGGTACTTTGACATGCCCGGTCAAACAAGACTGAATTGCTTAACTGGTTGAGTGCTAGAAGCCACTATCATGGCTTTCAAAAAACTGAGGGTATCCAGAGTAAAAGCCAACATTTTCGTTGCTCACATTTCATATTCAGTCAAATAATATTTTTGTATACATAAAATTTATTTATTACAAATGATTGGAGAGTGCCCACAGGCACTCTCCAATCATTTGTAATAAATAAATTTTGAATAACAAATTCAGACCACCAAAAAATAATCTAGCCCTCAAACAATTAAATTCCTAGTTGCATGATGAGAGAAATTGGCAGCATGAAATTTGAATTTTTTGACATCTATTCAGAGGGGGTTAAGAGTGATTGACCACTATACCAAATTTGAAGTAGTGTCAGTATTTTGTTGTAATAATACTTGTCCGTCACTCAAGAAAAAATCTTTAATGAAATTTGTCAAACAAGATTGGTTAATTTCTAAGTCGCGGGACGTGGTGGCTCAGTAGGTAGAGGTGCAGGCTGCAAGCCGAGAGGACCTCGGTTCGAATGCCACCTGCGGCAACCATGTTGTGTCCTTTGTCAAGACACTTCACTCCCATTGCCAACGAGGGGATATGGTGGCATTGGTTACTAAGGCGTACTGCACATTGATGGTGAACTTGTCTTCAACCAATCCTAACCGTTTGTGTGGAGTTAGTTTGTTGGGGAGCCTGACAGTTGCTCGCCATTGCTCTGTGGTTCTCTCTGGGTACTCTGGCTTCCTCCACCCGAAAAATGGTCTGTCAGGAGGTGACCCTGGCTGTCGAAAGTGTAATTAACCAAAATAAATCATCAGCCTTGTGGGTTAATTGAGGGAGAAATCACTTCTCTCTCAACAGACTTTTAGGAGAAAACAAATGAAAACAGAGAAGGAATGGGCCGGAAGGGGAAGTATGAATAATGGGCTTTCTCCTATATTTAATTTTCTCACTTGGTAATAACTTACAAAAGCCAAGAGAACTAAAGAGAGAGAAAAAAGATGTTTTTTATTATGTAACTTAAGAAAAGGAAAATTAATGTCAGGATGCCCCCCCACTCCATTTCACAGACTTGAGGCTAAAAAAAATAAAACTGATTCTCAGGCATCGCCGCATTGAGAAAAAATGACCTGCATTTGATGTTTTTATCGACATTTTGAAGTTGATACCTGTAGTCATGTAGTAGCTGACTTGACGTTTCACATGTTTCTCATCACAAGAAATTAAAGGCAACCAAAAATGGTCGATTCAAAATTGAAAAATCATTCCACTGATGAATATAGGCTATAACTCTTCCTATAAGCCCATGATGGGCTTTGAATAAAGGGTCTCTCGATTAACAATGTGTCTCTATGATAAAAACATTCAACGACCACTTCCTTTTGCAAATCTATTTACACCAGAAAAGGAATTAATAATAAAATAACCTGGTCATTTTAAAAGTAGGAATGGACGCTAAAACAAAACATAAACTAAAATCTAAAGCAGTTCTAATGGCTGCTAATGTAGTTCGATATATCATAACCCTGCCAAACATACTAAACGTTTTCAGGAAAGCTGATAGATGATCGTAAGATGATAAATTCATGATTTGTTGGAAAACCTTTGACTTTGTTTTGCTCAATAATCAGCTATTATGGCAAGTATCAGGTGAGTTCGTTGCAATACATGTTTGGCCCAGGTGACTTCTATCTAAATCCGTGATTTCTGAATCTGTATTTGTATCTGTATTTTTATATCCAAATAACCAGCCTTTTATAATTCTGTGGGATGAGTCTTACGTTCCTTCTGAGAAAGCTGAACATGGATTTAACTTTCTTTGAAACCATGTTGATGTGGGTTGTCCAGTTTAGGTAATTTGAAATTCCCAAGCCAAGACTTCATTAGACACCACCTCTAAATCAAATGAGATTTGTGGATCTTGTTTACATAGAGAGTAATCGCTTGACTGGTCTGATACGTGAAATAATTCATCAGAGGTGAGGGACGTTGTACAAACACGAGTGCGTGAATATAGTCCCTCGCCTCGAATGAATTATTTCACGTAAACAGTCCAGTCAGGCGATTACTCTGTTTATTACTTTTCATTATTAACGATAACCCTTTACTTAACGTAACGGCCAACGCTATTCTCAAAAATCGCCAATTAATTTTCATTATTTTTTCATTTTTTGTCTCTAAAACACAGGTTATGACCCCTCATTGGAACGAGCTCGTCGAGCTCATTCCAATGAGGGGTCATAACCTATGTTTTTGAGACAAAAAATGAAAATAATAGCTATTCAAGAATTTTTTTTGCAAGTGTCGTCTGCTTTTCATATTAGGTAAAGGGTTAAAAAAAACAACAAAAAAACAATGAAGTTCCCATTACATCCACGGCAAAGAGTGCAGCAAAATGTAGCCGACGAGTTGGTTAACAGTCCCTGTGACCGAGGCCGACGAAGGGGTTAAACAGCCTCGCGGCCCGAAGTCATACATGGGAGGACCTGTCTCTGTTCCATGGGAGTGACAGAGAAAGAAGGGATGGAGAAGAAGAAAATACATTTACTTAAAAGTTGTTAGAATTCAGTTATTTCTAAAATCTCGAATCTACAATTATTGAACAGAAATTCTTGCTATAAGTCGCACTGCGGAGGCGAGTGCAAATTACAATATTAATAAAGTACACATCTGGCAACTCCGTGAGAATTGATTTAGGACTTATAAATCACTGTGTGATAAGTATTACAAGTGGGGAGAAGAATAAACAAAATACTTGAGATCTACTTATGAGTTAATGAACAACTGACCAACACAGCAGGATAAGAGGTTTTTAAGAGTCAACAGAGACAACACCCGGTAGTTCTAAGTATGTAAATTTATATTCGGATTGTTGAAGTAGTCCTCAAGTGGGGAGATCTCTGCAGGCCTATTACCGAGTCACTAATCTCTCAAACAACATCTGGGATAACTTGATTTGAGACCAGCTCGTAGATTGACACACTTGATCGGCAAGTCATAACCGAGAAATAATAAAGGTCGAGGGCCTCACCGTATTTCACTCATTAACTGCTAAACGTTAAGAGAGGGTGATTATTCTATTAGTCGCTACAGTAGACCCGCCGTGGGTTTTGGCTGTTACGAGATGCCGTATAGGGGTTAGGATGAAACTCATCAAGAGTTGTTTACGACTTCCAAGTCACGTAGCTCTGAATCACGCTGACTGTGGAAGTATAAATTCCTCTAGCTCGACTAGAAGCAGTCTGTCGCCGCCTGTTCTACCAACCGACTGTTAAGAGCTCGAACTACATAGCATGGGCTTTGAGTGAAAAAGCCACTTAGAGTTTATTAGTAAAGTCGCGTTGTGGTTAGGCTATTTGTTATGTTATGTAGAAGACCTGGTGCATGGGCAGAGAAGCTGAAGACCGAGTGGTGATGTTCCAGCTCCAAGCGCTTGATGAATTTGTTGATAGAATGAATAAACATTAGTAGAAACTGTGTCGATGAGTTCCAGTTGTATTTATTGACTCTCCAGTTAATTGGTAGTGGCAACCACTTCAAGTAACCATAGTTTGCCACACACACAACACATCGCACTGCCCTTGTTGTAGAACAAAGGAGCCACTCTTGGAAGACGGCATTCGAGTCCTACAACTTAGACGATCCTTAGGGCAGCGTAACAACGGTCTTCGTTTGCGCAGATACATGACACAATTGTTGATTGCATAATTCACTTGTGAAGTTATCATTTATAATCAAAAGCGGAAATCCCAGTAAATCACACTTTGGAAAGTAATAATAAAATATCTTAAAACACGATTTACCAACACTCAGATCAATTTTGATTGATTTTAGAATGGCATTGAGAAATCTCATATCAAATCGTAATGAATTTGATAGTCTTTTTATCACATAACATGTAATTTAACCCTTTATTCAGTCCTGGTAATTCATCCTGGTTTCAGCGACAAAAAAAAATGCTGTGGAAAACTGGTGCTTCTACGGCAATTGCTGTGAAGCCTGTTCGATTGTGTAAAAATCATTAGGGTGCAGGGAGTAGTCTCAATTGCCATGTATATGTAGCATGCGGTGAAGTCAAAACTTTCAAGTAACTTTAACATGTGAGAGTAGCTCGAGATATATGTGTATATAATCACAATCAACGTGCAGAATCTTTCACTCAATTAGATCATGCCAATATCATGAACCATGTGAATACCGAAAAAAAATCTTGGAAGTAAGCAGGCGACTTGCTCAATATGTATAGAGTGAAAATAAGAAGCTGCATAGCTACAAACTAAGTATCTAACTGCTTCTTCTATGTTGATAACACCAGAAACTGACATCAGTTTCTGGAAAGCTCTGTTATCAACATAGAAGTAGCAGAACACATAGTTTTTAGCGGTTGTGCTGCGACTTGTACTGTAAATTGTAAGATTAGCAATACAGCATAGTGCAACCCACATGGTTTGATTTCTTGTGTAACCTGGAAGTTGTACGATTTCTGCCACCACAAGGTTTTCTGAAGAAGCCATCCTAGGCAGTATTTTTGCTGCGGATATATTTCGTTTCCTCGGCATTTTCCTCGGCACTGCTGATTGCTGAGGTTGAATTACCAGGGCTACTATATTTAACAATATGCCAAACACGACCAAACACTTTTCACAGAATTCAGCAACCAAATTTTAATATGCTTTCAATTTTTACGTGAGTGGGTTTTGGATTTTTTTTCTCATGGCCAATTTTGAAAATGAGCTATATTCAGAAGAATTGGGGCCATGTTAATGTTTTATTTTCATTGCTTGTGCTTCAAATTTAGCCAGAAGTATGCTCCCCCCTGCACTTTCCCTCTGCCAGTCCCCTGCAGCCAAAGACTTCACTTGAACAACTACCAAGGTACTGTAAGACTGTTAGACCACAAAAAGCCTGTATGCTGGAATATGTATTCTACATGCATTTGTATTTATTTATTTATTTATTTATTGGGTTTAACGACACTTTCAACAGCCAGGGTTGCCTTGTGTCGGACAGTTTTACGGGTGGATGAAGCCGGAGTACCTGGAGAGAACCACCGAGCCACTGTCAGGCTCCCAAACATACTAACTCCACACAAGCAGGGTAAGCATTGGATGAAGACAAGTGCACCATCGATGTGCAGTACGCCTTAGTACACAACGCCACTGTGCCCCTACGTGGGTAATGGGGGTACCTACTGAGCCACCATGCTCCACATGCATTTGTAAGACAAGTAACTCACAAAAATTGGAACTGGGTCCTAGAGAATTAAACTCTTGTAAGATATTAGTTATATGAGGTTTGTTTTTTTTTACTATGGACTATGTGCTGTTTGCACTAACAATGGTAAAACAGTACTATCGAATTCTAAATTACTGAAGAACTGAAAATTGATTCTTGCAACAGAGAGTACATTTGAGTTCAAACAAATTCTCAAGAATCAGGACAGACTTCAACTCTTGAGGGCCTAATTTCGACTTTGATAACTTTTTAATGCAATGGAACAGATGCTCCAACATGCATTGTTTGGGTAAACTCAAAACTTGTTTTCTAAGTACCTTGTCAGTTGTTTCTAGGCAAGTATTGGCTGCCTCTGTAAGCAGCCAAGACTTGACTAGAAACAACTGCAAAGCCACTAAAGGTAGACTTTCAAAATGTATAAAAATCTCCAAGGATTTTTAATCCTTTTCTTTCTCTAGGTCTGTAGAAGTCATTTAGCAATCAAGATGGGGAAAGATATTTCTTTTGATGGAATTTGTTGAAACCTAAAAAAAAAATGAATATCATTTCGATGAAAAGTTAAAAAATTTATAGTAATTTATATATTTTTTATACTTACCAATGACCCAGACATAGCTGGTGCTAACTCTTAAAATATAGTGCCAAACACAAATTTTGCCCCCCAATCCCCAAAATTTGCATCTAAAACCAAAGAAAACATGTCCTGAATGGCCCTCCACACTTCACCTCTACTGCGCATGCGCAGTGTCAAGGACGTTCCGAAATTGGCGCCATTAATCATTCTAATAACCAGTGCCTGGTAAGCGCTATGTACTCAGCGGGGAGGTAAGAGTTCCCAACTCCTGGGAGGGCCATCCCCGTCTGGGTCATTGGTAAGTATAAAAAATATAGAAATTACTATAAATTTTTTAACATTTTTATACTGTACCAATGACCCAGACATAGCTGAATAGTAAAAAGGCTGGAGGGCCAAGGACATAGAGCAAGATGGAATACGCTCAATTATATAAAATAGAGTCATCCCCTCTAGGGAAAAAGAAGTATTAGGCCTTACATGTATCTTTCTTATTTATGATAAATTAGAAAGATACAACACCTTCCAAAATTGAGCATCATACATCCATGTACTCTATTAATATCTAGTATAATCCTTATACTAATAATTTTTAAAGTAAGCCAATAAATAAAGTAAGTCTAGAAAATAGAGACTCTTTATACTCCTTAAAAGTGTCTGAGGATTGTATAATAATGTCCGTTGACACGTGCTATATTCAAAAGCTATACTTTAAAAACTAAGACCTGAATGAATTTTAAAACATAAACTTCTCACTAAACAACCATCCCAATAACAGCTCAGAATTACTAACTCTGGAGGAGGTATCCCCTTGTTTTCATAGTAAAACAGGTGACCCAAGGGAACACCCTCCCCCCCCCCCCTTTTTCTTGCCCTGGGTCAAATAGCCCAGAGCGAAGAGGGCAGCAGAACGGAGTCACTGCCGAAACAGACAGCCTACCTAGCTATAGTAGCAACTGTTAAGTGAATGACATTCTGAGCAGTAGATAATAGACCTAACAATAGAGGCCTCCAGAAATGGACTCAATATTTCTGAGATAAAAATTCATGAATGTGGATGGCTGAGCGCAATGAGCAGCCTTCAAAAAACTATAATAGCGACACTATTAATGTAAGCCCAAGGGGCGCGGTGGCTCAGTTGGTAGAGGTGCAGGCTGCAAGCCGAGAGGTCCTCGGTTCGAATCCCACCTGCGGCAACCGCGTTGTGTCCTTGGGCAAGACACTTCACCCCGATTGCCTACATGGGGGCACGATGACGCTGTGTACTGAGGCGTACTGCACGTCGATGGTGCGCATGTCTTCAACCAATCTAACCCTGCCTGTGCTGCGGTGCAGAGTTCAGAGTTACGATGTTGGAGAGCTGACAGCTGCTCGTCGTTGCTCGGTGGTTCTCTCCGGGTACTCCGGCTTCCTCCACCCGTAAAACTGTCACGGTCACGATTAGCCATTGTGCATAAGTATGTGACCTTAAACACCAATAAATAAATAAATAAATGTAAGCCCAAGATGTAGAAGAACTCTTACTTCATGAGCCGAAATCTCAAACACAACTGCTGAGTCAATGATATACCATAAGCAGTATCGATAGTTAATTGAATCCATTAGCAATAGAATGGAGCGTAACGTCCTTCTATTAGGCATCAAAGACAGAAGAAGCTTACGCCCGTAGTAATAAACAGATATCTGTTTATAAATACATAAACTCTAACCGGACAGAGTAAAGGCCTATGCCCGTACGAAGTCGGAAGGACCTTAATAACAATAGGTTCCGGATATTAATTAGGAGCCTGACTCTTAAGCAAAAATCCAACCTAAATAGTAAAGGAAGTAGTGATTCCGAAACTACGAAAGTGAAAATCATCCACCGATAGTGCATGAAACTCACTGACTCTTCAGTAAAAGAGAAGCCAACAGAATTACTGTCTAAAAGGTCAGAATTTGAAAACTACTGTTTCCAGAGGCTCAAATGATTACTTAGCTAAATAAGAACCGAAGTTAAATTCCATATAGGAATTTAATCTAATGATTCTAAGTCTATTTATCAAAAAGTTACTAACTGACTTAGATAAAGAGACATAAGACTCAATTGTAAACTATCATAGAGTGCATAGGTATGAGGTAACATAAACCTATAACCTTAATAATAACAGGCTGCAGTAGATCTTGTCAAACAAGTATACTAAAAAGTTGCAATGACTAGTATGGAGGGATCAACAATATCAACATAGTGATCCCTACACCAACGACGGAAGAGCCTCCACTTTAGCCGCATAGTATAGCGAAGAAGAGGTTCTCCTATAGTAAGAAATCGTGTCCAAAGCTCGTCCAGTACAATGCTTACAATGCAATAAGGACCACACAACGGAATACGTGAAGGTTGAGACCTTGCGGGTTGTGATAAAGATGATACGATTTTACCCAGCGAAAAAAGATCCCCTCATGGAGGAAGATTTCGCGTTAAGTCCCACAGTAGACATCATAGTAAATTTACCCACGGTCTCTGTGAAGACAGAGATGCTATCAACAGAAATGTATTGTGGTTGTTTATCTTAGCAATACTTGCTGAAACAACAGCGCAGGAGGATACGCATATCCTATCATTTCGTCCTATTAGATCAATAGAGCGTTAACAACATAAGCTCAGAGATCCGGACAAGCAAACACATACGTCTGCAATTGACAAGCAAGTTGTGTCGTAAATAAATTATCATTGGGCGCTCCCATTGATAGTAAATCTGATTGAATACTTGTTTGTTGAGAGTCCATTCTGATGGCAACAAGCGACCCATAAGTGAACGGGAGTCGGGTAATACAATCAGACGACCCGGAATATGACGGACCGAAGCAGAACTTGGTGTACTATAACAAACAGAAGGATTCTTTCCATTAAATTGAATAACGGAAACGAATGAGTGCCTCCCTGGTTCCGGAGATACGCCACTACTGTCGAATTAACGGACAGGATTTGGACATGCGTTTCTGAATAATGTTCATCCAATGACATAAAGCAAGCCTAAAAAAAACATTATTCCGTGGAAGATAAGTGCTTGCTTAGAGACTGCGGAACCCAAAGACCCTGGCACTTCGAATCCGTTGGGATCAATATTATATCCCAACCTGTAGGGCTGGGCGGTTTTGAAATTTGCATTTCGGTTCGGTTTCGGTTTCGGTTTTGTACAAAAACTCGGTTTTCGGTTCGGTTTTCGGTTTTTCATAATATATTGTAGAAATCCACATTTTAGAGGGTAATGTACACATAAAATCCGTCTGTATTTGTCATCCAAGTCATGAGGCTCATATAGCGAGTTGAGTCATTCGGGTTAATCAGTGTTCACCACTCTTCTCAGCAAATGGACATAATGTGTTGGGCTGCTGTAGTGGGCAACAGTGGTGGAGCGGTGGAGCCATGAGGTATCTAGGGAGACCAGCCCCCCCCCCCCCCCCCCCATCCTCCACTCAAAATCCCACTTGCTTCTCCAATCCCCAAATTTGAAAAAAATATTTTTGATTTCCTGCCCTCAGTACAAGTACAGTACCCTCAGTCCTGAGATTCCCCCCCCCCAAAAAAAAAAAAAATCTCCACTAGCATGGTCCACAGGATTTCAAACCATGGCTCCACCACTGGTGGGAGCTGCCTTGTTCTGTCAGTGAGATTTGGGACCTTGTCAAGACAAGATGCAGAAATTCACAAGAAAAGCTACATTTTAGCAAAAATCAACATTTCCTTATTTTTTATGGAGTCGCAATGCTCTCATCCTGGTTTTGGTGGATAATGTGCAATTGTTGTGCTTATTTCGGTAATTATCACATCGCTTGAAAATAGACGTGCCCCGTGTTTCTTGATGGTTCCTGCTTCAAATGACAGTGGAATACGAGGAACACAAATCATATTTTTTCTGATTTTGATAACTATTGTTGAAGTAAGTCGTGATATACGAATCACTTTTATTGGTAACTCACTCCAATGCTTTCACAATATCTCTCTTAATTTCGACTGTAGATGTTCGTTTTTTACTTTGATTCTGCCCAAACATAGAAATTGGGCGAAATGGGCGGTGCCAAGGCAAAGATATTACCAACTTTACTTTGCCCTCTTGGCTTATCCCTGCGTTGATTTCATCTTATTCAAGACAGGCGATTGATGATTTTGAAGGGAGGGGAGACTGCTGCATAATGGGGGTTGAAAGAAAGTTTGCAATATTGCATCTTGGGATTTGTTGTGTTTACAAAATACACATGGTCATGACACGTGCTGATTTTAACATCGTATTGGGAATGCAGCATGTGTACCTGACAGACCTGCAGTACTGCGCGATTCCTTAAAGTAAGTTCAAATAGTATACAAACAATTCCCAATAAGTTTTAAAAAAAACTTTCAATAGTTACCTGCCATCCATTTAATTGGATGTGTTCTATTTTAATTTAACCATTTTATTGTTGACAAAAAACATAACTGCCAATGCGCAGCGTTATCTCTGAGCATGTGACTTCAGAGAACGTGCCAGTGGTCGGTTAATTAACATAATTTACTCGTCATTTTTCCCATGTGAACTTTGAGGTTTTAAAACTCAATAAATTTTATGTTTACCACCAATCTAATTTACAACGTGCTGTACGCAGATGATTTTAGGTCAAAGGTAATTTATAATACTTTTACTCCACATATTGTCAGGTAACTTGCAATACCTCTTTGGTCGAATATGCCCGGTTCAGTAAATTTACTTAACAATTCTTGAATTGCATGTGTGGATTTTTACGTACGACTTTTTAATTTTTCATATTCCATCTGCTGGTGGTTTTGTAGATATTGTTTAAGATACAAGAAATTTGCTACCACTATTTGTGTGGGGAGGGTGGGGGGGGGGGGGGGGGGATTTGTTGTCAGTCCTCTCGAAGTAAGCATAAATGGCACAGCATTTACCTTTGCCTGACATTTAAGCCTTTGGCGTGCGGAAAGCAAGTGATTGAGTGGTCATAAACTTAACCAATTCTGGGAAATTTGTTGAAACCGAAAGTCTCGGATTTTTGTTAAGGCGGCGGTTCGGTTTCGGTTTAAAAAAAAAAACCGAACCGAACCGAAAAACCGATAAACCGCCCAGCCCTACCAACCTGTTTGACTGGCAACCGTCATAATTATAAAACTCGGATCCGGCAACTGCAGTGGCACTCTCTGAGTCAACCACCGAATGTTTGCCCCAGTCTGAATCTCTTGCTACACTAGATAGACAAGAGAACGTGTAAATCGAGCAATTCATGGATTGCTGAAAAGTTGCCGTAGAAGAGAAGCTTCTCCGAGAACGAAGCGACTCGGAGAGAGTTCTTCACCTTACTATCCACGCGCGTAGATGTAGCTAGGGCTGCGTCACGTCTAACCAACTCCAAGCAGCCACTAAAGGGCGGAGTTATACGTGAACAAACTACTGCCCTCAAAAGAAATCACATTGAGGATTATATCTCGGAATTCTTTCTCTTGAAGACGTAATGATAACGCCTCAGTAAGGTGGATTACGTATGATAAAGCGTCTAAGTTAAGTCTATTAGACATCATTGTCGTTTCCAACATTGTGGTTGGAAAAGACATAGACAGCGAAAAAGATTATTTCCAGTCTTTAACCACGCCGTCTAGACGCATATGAACTCTCGGTATGCCCTGTTCTGCCAAAATAAATTATTCGTATAAATGAAAAAAGGCAGAAATGAGCATTGCGGACAAGAAACTAAACTATCATGCTTGGTAGCAGGCTTATATATATATATAGCGTCGATAAATAATACACATGTTCTAATGACATTATTGGACTGCGTCGGTAAGTCAGGGACAATGTCCCTGAACCGATCCAAAATTCCGTGTCCAATGACGCTATAAGTCTCTTATCCAACATCGCAGCAATGTAGTCCGAAATAACAATCACTGGAAGATAATGCCGGAAGATATGTATGGCAGCTTCCGATGCTACGAAAGGGAAAACTCAAAATCCTTCGAATCCCTTTCGCCATCCTGTCAGACCCTATAAAGCGTTCGGTCGTCCGTACCTGATGCAACCGCGGACCGCACCGACCCAGCGCCGTCAGATAATTCCTGATTCGACCAAGAAACTGTCGATTGCTGGGATGCTGCGAAAAAACTGTGCTAACTCGGATAGCACGTCCGTCACTGAGGCCTGTGGAGAAGCGGTCCTATGATGCATTGCCGCTGGAAGCTCCGTGATCGTTACCCCGTGCATACTACTAATATGCGAGCGAACGGAGTGTATAGGCCTCGTGTCCCTTGGCTACCGGATGGCGTGACCTGTTCGCCGTGGAATCACTGAATGACGAAACTGATCGGATACTCGAGGTCACGTAGCCAATGTGCGGTCGTGTGCACTGCTGTGAGGATGAGGAAGCATTATCGAGAGTCTCTCGGACTGTCAATATAACGGAGCGTCCCTAGCGACGGACATATGCTCCGAATGTAAAATATCTGAACCACAACATGCGGTCCCCTATGTTGTTGGACGAGAGAGGGACCTCTCTCGCTCACAGCCCGGACGGACCTGGACAAGCTAGGAACCGGACTAACAGGCTTCCTCCAATCTGTCCTCAATCCGCCGTCACTGGGTGAGTACTAAAGTAATTATAGTGCTCGCATCACCCAAATCTCCTTCCTAGACCGCAACGGACGAACCCGGCAGCCGAACCATTCGATGAATGTACGCTACACTGGGTGAGCTAGCGAATGTCACACCGTCGATCCTACAAGGGACCTCTTAGGCGATAGACATATTCCATGAGCACTTATTGCCGCTAGCTCTTCATTAACTATGACGACAGAGGCACACTTTTGAAAGACATCTCCGTAACTTTGCGAACAAGAAACCAGAAATGCTTGGTAATAGCAAGCATATAATAATAAATATATAGCGTCGTTCAATAATTCGAAAGTTTGTGTGACATTATTGGACTATGTCGGAACTGAGGGACGAAGTCCCTGAACCGAACCAAAAATTTCTAAGTCCACCGACGCTATCAGTTTCTTATCCGGCATCGCAGCATTCTGGTCCGACGAAAGAACCTGTAGAAGATCAAGTCAGATGACATACACAACAGCATATGTTGTTCCGAAAGGGAAAGCTCGAAATCCTCCGAATCCCTTTCGGTATCCCGTCGGACCAGATGAAATTTTCGGACGTCCCGACCCAGCATCGTCGGATAAAACATTATGCGACAGATTCAGTTGTTGCTGGGATGCTGCGAAAAGCTGTGCTATTTAGGATAGCACGTCCGTCCCCGAGGCCTGTGCAGTAGCGGTCTTACGATGCATTGCCGCCGGAAGCTCCGTGTACGTTGACTCCCGCACACTTCCTATGCAAACGTCCGGAGTCTGCAGGCCTCGTGTCCCTGGCTACCGGATGGTGTGACCTGGTCGCCGATGATTCTCTGACTGGCGAAGCTGACTGTATGTCCGAGGTCACATAGCCAAGAGCGGTCGTGTGCGCTACCATGAGAATGAGGAAGCCTTATTGACAGTCTCTCCGGACTGACTATATGTCGAAGCGTCCCGAACGGCAGACGTATGCTCCGAATGCGAAACATTTTGTACCACAACATCTGGGGCCAGATGTTGTTGTACGAGAGAGGGGCCTCTCTCGCTCGCCGTCCGGATGGACCAGAACGAGCTATGAACCGGACTAAAAGGCTTCCTCCGTTCTCCCTCTAATCCGCCATCACTGGGTGTGCATTTGGTTGATTTATAGTGCTCGCATCACCCCAAAACTCCTTCTAGACCGCAACGGACGAACCCGGCTGCTGAACCATTCGATGAATGGACGCTACACCGGGCGAGCTAGCGGACGTCAAAGGCCGTCGAACCTACTAGGGTCCTCTTAGGCAATTGGCGTATTTACATGAGCACTTTTCCGCTAGCCCTTCATTAATTGTGACGACGGAGGCACACTGTTGGAAGACATCACAGATACATCACCCTAATCTTGACCGTCTGAAATAGAAATTGATAAAGTAGAGTGACCCTGCAGGGAAAGGACCGGAATGTCCAATTCCCCACTAACATACTGTGACATACGCTTCCCATGTTGTCATCGAAATCATCAGATACAGAACAGGAGTTAATGCGAGTACACTGACCACATATAGAATGATTATAAAAGTCAGAGGAAGACTTCCTCTTATTACAATTGATCAAAATCCTTTCAATGTGAAAAGAAAACAAAGTCCTGGTACTCGCACCAACCCCTGACAATCAAAATACATAATAATAATATGATCCATTAACATAGAAAAAATAATTGAAATCAAAATATTTTGAAAAAATATTTTTTCAGAACAGCCCAAGTTTCTGAAAAGTAACGTTGAGCCCCAATGGATCCCAAGCCTAAGTGTGGACAAAAAATTTAAAAATATTTTAAACAATTTATGCAACACTTACGAACAATAATAATGTATCTAGTTATGATTAAATTAACATCAAGATATTATTTTCAAGAAATCCCCCCTCACACAGAGGGCTGTTGTAAATGTAAACAATGCGTGTAAAAACACTAAAATAAGACTCCAGGCACCCAGGCCCGAAATCAGTTACCAAAAATACACTATCTGATGCAAAACAGAGACTTCCAGGGAAGAAACTGCAGAACATCAGATGGTAGATGCAGAACACAACGCCTAACCACCCATAGGTGAAGACGTAAACATGGGGAAAAGAACAGAATTCATTCTGTTATTCAGCTAAAACTCCCAAGAAATTTTAGTAATAATAATTACAGAAACTATGCCAAAAGCATGGGAGAATAGCAAGAGGGGACTTAAAGGAAAGGGAGAGAGGAAAACACTGAAAAATCAGTGTAACTAAATAACAAGAATGACAACAAAATGGCTGCTGCCTCGAAAATAGGTAACTTAACATAATTTCATTAAAAAATTTTAAGTTACAGCCCTGATAATATTCTGTCACACATTTTTCCTCTCCTCCTTCTCTATCCTCCTTAGAATCACCATTTCACTAATATTTATGTGTCTGGCATCATTTAAACTGAGATTTACAAGCACAAAGATCAGTCAGATGTTAATTGATGAAGGGCCAAACTTAGAATGATTAATGGCGCCAATTTCGGAACGTCCTTGACACTGCGCATGCGCAGTAGAGGTGAAGTGTGGAGGGCCATTCAGGACATGTTTTCTTTGGTTTTAGATGCAAATTTTGGGGATTGGGGGGCAAAATTTGTGTTAGGCCCTATATTTTAAGAGTTAGCACCAGCTATGTCTGGGTCATTGGTACAGTATAAAAATATGAAAAGTTCACTGGGAGGTCTTTATCTTACATCTTTTATTCCGGACGGACTGACGAGAACTTCTTCTTGGACCAGCACCATCTAGAGAAGCACTATTGGAGGAAGTTTCTTTCTTAGTTTTTTCTAAAGGCTCAGGTAGTGATGGCTGTGCCTCACCATTCATAACTGGCCATTCTTTTGTTTCTTCTTCTGACTTAGTATCCTCATTAACCTGAGTGTCATCTTCTGCAGGAAGAGTTTTGACATTGTCTGGTAGAATTACAAATATCACTGAAAAAGAGAGCAGAATGATTCCCTATGAATGCCATTTTGTTTCAAGGCCAATGTATGATAGGTCAGGGGTGCTGGAAAGTTGACCAATGCAGGGGCAGGGTTCTGCACGCCTATTTTGGGAAAGGGTCTGGGTCCCTTCCAACTGGGAAATTTTGCTATGTAACAACCCAAATTGGGAAATCTTTTACAAAGAAAACTATATTTTTAGTAACTTTCTTCCCCTATATGAATCCAGTGTAGTGTGGCAGTGTTTGTCTACTATGGTAAACTTTACTGGTAAAATAAAACATTAAACAAGGCTTACCTGTAAGGTGAGTTTTGATTGAAATTGTACCGACTCATGAAGACATAGCAGGCTAAGCGTGATTAGCGCATGCACACAATGTCTTATTCAATGCTCGCAAGATTATGTGGTGTGTATTGTTGGGGGGAAAATTTCCTCTAAAGTATGCATATCAGTGAACAGGTGGGCGCTTAGCTAATTTTTTAATTCTACCTCCCTATGAGCCGTCATACAGTGGGGCCAAAATGGATGGGTCAGAATCCACAGGTTGTCATTTTTTCCATGCATAATATAATTCAGAGATGATCCGCTATGTCACCTAGTGAAGTTTCCACCAATGAATCACCAGGGTAATCCCAGTGCTTCATTGGTCGAAATTTTGCTAGGTGTCATACTGGATTATCTCTGAATTATATGCGTGTAAAAAATGACAACCTGTGGATTCTGACCTATCCATGATGGCCCCACTATATGACGGTTCATAGATTTCGAAAGCATCTGCAGCAAGCACAGGGGGCGTCAGCTGTTTTAGGGAGTTTGAGCATTGAAAAGAGGGGTCTTCACACAGGAACATTTTAAAACAGTGCTATCAAATGTCATAAGTCACAACTTTTTGACAAACTATTTGTAGTTCAGACGAACAACTTTTTGGTTATCTGTCTTTTCATTTAGATAACCACCAGAGGAACAATAAAATTGTTCCTCTCAAATTTTATGGCCTGCTTTTTCCTAGAGAAAAGGTTGTGTTCGTTTGATATAAGCATCTAAATATGTTACAACACACAAGCATCTATCAGCAGGGAAAGCTTTGAAAATCAGAATTGGTTGTATTTTTTCAGGTGCCGACTGTTTTATTAAATGATTTACGTGAAAATTATAAGACGATTTTCTTCTAAACATGTAGTCCATATCCAAAAAAGAAATAGTTGGACATCTCTGTCCAGTAATTAGCATACATAAAATAACAGTTTTAAGAGTCAACTGCTTTAAGCTTCAACACTTTGCTGGTGCCAATTTCCTAAAAAAAAGTCAACAAAATATTCATGTCCCAGATATGTTTATATCATGCTAAAGCAGGTCTTTTAACCCTTTACCTAATATAAAAGCTGACAAAATTGCCAAAAAAATTCTTGAATAACAACTTTTTTTCATTTTTTGTCTCAAAAACATAGGTTATGACCCCTTGTTGGAACAAGAATGCTGAGCTCGTTCCAATGAGGGGTCATAACCTATGATTTGGAGACAAAATACCAAAAAAATTAGGTATTTAAGAATTTTGTTTGCAAGTGTCGTCTGCTTTTCATGTTAGGTAAAGGGTTAAGGGTATTGAATAACCACCAACTTATATCACATTTTGCATCTTCCGATAACTCCATCAATGACTCAAAGTTTCCTTCTGCATTGACAAGGGCTTGGTTTTTCTCAATTTCAAATTCCAATAATGCAAATCTCCATATATGTATTCAAGCCCTGGGCAATGTGAAACCATAATGCCAATACGTTTCGGTATTTTTCGGATTGAATTGGATGAACTGGACAAAGTTTGCAGTCTCAAACTGCTGCAGAGAGAAAAAAGACAATGAAAATGTGAAAAAGTATATCAAGGGAGCTAATTATGATCATAGAAAATGCAAATGTCAATGACACTGCTGCTCAACTTGTCCAAGAAGGGACTGAACTAAATAGAAAGCTCCAGTAGTGCCATTTAATCAAGTTTCTAAAGAAAAGGCACCACACCAAAGCTACATATCAAATCTGAAAAAGATCAGGTGAGGGATGCAATCTGTAGCGTGTACTGATGGAATTGTTGACAATTTATATGCCAAATCCAAGATGGCTACCATGTTTTAACGAAATTCAGAAAAATTTGATAGCTCCCATGTAAACATCACACCAAAGCCACATATGAAATTTGAAAAAAATTGGGTGAGAGATGTGGCCTGTAGGGTGTGCTCAGGCCTGAAAATAAGCAATCTGACATTTGCAGAATGAGGTCCCCAGAGGGTGAATTTGATGATGCTATCCCATACAGTGGCCCAATTTATCCTCTGGGTACCTCTTTCTGTTTAGTTTTGAGACCCTGATTTAGATTGAGGTTCACAGACGGTAAATTTAGTTATGCTACCCTGCTGTGCTCTGGGGACCTCATTTTGCAGATGATAGTCTGCTTATTTTCTGGCTTGGGTGTGCTAATGAAATAGTTCACAACTTATATATAATTATACTGTTTACAGATATTTAGCCATTTTTCTATCCTAAAACAGGATGAGTAAGTTCAATTTATTTATTAGAGTTTAACGACGCTTTCGACAGCCAAGGTCACCTCATGTCGGATAATTTTAAAGGGAAGTCTGAGTCCTGGGAGAGAACCAATGAGCAAAGGCAAGCAACTCTCTGATAAACATATTAACTCCACACAAGCAGGGTTGGTATTGGTTGAAAGAGTGAGTTCAATAAACTGAAGCATAGCAGCATGAAAATGTTAAAACTTTTCTGACAATCGGTGCTTGACGATGGTTGAATATTGACGACTGCATGCTGATTAATCATCTCATCACTTAAGACCAGGCCTGAAAATAAGCAGTCTGATATCTGCAGAATGAGGCCCCCAAAGGGTGAATTTGATGATGCTATCCCATACAGTGGGCCAATTTATCCACTGGGTACCTCTTTTTGTTTAGTTTTGAGACCCTGATTCAGATTGAGGTTCACAGAGGGTAAATTTAGTGATGCTACCCTGCTATGCAGAGTAGCATAACTATATTCACCCCCTGGGGACCTCATTTTGCATTTTGGCTTATTTTTTGACGTGCTCAAGACAACACTAGCAAAAGATTTTCTTGAATAACTAAGCATTTCCATTTTTGCCTCAAAAACATACCTTATGACCCCACAATGGAAAAGGCATGAAAAGCTCCAATGAAGGAATACAAGCTACGTTTTTGGATGCAATGTTACAAAAATAAATAATAACAAGGTACAACGCTAGTGGTATTTCCCACCAAGGGTTTCAGAGTTGAAAAAAGGCAAAAAAAGGCCCATAACTCTCAAAAAAGAAAATGGACAAAACCTGTTACCTGTGAATATCCTTTCCCCCATGGTGGTCTATGAGCAAGCCAAAGATAATTTAAATCCAACATCCACTGATGGAGATATGAAGGTCCAAAGTTGTTATGGACTGAGGGGGAAGGGGGGGGGGGGAGGGGGAGACGAATGAACCCCATTTCTATATCCTCAGCAAATTTCGGTTTGGCAGGGGATAAAAACTGAATGATGATTTTGAGAATAGAACTGGTCATGTATGGCCATTATGATGGGAAATGGTTGAAAACACAAACAGATTATACTTATTAATTTCATATTCAGTACCTTTATCTCTTCTCTGATTGAGTCGCAGCTCCTCTTCTGGTAAAGCCTCCACCTGATCCTCATCAACCTCTTCAATAATAGCACCCTCTGGTTTAGCACTCTAATAACAGAAAAAAATAGCAAACAATTTTAAACATAACAAGGTGAGTAAATTAGTGTTCAACCGATTACCGGTTATTTGAGCTCATACTCGGCCGATTCCGATTGTAATTCTGTGCACTATTAGATGAGTCGAGGTTGAAAGAACTACTTTAAATTGAACATATTTCACAGTGTTAATCGTCGTTGACTCTGGTTGCAGTAAAATGACCGGATGTGCCCACTTGGGTGGTATACGTGGCTCTCAGAGCCACGTGTACTGCCCAAGTGTGCGCAGCAGGTCATTTTACTGCAACCTGAATCAATGGAATGCAACCATCATTTTTCCGGTATGAACTGGCAATTGCCGCAAGTACGCTCAATTGTAAGCTTTACATGTCGTTTAACTTGTATATCCCGTAAGGGGGCATCTAGAGAAATTAAGAATACACACTGTGGTTGTTTCTCAACTTTATTGAATGGTATCATTGACATCATTTTATAATAATTAAACAATTGCAGAAGATAATAAAATGTGGTTAATGAATCATTACAAAAAAATGTTTGGCAACAATCAGTTGAACCGATGTTCCAGGAGCCATTGCAGTTGTCATCCGATTGCCCACAATTGACCTGTTGGTGTGGCCGGTTCCGATGATCAGTTGAACACTACCATAAATCCTAAACTATGATAGGTGCAAGTAAAACGCAACCTGAATGCAGATCAACAGCAGTAATTCTGAAACCTTACAATAGTCATAAATCTTTGGGGGCAGAAAGTGTGTCAACAAAGTGTGTTTTGGCAAAACTGCGTCAAGCTTCCTCTGATAGTTCTAGAGATATGACTCATGACGGAGGAACTGAGTATGGAACAGGGGCAGAATTTGGCAATCTATGTTTGAACAACAGAACAGAATGGGCATGATTTAATTCTGACTTTTTCAAACAAATTTGACATTCTGACCCTGTGGAAGGGGTGCAGGGACCAGCCTAGGGGGGCATTTTAGGGGAATTTTAGGGAGACCTCATGTCTCTGGCCAGAAAAAATAGGGAGACTGCAGAGTCAAGTAGGGAGACTTCATAGGCAAGTGGGGAAAATTAAGAATATTTATGTACCACCTCCTAACGCCCCTTCAAATTTTCCTGCCACCCCGTCATATTTTCAGCTCATGGTCCTCCATTAACACCCAATTAATCCAAGTTCAGTTGTCTATGATGCATCTATGCCAGGTTAAAAAATCACAAAGTAATTATTGATTGAAAATTCCCCACTGCTAACCTCTCCTTCATGACAACCCCCTCTTCTTTGTGCCAATCCCTTAAGCACCCTCCTGTGGTTGCCTTTCACCAAAGTCTACTAAGCTAATAAAGTCTGAAAGTGTGAACAGGACCAGATGTAAGAAGGTTGCTTAGAAGGTACTTTTTCATGATCCTGCATATGCACACTTGTGCCCTGTACAAAGCTTTTCTTGTGATCACTAAAGATTTTTTTTCATGTGTTTCAATTCCATGCACGTTTATCTGGGAATAGACAGCCCAACAGTTAACTCGTTCGCTACCGGGAACGGTTATATCCGTTTCCCTATTTCCTCTGTACAGACCGGGAACGGATGTTTCCGTTTTCACCAAGAGCCAATTGTAGCCATCTAACACAGCCGATTCAAAGGCACTGATAATACAGCTAATTTCATTGGTCAATTTGATGCGTGTTGTAAATATGTCACAAATATTTTCTAAGTCATGGAGAGGTATAAAATGGGGAAAGCTATTCACAATATAACTGAAGATTCTGACAGTGAATATGATTTTAGCGACGATTCGTTTGAATCAAGTGATGATAATTCAAGTTGACACTACTCTCGTGTTTTGAATAGAAGTGCAGTCTGCAATATAAGTGCAGGGTAGGAAATCCCATTGCAGCATGTGACAAAAACAGTAGAAGGCAAAATAAGTTGTAAGATAACCACAAAAGGCTATGTATCCTGCTTTTCCTACTATGATAACACCTAGTTCTGGCATTATTTTTTGGAACGCCTAAACAGAACCTGGAGCTACCAAAGTAGGAAAAGTGGGACACATGTTTATAGTCAATATAATGGTGATTCTGCAACTTATTTTGACTTGTACTGTAGTTAGATTCCTTACTCTTGAGGCCAAAATAAACATACCTGTACAGTTGATTATACTGGTAAATGCATGCGATAATTTATTTGCTGCTGTCAAAATGCCACGGATTTTTCCCTCGGATGTGTGTCTACTTTGTCGGAAATTAAACAAGAGGCCCCAGGGGGCCTGAGGGCGCTCACCTGACATGGTAGCCTAAATATCAACCCAGAGAATTGATTTCCACAAGTTGCATCTGCTCCTCCTAAGAAAAGCTGAAACCAAATATCCAAATATTCTGACCAGTGGATCTAAAAAAAAAGATTTTTAAAGAATATTCCTCATATTGAACTAAGTCATAATTCGGGCTCCCACAGGGAGCCCATATATGAACCCAGGGTCTTGGCTTTAACAAACCTAATCTCACACCCCTAAGGATTCTGCACACCAAATATCAAAACATTCCGACTGCTGGATCTGAAGAAGAAGATTTTTAAAGAAAATTCCTCATTTTGAACCAAGTTACAATTCGAGCTCCCACAATCAGCCCAAATATGGACCTAGGGACATGGCTTGAACAAACTTGAATCTTACCCCCCTAAGGATGCTTCATAAAAAATATCAAATGCATTCATCTGCTGGATCTGAAGATTTTTTAAGAAAATTCCTCATTTTGAACTAAGTTGTCATTCAGGCTCCCACAGTGAGCCCAAATATGAACCAAGGGACTTGGCTTGAACAAACTTGAATCTCAGCCCCCTAAGGTAGCTCCATGCCAAATATCAAAACATTCCAACTGCTGAATCTGAAGAAGAAGATTTTTAAAGAAAAATTCCTCATATTGACTAAGTTATAATTTGGGCTCCCACAGGGAGCCCAAATATGGACCCATGGACTTGGCTTTAACACACTTGAATCCCCCCCACCCCCTGGATCTTGAGAAGAAGATTTTCAAAGAAATTTGCCTGAAATGCACTAAGTTTAAATTTAGGCTCCTATACTGAGCCCAAATATAAACCCAAGGGGCCGATTTGAATAAACTTGAATCAGATCCACCCCACAATGTTGCATACCAAATATCAAAAGATTCTGCCTGCTGGATCTGGAGAAGAAGATTTTTTAAGAAATTTGCCTCAAATGCACTAAGTTCGAAATCGGGCTCCTATACTGAGCCCAAATATGAACCCAGGGGGCCGATTTGAACAAACTTGAATCAGATCCACCCTACAATGTTGCATACCAAATATCAAAAGATTCTGCCTGCTGGATCTGGAGAAGAAGATTTTTTAATGTTTTTCCCATTGCCTACAGTGTTAAAAAGTGCTGACTCAGCACTTTTTCAAAGTCCCGAAACTGTACCCTATCATAAAACCGATAAAACCGATGGCAATTTTTTTTTACCAATTCTTTCTGTTGGTCCTAAGGAAGCTTCACACCAAATAAAAATTTTCGGTGCCGTGCAGTTTTGGAGATATGGGCGTTTTAATTTTTTTCTATTTTTAGCTCCTGCAGTTCCCATGGGGCTACAGGAAAAAAAAAATCAGCATAAATTAGGTACTTATGACCCAATAAGCCCTCACATAAAATCTCGGTTTGGAAAATAGAAATTTTGGGCGGGGCCAAAAATTTTGCCCCTCCCATAACGACGCCAAGTATAGCCCCACAAACTTCTCTTGAACAAATCTGAGTCTACACCTCAAAAGGAAGCTGCACACCAAATATCAAGTCTCTGCTACTGCTGGTTCATGAGAAGAAGATTTTTTAAGATTTCAGCACACTTTTTGGGTGTGGCCCTACCCACGGGCGAGGCAACTTGATTTGAACAAAATCAAATTGCAATGTCATAACAAACTATTATCTCAAATATCAATTAAATTGGTTCAGCGGTTTGGGAGGAGAAGATGCAAACACCATGTTCATGGACGACGGACGGTGAGTGATCACTATAGCTCTCCTGACTGAAAGTCAGGTGAGCTAATAAAAGTGCAAACTGGAATAAGCATGGTGCAGGATGGAAAATGTTCGGGAAAATAATAAACATGCATGCATGTTTATTCCAAACACCAGAGTAATTATTCGGGGGACAATAAGGAATGTGATTTGAGTGATGATATTGATGTTATTGACATTGACCTCGATACGATCAATCAGTCGAGCAGGTCAACAGGTGTGACAGGTGTTGAAAAAAGGGCGCGTGGCAACCAGGAAGCAACTTCTTGGGAAAAAAAAATTAAAAAACAATGAAGATCGGTATAAGTGGACTCTGAGAGTGACTGACAGTGTACATTGAAGTAAAACATACTAATCCTTGTAAAATAAATATGAATATAAATAAATATGTTGCGATCTGTTGTCAAACTGGTATTTGGGAATAATATCAAGTCCTGCCGGGAATAAATACCGATAAGAATCAAGTAGCGAATGAGTTAACAGTCGTCAGCAAAATGAAATAAAAATACAGTGTTAGAAAATACGTCCGTTGTGTGTTTACATTTTCAGCAGAGAATTTTCGGCATCCTAAGCGACGTAACCTACTTTCAAACTGGGTTATTTTGTTGAGTCGCGTAAGTCACCTATTTTCGTTTTGACACTTGAAGCTCAGACTGAAAAGGAACAAAATAGAATAAATGAAAGTGTCAATGACACTGTAGCTCAACTTGTCAAGACAAAGACATGCACGTGTAGTATGTGACACAGCAATGACAAACATCTAGGTAATGACCTGATAACAAAGGTACATATAAAGTATTGTAACGGTCTGTACATAAATACTGACCGTTGCCTGTAACAAATGGAAAAGGTAAAGTATTGTAAAGGTGGGTAACAGTCAGATGCTAAACTAGAAAAGAAAACTTTGAGTCCCAGAGTGGGTCTGACTGAACCCCAAAATATTTGTTCTCATAGCACAGTGATAACAAAGGCATCCCAAAACACACTTGTTCCTGTCCCAAGGTGAAAACAAAGGCACCCAAGAAGTTTTGTGAAGATCAATTCATAAATACGAGCTGTATAGAACTTGTGACAAAAAACTGATTGGACCTAATTTTGGTACAAAATGGCCACTGGTAGCCATCTTGAATTTTGGACAGTACCCAGAAACACTCATTCTCGTCCCAAGGTGATAACAAAGGTACCCAAGAAGTTTTGTGAAGATCGGTTCATAAATACAGCCTCTACCCTGAGCCGTATTGACATGTGTGCTCACATTGTGTAAGTAGCACTGAATAAATCAAAGTTCATCTAATTTGCATAATTTCTGCATGAAAAAAAAAACCCTTACAATATGTGATGTATTCCATGTTACTAAACATTCATACAAAAATTTATTCAAATCAGAACTTTCATACAGAAGTTCTGTACAAAAGACTGATTGCACTAATTTTGGTACAAAATGGCTGCTGGTGGCCATCTTGAATTTCGGACCACACCCAATAACACTCGCTCTCATCCCACGGTGATAACAAAGGTACCCAAGAAGTTTCGTAAAGATTGGTTCATAAATATGGCCTCTAGTCTGAGCTGTATAGAAGTTGTGTACAAAAAACTGATCAGACCTAATTTCGGTACAAAATGGCCACTAGCAGCCATCTTGAATTTTAGACCGTAACCAGAAACACTCGTTCTCGTCCCAAGGTGATAACAAAGGTACCCAAGACATTTCGTGAAGATGAGTTCATAAATACAGACTCTAGTCTGAGCCATATTGACATGTGTACTTACTGTGTGTAAGTCGCACTGAAAAAATCAAAGTTCATCTAATTTGCATAATTTCTGCATGAGAAAAAAACCCGTATTATATGTGATGTATCCCATGGTATTAAACATTCACACAAAAAATTATTCAAATCAGCACTTTCATATGGAAGTTCTGTGCAAAAATCTGATTGCACCTAATTTTGTACAAAATGGCTGCCATCGGCCATCTTGAATTTCGGACCGGACCCAAAAACACTCGTTCTCGTCGCACGGAGATACCAAAGGTACCCAAGAAGTTTCGTAAAGATTGGTTCATAAATACGGCCTCTAGCCCGAGCCGTATTGGCATTTGCACTTAGAGTGCTGAAAGTAACACCAAAAACATCAAAATTAGTCTAATTTGCACAATTTACGCACGAGAAAAAAACCTGTATTATATGTGATGTATCCCATGGTACTAAACATTCATACAAAAAATTATTCAAATCAGAGCTTTCATATGGAAGTTCTGTACAAAAAACAGATTTCTGCATCATCGGTACAAAATGGCGGCTGGCAGCCATCTTGAATTTCGGACCGCACCCAAAAACACTCGTTCCCGTCCCAGGGTCATAACAAAGGTACACAAGAAGTTTCGTAAAGATCGGTTCATAAATACGACCTCTAGCCCGAGCCATAGCCAATTGTTGACGTACGGACAGACGGACAGACGGACGGATGGACAGACGGACGACGGGCCATGACAATAGCTCAAATTTGACTTCGTCAAAGTTGAGCTAAAAATCTGCAAAAAGCGACAATGGATTAGAGCTGGTCGGTTTAACTGAACCGAAACTCGTTTTTTTTAGTGGAAACCGAAACCGAACCAAAAAAGAGATTAAAAACCGTATATTTTCGGTTTTGCTTCAATTTTGAATATTCACATATAGCATGTCATAGATTTTGTATAATCAAAAAAATGTCAGCTAAAATGCATGGTAGCATATCAATACCAAATGACGATAGAAATGCCAAATACCAATTATGCAATAAGTCAGTCATCGCCCAGTACGTAAATACCTCCAACCTACGTCACCACATACAGAATCATCACACCGAAGATTACAACACTGTTATTGAAAAAGAACGGACTGTGACAACTGTGAAGTATCAGTTCACTCAAAGCTCAGTTGATGTTGGGGAACGTAAATACCTCCAACCTATGTCAGAATCATCATGCATAAGTGTCAATGTAAGATGGTTGGCAGAAATTGTTATTTTACTTAACCCTTTACCCAACATAACGGTCTAAACCGGCCAGCGCAATTCTAAATGAAAGTGTCAATGACACTGTAGCTCAACTTGTCAAGACAAAGACATGTACATGTATAGTATGTGACACAGCAATGACAAACATCCAGGTAATGACCTGATAACAAGGGTACATATAAAGTATTGTAACGGTCTGTACATAAATACTGACCATTGCCTGTAACAAATGTATAGGTAAAGTATTGTAAAGGTGGGTGACAGTCAGATGCTAAACTAGAAAAAAATCTTTTGAGTCCCAGAGTGGGTCTGACTGAACCCCAAAATATTTGTTCTCATAGCACAGTGATAACAAAGGCACCCCAAAACACACTCATTCCTGTCCCAAGGTGAAAACAAAGGTACCCAAGAAGTTTCGTGAAGATCAGTTCACAAATATGAGCTGTGTAGAAGTTGTGACAAAAAACTGATTAGACATAATTTCGGTACAAAATGGCCACTGGCAGCCATCTTGAATTTTGGACCGCACCCAGAAACACTCGTTCTCGTCCCAAGGTGATAACAAAGGTACCCAAGACGTTTCGTGAAGATCGTTTCATAAATACAGACTCTAGCCCGGGCCGTATTGACATGTGTACTTACTGTGTGTAAGTAGCACTGAAAAAAATCAAAGTTCATCTAATTTGCATAATTTCTGCACAAGAAAAAAACCTGTATTATATGTGATGTATCCCATGGTACTAAACATTCACACAAAAAATTATTCAAATCAGCGCTTTCATATGGAAGTTCTGTGCAAAAATCTGATTGCACCAAATTTTGTACAAAATGGCTGTCATCGGCCATCTTGAATTTCGGACCGGACCCCAAAACACTTGTTCTTGTCCCACAGTGATAACAAAGGTACCCAAGGAGTTTCATAAAGTTCGGTTCATAAATACGGCCTCTAGCCCGAGCTGTATTGGCATTTGCACTTACAGTGCAGAAAGTAACACCAAAAAACATCAAAGTTAGTCTAATTTGCATAATTTACGCACAAGAAAAAAACCTGTATTATATGTGATGTATCCCATGGTACTAAACATTCATACAAAAAATTATTCAAATCAGAGCTTTCATATGGAAGTTCTGTACAAAAAACAGATTTCTGCATCGTCGGTACAAAATGGCGGCTGGCAGCCATCTTGAATTTCGGACCGCACCCAAAAACACTCATAACCTATCTTTTTGAGACAAAAATGAAAAAAATTAGTTATTCAAGAATTTTTGTTGCAAGTGTCATCTGATTTTCATGTTAGGTAAAGGGTTAACAGTGTATTGATATTATTACGCAGCAGGGAAGGGAGACAACTGAAATATTTTGTCATTTACCTTAGAAATAAATTAACTCAAATTGTTAATAACGCTTAATTTACGAAGGATATCGAAAACGTTTTTAACTAAACTTTTCAATTTAATTAGGGCATTCAGAAACCATGAATGACCCAGCTTCTTATGTGAACTTGAAATTTATTTTAAATACTTTAAATATTTTTTTAAAAAGAAAATACCTTTTATTACAGAGAACACTCTCACCATGGGTAATGCTAAATTTCAAAATCACTGCATTGAGGCAAATACAAAATCAACTGCCTGGTAACTATAGACTAGTCAACAGTGGTAGGGAAGGAGTTAGGGCATTCAGAAACCATGAACAACAGTTTTTTGTAGGGGGTGGGGGGGGGGGGGGGGGATTTTAACCTACATTCTTGTTATATACCATCTGACTTAGATTTGTGTGTGCATGTATGTTTGTATAACTTTTATTTATTTTTTTCTCCACAATTGTGTCCTCTATGTACATTTATGTTGTCACGATGTCATATAAGTTTTATGTTTTTTTTCTGACTTCACCCTCATGTCCACTGACTTTTCCCTCCTGGCTCCTGACTTCTCCCTAAAGTTTCCGGAGGAAGAAGTCACTTCTCCCTAAAATCAACTGCCAGGCTGACCCCTGACCTTGACCTATAACCTAATGACCCCAAATGCAATCCCAATGATCGACACCTCAAATGCAATCACAATATGAAGTGATAGCTTCGTACAAACAAGAAAACTAAAGTTATTGCACAAAGAGCAAAAATCTATTTATAGTAACAGTGACCTTTGACCTATTGACACCAAATGCAATCCAAATGGTTGACACCTCAAATGCAATCCAAAGATGAAGTAATAGCTTCATACACAAAAGAAAACTAAAGTTATTGCATGGAAACCAAAAATCTATTTATAGTAACAGCAATCTTGACCTCTAACCTATTGACCCCAAATGCAATCCTTATGATTGACACCTCAAGTGCAATCACAATATGAAGTTATAGCTTCATACACAAAAGAAAACTAAAGTTATTGCGCGGAAACCAAAAATCTATTTACAGTAACTGTGACCATCACCTTTCATCTACAGATCCCAAAAGCAATCCCAATCATTATCTCATTACAAGCAGCCTACCTGTGAAGTATGGGTACTGTGCGACCAACAGAAGCAAAGTTATTGCCTGGAAACCAGTGTGACGGTCGGGCAAACGGATGGAAGGATGAACGGACAAAATGATTACTATATACCCCCCTTTATAATGACGAAGCCTATAACCAGACTGGCTGATTCTCACAAAATTCTGAGCCAGCCCTAGCAGTGGTTTCTACTGAAGTCTTATCAGTCTCTTCAGGTAGCCAAATACTTCACTAAACACAACTGCTAAGTCAACCTGGTACTTTATTATTAGGAAGCAAGAAATAAGTAGAATGCTCCTAGGGCCCTGCGAGTCGGATATTTTAGTTTGAGTCGATTCGATTCTAGTTTAAAACTCACAAGTCGAGTCATTTTTCGAGTTGATTCTTATAAAACCAACGACCAGATTTCTTCTTAACAGAAGGGATTTAACATTCTTTCATCGCATAAATGCAACTTTCAATCTGCTAACTATTCCATGTATACATATTTTGGTACAAGCTAGTGACCTTTCTTGCTTGTTAGAACCTCCAAGTAACAATTTTGACAAGTTTTAACACGTTTTCCAAATTAGGCATGCAGTCAAAACACCAAAAAAAAATTAAGTGCACTCTGAAAACTGGAGTCTGTATACTTCCGTTAAACGGAAGTATACAGACTCGAGCGCTTGGAGTACACTTTATTCTACACAAATAAAGTTATCTACCATCCATTGGGCATTTCACCTTGAGAGCAAAGCCATATCTTCAGATGACGAATCCAGTTATGACTTAATAATAATAATATACACATTTATAAAGCACCAAAATTATAGTTCAGAAGATATAGAACCATATTCTAAGGCACTGTACATGTTACTGAGCTCGTGCAAATATACAAACGGAATATATATAGTATGTTACAGTCCAGAACATCACTTATAGGCTTTTTGAAACAGGTATGTCTTGAGATCTTTCTTGAAAAGGTTGACATTTGACAGTCTTTTTACGTGTTCTGGTAAATTATTCCAGACCTGAGGGCTAGCCAATGAGAATGACCTATCTCCAAATGTCTTACACCTATGTTTTGGAACATGTAGCAGCATTTCACCATCAGACCTCAGGTTGTATTGACACACATTCTTGGTATTAAGGAGTTCTTCTAAGTAGGCTGGTGGCATGTTGTTTTGTGTCTTAAAAACTAATAATAAAGTTTTGAAAATTATTCTGTACTTGACTGGCAGCCAGTGCATATCCCTCAGAACAGGAGTGATGTGTTGAGATTGTGATACCTTACATACGTATTGGGTTGTTCATGCAGTCAAAACACCAATAACTAACTATACACGTCAAAAGTGTTGGTATGAGACATATTACCTACTGAGTCAAAAGATAAAACCTTGCAGATGCTACACGAATACCGGCATAGTTCAACAGGTGGTGATATCAGCTTACTCATTTTCTGATGCACTAGAATATCATTGATGTTGCTGTCTCTCCACTATGATACGAGGGGCAGCTCTTTGAATACTTCCTTCATCCGACTTGATTTGTGTAATACATCCAGATATTTGCGTGTGATTTCCCCTACGTTTGGTAAGGAATCATTGAAAGTTGTAACGAGGGGTATCCTTTCGCTGTTCTTATTTTTTATCTTCCGTTGCTGGAGTAGTTCCTCCCCAACGATAGGGTCAACCTTCCGTAACTCCCTCTCAATAAATTTTGAGCTATACCCTCTTCTCCTCAGTTGACGTTTCAAATGATCACGATTTTTCCAATAGTCCGATTGCCTTGTGCAGATTCGCCGTATACGGAGGCCTAAACTGACTGCTTATTTTCAGGCCTGTCAAGGGGTTGAAGTTCTCTTACAGTTTACTCACAAGGCCAGCAGAATAGCTGAGACAAATTTTACCAGAAATTAGTGTATTGATTCTGATTTTTTTCAGCTTCTTCCTGAGCACCAGGTGAGATGCCTATAGGTAATAAAGCAGAAATGAATTGGAAAAGATTAAACAAGAGCTTTAAATTTTGAAAAAATGTATTGATCATGAAAATGTCGTTTAACCCTTTGCCCGCATGACTTGCAAATTGAGCAGTTGAAAAAATTAATTTTTCCCAATATTTCAACAAAACCATATCATGTTACCCCTCATTGGAATGAGCTCATCGAGCTCGTTCCAATGAGGGGGTCACATGATATGGTTTTGTTGAATTTTTTTTAGAAAATTTAAAAAAAAACCAGTAATTAAAATAATAAATTTCATGTTATTGCACTGACAAATAAAAGTTTACGGATGGATGGAAAGGTGCACACAGCCATGCCGTAATAAGGCCAGATCCTACAAATCGTCATAAAATCCATTTCTTAACAATTACTCACCATTAACCCATAATATTCAATTTTTCCTTTAACTTTATAGAACAAACTTCCTGTTCCTTTGGAGTTAGCATGCAAAGCTGTCCTCAAGCTTACAACTGGCACACTGTCACTGCAAACAGAAATGTTTTTATTACTTGTTTAGGTAGCGACACAGAATACTACAACTTATTTTACAAAATTATTTTGTTTATTCCGAGCCTGGAAATAACAAGCAAACCATCGTTTAGGTTACGTCAATTGAAAAATATGTCAAATTAATGCAGAACAAGTTAGGATAAAACAACACAGCATAAATTAACTTCCTAATCCCACATGCTTTGCCAGTCAGATATGAAAATCTTTTGAAACAAACTTGACTCAGAGGTTGCACTAGCATCCACATATGACTAGAGTAGCATGCCATTTACATCTTAACAGAATTTCCTTCAAAATAGCTACAATTAATGCCTAAACTTTTTCCCTCTAGGTTACCATCATATTATATAGCGTAACCTGCTAATGGGGTTACGATGTTAGCACTTTATTTCTGGGCCTGCTTATCCGATTAGTGATTAACCGATGTTTGACGATCACATCTGACATAGGCCGATTTTAAGCCGATGGTTACTTGTGCTGAAATGGTTGGCCCATTTTTGTAACCGGCTAACCGTTGGGCATAACTGGATTTCAACCAGATATCTATTAATTTCAACAGCTGGTAATATTGCATTGTCTACAATGAAAAATCAATAAGGAATGGTGAGAAAACAGTTCAAAACACTGCCACCTGACTTTCTCAAAAAGTAAACAAACGAACACCAACAAAAGCCAATAGAAATTGGCGATGTGCAAACGATCGTTAACAATTAATATGACTGCAATGGTCCCACATAATAGTGATGATACATCCTGCATTGCCCGGTCACAAAACCAGGCCTTGCCATTTGAAAATCACAGGCACGTGGCATGCCGCACACCTGAAACAAAGTTTGCCTGTGCTATTTGTTCCCATGTGCGTGCATTTGAAGTGAGGGATGAATCCGATGATTAACATTGATATTGGTTAAGAATTTTCCAACCAGTTTGTTAATTGTAGTTAGGAATATTTAACTGTATTAGCAAACAGCCTCTTACCTCGAGTGGCTTGAATTTGATGTGAACATAGGGTGAATATGTACTCCTAATTTTTTGAGTATCTTTTTCTGTTCACTTCTAAAACAAATGTCACAAACAGTTCCACGTTTACATTTACCTATTCATCACAATGAAATTTCTGGCAGGAATATGTTGCAAGTCATGAAAGGGGTGTGGTAAGAAATCATTATATGCCTCATTGACCATGAGCCCCTCATTGTCTGACATTGACCACTGAAAAATGAATTTTAAAATGCAAGATTTTAAATTAGGTTTTTTATGACATACGTTCATACTTTTAAGAAGTTCAGCAAAATCAAAACATGTTTTTTCTGAAACGTGATGGTAAAGTACCAAACAGTCAATTTATTTTGGAAGCACCATTACTCACACTGAGGGATTTTTTCATCCTTATAATCTGCAATTAACAACACCTCATCAAAGGGAAGAATGTCAAATTACTCGGTAGAAGACAATGTTACACTGACAGACATGTGCTCACTGCTGCCCATGCAGAAAACAACCTGCAGTGCACTCAACTGTTGACAGTTTGTTACGAACATTTATCCGCAACTTGACAGCCCAAGCGACTGAAATAACTGTTCATTCAACATTCCAACACCTTAACCCTTTCATGTTACACTGACTACACATCATTGTAAATTGACAAATGTTTGGTAGCTTTGACAATGCTTGCGTCATCAAAAGAATTCTAACGTCTTGAGGTCAAGGACTATATATTTTCCCAATGCTATCCCATAAACTATAGGTATAGCCGTTATCCTGGTGACAGCTTTTCCAACTGGTTATGCCGATAACCGGTTGCAAACCGGTCATCCGACTAACTGTTTCAGCACTAATGGTTACTTGGAACATCATTTGATCAAAATTGTTTGTATTTATGTTTGATTCCTGATTTCATATAAGCAATATCAAGCTTGATAAGTTGCCACAATGATTGGCAGGAATCATGATTGGTCTTATCTCATTGATTGGTCTGATCTCACCCTTGATAGCTGCTCAAGACAACAGGTGAAACATGTCATGTGATGACTCTATGAAATACAACATCAGCAGAAACAAGTTAACCCTTTACCCAATGCAGTGACCAAAACCGGCCAGCGCTATTTGGTTGTGACTATCTGATACCGGCACTCACAATTGGTCGACTGTGTGCTCATCTAATCAGCAAGCAGATGACGGTCGCAAATCCTTATCGGTTAATCACAATATCCAATGACAGGGCTTGACAATTGGGGCAACCTATAGGACGGGTTACCTATAGTTTACGCAAAAAGATTTTGGGGAGACCTCTTTATAGGTTAAACAAAAAATAGTTTCATAATTGGAGATTTGATTGGAAGGTAATAACATAAGAAGACATGTAACAATGATAAAAGATAAATTATTATAAATCATAATGACTTTTATTTCTCAGCAAAAATCACATCCCCAAATCTGCCAATTATAATGGTTAACCAAGAGGTTAAGCCTTTACCTAACAAAATGGTAAAAATGCCTAGAAAATTAGCCTACATGTGGCTTACACAACCTCACACATCATGGCAATTTCTCAATAAATCCATACCAATATGGATATCATTGGAACCAGCTGAATCAGCTGGTTCCAATGATATCCATATTTGTATGCTTCTATTGAAAATTTGAGACAAAAGGTTTTAATCATGAAGTTCAAGATATTTGGGGGAAAGCTATGTGAGGTAAAGGGTCAACCCCAAAAATTGGGGCAAAAGATCAAAAGATTAATGAACATGTGATGGGGCAACCTTCAAATGGGTCCATCAAAATTCTGAATTGTCAAGCCCTGCAATGAGGTGCTGTGATGGGGTACTCTGTTGAAAAGAGCTTTGGGGCCCCATGCAACGGTGTTTTACATTAGAGTTCTCCATCTACTAAATTAATAACACCATGTTTTATAGTGGTTGAAAAGTAGATAACGATTTTAGAAAAACTAACAAATGAATTCCCGTTTAACCCTTTACCTAACCTGAAAAGCAGACGACACTTGCAAAAATAATTCTTGAATAACTAATCTTTTTAATTTTTTGTCTCAAAAACATAGGTTATGACCCCTCATTGGAATGAGCTCAATGAGCTCGTTCCAATGAGGGGTCATAACCTATGTTTTTGAGACAAAAAATGAAAAAAAATAACGAAAATTAATTAGCGATTTTTGAGGGGTTACAGGCCTTAATTTTACATTAATAACTACCGTAAAAACTTGTTCACATCTGCAGATGACTTGACAGTGTTTCTACACTATTGTTGGCTGCCTATACAGACAGCCAACAATGATGTAAAAACACTGTTAAACAAGAGGCCCCATGGGGACTGAAGAGCTCACCTTGAACAGAACAAGATATAAACAAGAGTCCAAGAATGAATCTACATTAAGCAATCCATCTCCATAGGATACATTGTCAATCCTTGAACCCCTCAGGCATGACAAAAATAGCCCAAGCATCATGCATTTTCTTCAGCTGATCATAATGTAAAAAGTGGAGCTCCCCTATGAAGCCCCTTCATACAACCTATGTGAATTAATCTTAGTTACACCCCACTAGAGGATACTGAATACAAAATTTCTAATTCTTCAGTTAAAGTTAAAATTCAGGCTCCCATAGGCATTCCAAATATTAACCCAGAGACCCGATTTGAACAATTTTGAATCTGATCTCCCTGGAGATGTACACAAAATACGAAAGGATTCTGACTGATGGATCTGAAGAAGATATTCAAAGAAATATTTCCTCATATTGCACTATGTTAAAATTCGGGCTCCAAAAGAGAGCCCAAATATTAACTCAGGGACCCAATTTGAACAAACTGGAATCTGCCCCCCCCCCCCCCCCCCCCCCCCCCCCCCCAAGATGTTGTATACCAAATATCAAAAGATTTCAACTGGTGGATCTGAAGAAGAAGATTTTTAAAGAACATTCCGCATGACATATTGCACTAAGTTAAAATTCAGGCTCCAACAGCAAGCCCAAATCCCAAAGGTAGCCCAAATATTAACCTTGGGACCTGATTTGAACAAATTTGAATCTTTCCCTGCTAGAGATGTTGTATACCAAACATGAAAGCATTCTGACGAGTGGATCTGAAGAAGATTTTTAAAGAAATTTTCTCATATTGCACTAAATTAAAATGCAGGATACCACAGAGAGCCCAAATATTAACCCAGGGACCCAATTTGAACACAAACTTGAATCTGACTCCCATAGAGATGTTGTAAACCAAATATGGAAGGATTCTCACTGGTAAATCTGAAGAAGATTTTTAAAAAATTTTCTCAGATTGCACTAAGTTAAAATTTGGGTTCCCATAGGGAGCCAATATTAACCTACGGAACCGATTTGAACAAATTTGAATCTGACCACACTAGCAGGGCACAAAATTTGATGCAAATGCTCATTCCGTTTGGGTGCCAGTTACGCAAATCAAAATCCACACGAATGGGCGTGCGGTTAATGTAATAAAAGTTGGAACAGCTACATCTTGAACGGCAGGGTCTGGCCAAGTCTGAATAATTTAGCCAAGCTTTCAACTTCAAGTCATCTTATTTCACATTTATCTTTTTCATCTTTTACTTACATTTATATTTTCATCTTTTACTGCGCGCAACACAAAAACTTACATATGTAAACTATGTACAAACTATATTGATGATCGATAAACGAAATATGTAATGGGGAATTCTTGGAAAATGATAAATTTAAAGTAATTTGATTATTTTTTATACTTACCAATGGCCCAGACTAGCTGGTACAAACTCAAAGTTATCAAGGGCGAAACACAAATTTTGAACCTCCCAATCCCCAAAATTGCTTGCAAAACCTAAAATTAAAAGTCCTATCTGGCCCTCCATACTTTTACTCTCCGCGCATGCACAGCCGTCAGGAAGTGACCGGAATCGGCGCCAACATCATTCTTTGTAGAAGAGAGTACTACATAATAACTCAGAGGGGAGGTATGAGTGCCCACTCATGGGAAGGCCATACCCATCTGGGCCATTGGTAAGTATAAAAAATATACAAATTACTTTAAATTTATCATATTTTTATATGTTGTTTTTTAAAAACAAATGGCCCAGACCAGCTGAATCGTAAAAAGGTGGAGGGCCAAGGACTTCAGAATTAGCAGACCAACATAGTTCCCAAGCCTGCAATCCGAGGTGAAATGAAATTTAAAAGGAATTACATGTATGTATGTATGTCTCTCTATACAGTAATAGAGAAGACATATCATAAATAAGGAGCCAAATTCAAGTAATTCCGTATTCTTAGCATGAATGACGATGCTAACTGGATGTAAAGAGTTCCCAATTTTTAAGGCTAGTCCGGACTAAGCCCTAAAAATTAGGATGGCGTATTTGAGAATGAGAGGTTAACCCCCACAAACATACGCCATATTCAATAATACACAAGCTGTATCCAAGATATAATCTACAGACAAAACAGCCTCACTCATAGCTACACACTTATCAAGCCGAGGAATCTAGTAGCGAACTACTCATTGGAGATCTCGGAACTAGACGTTGGGGCAAACCAGGGTAAAAAAATCACAAACGAAAGATCGTCAGAGAAAGGGTCATGGAGGATTGTAACCATAATTGGCGAGAGGGGGGTAAAATCTAAGAGGTCTTTGGGTGGCCTGTGTGATAAAGAGAAGCCTGGTTTTGAAGAGTACCTTGATGGCACCTTTGGGAGTCACTGTTATTCAAGCTGAGGTCGCGGTCCCTGGAGCTGAGGGGAAAAAGTGGGAAAATCAGTGAAAAGGAGTTGTAACGACACTGATCTAACCCCGCCTAGATCTTGCTGCGCAGGCACTCTCGGCGCGAACTCACTAAAATCCTCTGGTAACACCAGAGCAGACAGTGCAGCAAAACAGGCTTTAACAAAGCCTCTTACTGATTTTAAGATCCCTTTCAGTGATTTTAAGCCTCATATTAGTAGTTACATCAAATCTATGTGGCAGACGGAATGGGATGGGGCAACTAATAACAAGCTCCATCGCTTCTGACCAACTATTTCTGATCACTACCCATTCAGTAACCTTTGTAGAAAGGATCTTGTAGTTTTGACACAATGTCATATTGGTCATACACGATTTATGCATTCCTTTTTGTTAGAGGGCAATATGCGACAAGAGTGTGTTCCCTGCCAGCAGGTGATATCAGTGGAGCACATTCTTTTACATTGTACTGATTTTAAACTTGTTGGCCCCAAATGTTGTTGGGTTAGAGAGGGACCTCTCCCGCTCGCCAAGCCTCCCAACAAGAAAACTTCATTTCGGCTTGTGAAACGTAGCGGAGGAAGCCATGACTGAAGCCGACCCCGGCTGCAGACTAGATAGAGCATCCCGAGCGGTGGGTGGACGTATACTCCGGCTCATGCAAGTTTCTCATAACAACATTTGGCCCCCCCCCACACTATTAGACCTTGCGGAGCCTCCCACCAACAAACTTGCTGACTTCCTCCCTATTTCCGTCATCACTGGGTGAGCTTATTTATATTTACGTGCTCGCTCTACCCACATCTACACTTCCTTCAACCGCAACGGACTTACCCGGTGTCACGGCTCCCACGGACGGAGTAACCACTTCACCGGTCGAGCTAGCTGCTTGCAAGAGATTAAGAACACAAATTAGAGGCCTTATCCCTTATCCCTTGCATATCATGAGCACTGCAGCTAGCTCTATTTGCTCAACAGAGCGTGACAATGGTAGCACACTTGGATGGGTGTCACAATATCATCACCATGTTCATGTTCCTCTGAAATAAAAACTGAAATGAAAGTGTCAATGACACTGTAGCTCAACTTGTCAAGACAAAGACATGCATGTGTAGTATGTGACACAGCAATGACAAACATCTAGGTAATGACCTGATAACAAAGGTACATATAAAGTATTGTAACGGTCTGTACATAAATACTGACCGTTGCCTGTAACAAATGGAAAAGGTAAAGTATTGTAAAGGTGGGTAACAGACAGATGCTAAACTAGAAAAGAAAACTTTGAGTCCCAGAGTGGGTCTGACTGAACCCCAAAATAGTTGTTCTCATAGCACAGTGATAACAAAGGCATCCCAAAACACACTTGTTCCTGTCCCAAGGTGAAAACAAAGGTACCCAAGAAGTTTTGTGAAGATCAATTCATAAATACGAGCTGTATAGAACTTGTGACAAAAACCTGATTGGACCTAATTTTGGTACAAAATGGCCACTGGTAGCCATCTTGAATTTTGGACCGTACCCAGAAACACTCATTCTCGTCCCAAGGTGATAACAAAGGTACCCAAGAAGTTTTGTGAAGATCGGTTCATAAATACAGCCTCTACCCTGAGCCGTATTGACATGTGTGCTCACATTGTGTAAGTAGCACTGAATAAATCAAAGTTCATCTAATTTGCATAATTTCTGCATGAAAAAAAAACCCCTTACAATATGTGATGTATTCCATTTTACTAAACATTCATACAAAAATTTATTCAAATCAGAACTTTCATACAGAAGTTCTGTACAAAAGACTGATTGCACTAATTTTGGTACAAAATGGCTGCTGGTGGCCATCTTGAATTTCGGACCACACCCAAAAACACTCGCTCTCATCCCACGGTGATAACAAAGGTACCCAAGAAGTTTCGTAAAGATTGGTTCATAAATATGGCCTCTAGTCTGAGCTGTATAGAAGTTGTGTACAAAAAACTGATTAGACCTAACTTCGGTACAAAATGGCCACTGGCAGCCATCTTGAATTTTAGACCGTAACCAGAAACACTCGTTCTCGTCCCAAGGTGATAACAAAGGTACCCAAGACATTTCGTGAAGATGAGTTCATAAATATAGACTCTAGTCTGAGCCATATTGACTTGTGTACTTACTGTGTGTAAGTCGCACTGAAAAAATCAAAGTTCATCTAATTTGCATAATTTCTGCACGAGAAAAAAACCCGTATTATATGTAATGTATCCCATGGTACTAAACATTCACACAAAAAATTATTCAAATCAGCACTTTCATATGGAAGTTCTGTGCAAAAATCTGATTACACCTAATTTTGTACAAAATGGCTGCCATCGGCCATCTTGAATTTCGGACCGGACCCAAAAACACTCGTTCTCGTCCCACGGAGATACCAAAGGTACCCAAGAAGTTTCGTAAAGATCGGTTCATAAATACGGCCTCTAGCCCGAGCCGTATTGGCATTTGCACTTACAGTGCTGAAAGTAACACCAAAAACATCAAAATAACACTAAATAAATCAAAGTCAGTCTAATTTGCATAATTTACGCACGAGAAAAAAACCCGTATTATATGTGATGTATCCCATGGTACTAAACATTTATACAAAACTTTATTCAAATCAGAACTTTCATACAGAAGTTCTGTACAAAAAACTGATTTTTGCATCATCGGTACAAAATGGCCACTGGCAGCCATCTTGAATTTTGGACCACACCTAAAAACACTCGTTCCCGTCCCAGGGTCATAACAAAGGTACACAAGAAGTTTCGTAAAGATCGGTTCATAAATACGACCTCTAGCCCGAGCCATAGCCAATTGTTGACGTACGGACAGACAGCCAGACGGACAGACAGACGGACGGACAGACGGACGACGGGCCATGACAATAGCTCAAATTTGACTTCGTCAAAGTTGAGCTAAAAATGAATTATAACGTGGTGTGAGGCCTAAAGTCGATATCACTCCTCCAAACTCCACAACAAAATATATAATTAAGATACATGAATAATAGCAATCAAAATTAAATTCAAAATATTTTTTGGAAACTTTTTTTTTTAAAAATGCCCAAGTTCCCATAGGAAACATTAAAAGCCCAAGGGCATCCCGATAGAGCCTAAGTGTGGACAAAATCGAAATTTATTGAGCTACACTACCGGAATAAGAATCCATGTATCCTACAGTAATTCTACAGTAATAGAATACAAAATACTACCTATATATGAGGACGTTGTCAATGTAAACGTCAATGAAAAAAACGGAAACAAGACATCAGGCACACAAAAAGGTCCAAAGTCAGAAACCAATTTAATTGCAACCAGATGCAAAGCTAGATCCTCATGCGAAGAAAAAACGAAACATTGGATAGAAGATGCAAGACTAAACGATCTAGCACCCCTAGGATGAGGACGTAACCATGGGGAAAAAACAGAATAAATATTCTGTAATACATGTTAAACTCCCAAGAAATTTAATAAAAAATAGCCAAAAAGCTTAAGAGTTGAACAGGAAGGTGGAAGGATAGGGAAGGAATACTGAACAAACAGAGGAATAATCATTATCAAAAATGATGACGTCAGGCATATGTCCCGAAATTGGGAAACATAAAATAATTTTATAATTATTATAAAGTTACAGCCCTGAAGTCTAAAACCACCGTTGAACACTTCCATCATCCAATAACAGCCTTGGATCCACCAATTCTTGCATTGATTTGTGTCTGGCATCCTCAAAAAAGGAGATTTTAAAGCACAGATGTCAGTTCATTGTTGCTGACTTTAGGGCCAAACAAAGAATGATGTTTGCGCCAATTCCAGTCACTTCCTGACGGCTGCGCATGTGCTGAGAGTAAAAGTATGGAGGACCAGATAGGACTTTTATTTTTCGGTTTTGCAAGCAAATTTTGGGGATTGGGGGGGTTCAAAATTTGTGTTTGGACCTTAATAACTTTGAGTTAAGCACCAGCTAGTCTGGGCCATTGGTTTATAGTATAAAAATATCCCATTTCACAACACGAGCGCAATAAGGGAAGTAACTCTATTTCTACACAAAGACATTGATAACCGTGAAGTTCAAAAACGTATTCCCGTATTATTGTTTACTTCTTCTGAATTTTTTCCTCTTTGTTCGATTACGCTCAGTCGCTGATTAATGTGTTTTAGACCTGTTTTCAAATAATAACATGACTGATAAAAAGCCAAACAAGCTGAAAGAAACTGTAAACATAAAAACTTTCCAAAAGTGGCCTTTTAAAGATGATTTCAAAATCGTTTCAGAAGATGGTGACAGGAACATAACTGAACTTCAATGTACCATCTGTGCCGAACACATTTCTGAGATACGTCGGGAGGCACACAAACGTGGTGTCAAGGGTGTTATTCACATATACATATATTGAAAAAAATGACATAACAAATACTTTTTCATGACAATGAATCGGTTAACCAAGATTTTTTTGCATAACTGAACGATCGTTTAGCCATCCTGAAACAAGGTGAATGGTCAATCAGTTAGGGTCATTTCTGAAATTTTGTGTCCGGCCTTAAAGATGCTGTGCATCAAATATGAAAGCATTCTGACTGGTGGATCTTAAGAAGAAGATTTTTAAAAATTATCCCCCATATTGCATTAAGTTAAGATTTGGGCTTCCATAGGAAGCCCAAATATTAACCAAGGGACTTGGTTTGAACAATCTTGAATCTGATCCTTATAACAATAACTGGTGGTTCTGAAGAAGATTTTTAAAGAATATTCCCCATATTGCCCTAAGTTAAAAATTCAGGCTCTTCTATTTCAAGTCATTGTACCCACTGGTTTATGAGAAGATTTTTAAAATATTTTTGAGCATTTTCCCCCACCCCTTCCCTATGGAGCTGGGCAAGTTAAGTCAAACAAAAATGCAATACCCTTTGGGACCATCACTCACACAAACTTTCACTTGAATTGGCCCAGTGGTTTTGGAGAAGACCAAAACATGGTGTTGACGGACGGAGAGGGATTAGAAAAGCTCAGCTTGACTTTGTCAAGGTGAGCTAAAAATTGCATACTTCCCAGTCCTTTCAATAAGCTTCTCAAGAAAGAATACACTTGTAACAACATTTTTCATAGCCATATAAAAGAGGCAGTTTGTGGCTGTATAAGGCTTAAGGGTTAAATTTGGGTACTGCACAGTGTGCATAAACACCAAATATGTTGTGCCAGACAAGATCTTGGGGGGAAAAAGCATGATTGCTGCTGGGTGATCAGTTCTGGTGCCAGCAGTATTGTCTGATGTGAGATTGACCACATTCCTGAGTTACAAATGAAAATTGGCCTCAGCTATAAAACACAGCTGACATAGAATTTTTTTCCATTGGTTTTGCACCAGCAATTGACGATGTACTACAAGGGATGCAATTTAATAATTTTCACTGGCAAAATGGCTATTCAATTAATAGGAGTCCACTGTATCATACAGTTAAAACTAGAAGTCCTGTAATGAAATGCGCACAAATAGCACGTTGATATGCACGTTAATGTGCGCGTTATGGCCCAAGTAAAGCTATCAAATTATGTACATATGGCCTGTGCACAAGCAATGTTTCAGCCAATGGACCTCCGGGTAACCCGGAGGTCCATTGGCAGAAACATTGCATGTGTTTGCTATGAGTAACCAGGAGAACCTGCCGTGCTTTGGATGTCATTCCATATGGCAATTGCGCGTAATTCCAACGCGCAATTAGGCCTAGATAAGCGCACTATTCGTGACAGGACTTCTAGGTTTAACTGTAGTGTAAATTAATTCATCCATTAAGTTGACCCAATCACTAGAACAAACGTTGATAATAAATATTTGTGTAGATCACTGCTGCATTGGCTTATGGTTCTATATACATATCACAACCCTCAGATTTAAATTTTGCATAAATGATGAGGCCACCAATCAGTTATATAAATGAATTTCAATGCAATCAACTGGTTGGTTATGAAGTGAATATACGTGAGCATGATGAATTGTTAATGAATATTTTTGACAAGTGCAGTTTACAGCAGGAGGTGGAACTTCTGATAACCTGACAAAATGATAAATGGGCAAAATTCCTATAATGTATTGACCCTTTATCTAATGCACATGAAATCACAATATTTATTTTAATCATTTTTTTTCAAAATTTAAAAAAAAAATTTCAATAAAACCATATCATGCAACTCCCTCATTAGAACGAGCTCTTGCCAAAAAGAAAATTATTTTTTTTCAGCTGTTCAATTTGTAAATTACACAAGCAGATGCACCAAATTAATTGGATAAAGGCATGCCTTTGGAACTGTCTAATTTAGTGTTCAACCGATGATTTGAACTGGCCACCACAATCAGCCGATTGTGGGCAATCGACTCCTGGAACATTGGTTCAACCGACTGTTGACAAGCATTTTGTGATGATTCATTAACTGCATTTTATTATCTTCTGCAATTGTTCAACTGTTAATGTAAAATGATGTCAATGATCATGCTTGTCATTTTGAGGCAGGCGATTGCCCTGGGCTGCAGTCGATCGTCTGAGTTCAAAATTCTGATGACGGTAAACGTCCACCTTACCCCACTTTCTGTGGCCCATTAATTCAGTCGAAGACACCTCAAAATCGGCCGTCTCAAACAGCAATTTTCGTGGATTGAAGGAGGTAACGAAGTGCAATTTGTGAAGTTCATGGTGTGTCGTCGACACAGTCATCCAGACAGTGTTGAAACGATTAATGTCATTTGCATTTTTACTAATCGACTACTCGCTGGGTAGTAGTCGACGATTAATCAACTAGTTGGTTATGCAATGTCAGATGCTAAACTAAGCAAAAAATTCTACAAAACTGGTTTTTAACTAAATTCATTGGCTTGAGTGGCTTCCAAATTACGATACAATTAATGGGTCTAACTGCGCGACATTACAGAAGCCGATGTCTCCATGTCCTTACAACCAAACAACCGATGCTGAAAAAAACTAGAGTGATATCACGCATGCAGCCCGACTGTCCCAGGAATGGCAATGCTTAGACGCAAAATAGTCAAGAGCAATTTTTAGTTAACAGTTTACCTAACAAATCTGCCATATCTGCACTCATGATATACAAAATTTGCTATTCAAATTTTATTTTTTCATTTCTGTACTTCAAAACATACCTCATGACCTATTAATGGAACAAACTTGATAAGCTTGTTCCAATAAGGAGTAATAAGCCATGGTTAGAAGTAAATAAATGAAAGTGTCAATGACACTGTAGCTCAACTTGTCAAGACATGTACATGTATAGTATGTGACACAGCAATGACAAACATCTAGGTAATGACTTGATAACAAATGTACATATAAAGTATTGTAACGGTCTGTACATAAATACTGGCCGTAGCCTGTAACAAATGTATAGGTGAAGTATTGTAAAGGTGGGTGACAGTCAGATGCTAAATAGAAAAGAAATCTTTGAGTCCCAGAGTGGGTCTGACTGAACCCCAAAATATTTGTTCCCCAGTCCTCGGAATTAGGAAAATATTGCGACGGCACAACATTGCTGCCGCCAAAAATTCTGCGACAGCAAATTTTTATCAGCGACGGCACTTTTGAATCGAATTGTTGGATGACAGTATTATGACACTAAGTGAATAATAATCATTAATCAGAACAGCTGACTTCAAATGGACAAGAGATCACTGGCGGGTGGTCAGTTGGACAAGCTGTAGTTCGATTAAGTGATCAATTGATTGACTGGTTGTCCTAATTTTAGGGGCTGGTTGTAACTCCATCCATGCATTATCAGCCTATCGGTTTTGACAGTAACTGTTAGAGACAGAAATATTTGCATTGCGCATCAACCCGGGGCGAGTTGACTCTGACCCAATAAACACAACAAGAATTATTTTCCGACTCACACTTGTTTTGTGCTCAATGCGTTTATTTTTTTATTGAACCGATTGATTGTTTTCCAATTCAGTTTGTTTATTTATTTATTGATGTGTAAGGTCACATATTTATGCACAATGGCTAATCATGACCGTGACAGTTTTACAGGTGGAGGAAGCCGGAGTACGGTACCCGGAGAGAACCACCAAGCAACAACGAGCAGCTGCCAGCTCCCCAACATCGTAACTCGCGTTAGATTGGTTGGAGACATGCGCATCATCGACGTGCAGTACGCCTTAGTACACGTCGTCATCGTGCCCCCACGCGGGCAATAGAGATGAAGTGTCTTGCCCAAGGACACAACGCAGTTGCCGCAGGTGGGATTCGAACCGAGGACCTCTTGGTTTGCACCAGTTACGACTATAAAACATATGTTATGTAGGGTTGGATGATCAGTTCTGACGGACTTCAGGTGTTTGGGACAAGTAAAAAAATATTATGGCTGTCAATTTGTGATGACAAGAAAATGCTGCCGCCATGCCCCACGGCGGCGGCGTTTGCGAAAGCATTGCTGAATGCCGTCGCTAATTCCGAGGACTGGTTCTCATAGCACAGTGATAACAAAGGCACCCAAAAACACACTCATTCCTGTCCCAAGGTGAAAACAAAGGTACCCAAGAAGTTTCGTGAAGATCAGTTCATAAATACGAGCTGTATAGAAGTTGTGACAAAAAACTGATTGGACCTAATTTTGGTACAAAATGGCCACTGGCAGCCATCTTGAATTTTGGACCGCACTCAGAAACACTCGTTCTCGTCCCAAGGTGATAACAAAGGTACCCAAGAAGTTTCATGAAGATCGGTTGATAAATACAGCCTCTAGCCTGAGCAGTATTGACATGTGCACTTACAGTGTATAAGTAGCACTAAATAAATCAAAATTCATCTAATTTGCATAATTTCTGCACGAGAAAAAAAAACGTACTGTATGTGTTGTATTCCATTTTACTAAACATTCCTACAAAAATTTATTCAAATCAGAACTTTCATACAGAAGTTCTGTACAAAAGACTGATTGAACTAATTTTGGTACAAAATGGCCACTGGTGGCTATCTTGAATTTCGGACCACACCCAAAAACACTCGTTCTCATCCCACGGTGATAACAAAGGTCCCCAAGAAGTTTCGTAAAGATTGGTTCATAAATACCGCCTCTAGCCTGAGCCGTATAGAAGTTGTGTACAAAAAACTGATTAGACCTAATTTCGGTACGAAATGGCCACTGGCAGCCATCTTGAATTTTGGACTGCACTCAGAAACACTCGTTCTCATCCCAAGGTGATAACAGAGGTACCCAAGAAGTTTCGTGAAGATCGGTTGATAAATACAGCCTCTAGCCCGAGCCGTATTGACATGTGCACTTACAGTGTGTAAGTAGCACTGAAAAAATCAAAGTTCATCTAATTTGCATAATTTCTGCACGAGAAAAAAACCTGTATTATATGTGATGTATCCCATGGTACTAAACATTCACACAAAAAATTATTCAAGTCACCACTTTCATATGGAAGTTCTGTGCAAAAATCTGGCTGCCATCGGCCATCTTGAATCTCGGAGCGCACCAAAAAACACTTGTTCTCGTCCCACGGTGATACCAAAGGTACACAAGAAGTTTCGTAAAGATCGGTTTATAAATACGGCCTCTAGCCTGAGCCGTATTGGCATTTGCACTTACGTACGAGAAAAAACCCGTATTATATGTGATGTATCCCATGGTACTAAACATTCATACAAAAATTTATTCAAATCAGAACTTTCATATGGAAGTTCTGTACAAAAAACAGATTTCTGCATCGTCGGTACAAAATGGCGGCTGGCGGCCAACTTGAATTTTGGATCGGACCCAAAAACACTCGTTCTCGTCCCACAGTCATAACAAAGGTACCCAAGAAGTTTCGTAAAGATCGGTTCATAAATACGGCCTCTAGCCCGAGCCGTATTGAATTGTTGACGGACAGACGGACAACTGGCCATGGCATAAGCTCAAATTTGGCTTCGCCAAAGTTGCGCTAAAAATGAAAAAATCTGAGGTTTCAGAAAAATAATTTGTACTGTTGGCTTCAACTTGTGTAAGGTAAAGGATTAAAGATGCAAGACATAAAGCAATGTTGGGCTATATGAGTCAATTTTCTTTCTTGCATGTAATAACTCCCAATCCTTCAAAATGCATTTTGGGAATAATTGCCTTAGTGACAATTTGTGTGCGTGTGTGTTGTGTGTCAGTAGGAACCTATATTGAAACCTGGCCTGTATTACTAGCTGGAAAATACACGTATCAACTTTGGTTGAAATCAAATAATCCAAACTGGAGTTATCAGTCAGAAACCAATTGTTTACAGAGATGGATGGACCGACAGATGGACGGACGAAAGTCATGACTATAGCCCTGACTATAAACAGTCAGGCTAAAAATGCATTTTGTACCAAAGAAAAAATATTGCATGAATGGCCCTGGGGGGAGGGTGGGAGGGGTGGGGGAGAGTGGGGGTGTGTTAGGGGAGTCCATTTTTTTCCACATGTCAGTCTAAATCCTTCAGAATGCATTTTTAGCAGAGAAAAAAAAAATACTTAACTGGCACCATGGGTGTGGGGGGGTGGGTGGTGGTGTTTGTCTGGGTTTTTAACCACAAACATTAACCAAAAACCAAAACTGTAAAAAAGCATTTTTGATGAAAGAAAAAAAAAGTGCCTAATTGCCCCCCCTCCCCCCCCCCCCCCCAGGGGTGGGGGGTATGTGAGTTTAAAAAAAAGGTTCTGCATGTAGTGACTGTAAATAGTTCAAAATGCATATTCGAGGAAAGAAAAAAGAAAAATGCCTAATTGGGGGGTGTGGGGGGGGGGGGGGGGGGTGGGGGGGGGATAATTTCTGTCTGGATTTTTAACCACAAACTTTTAACCAAAACTGTAAAAAAAAGCATTTTTGACAAAAGGAAAAAAAAGGTTCTGCATGTAGTGACTGTAAATAGTTCAAAATGCATATTGGAGGAACTAAAAAAAAAAATGCCTAATTGGGGGGGGGGGGGGGGGGGGGGGGGGGGGGGGAGGGGGGTGATAATTTCTGTCTGGATTTAAAAGGTTCTGCATGTAGTGACTGTAAATAGTTCAAAATCTAAAAAAAAAAAAAAAAAAGCCTAATTGGGGAAGGGGGGGGAGGGGGGCAGTGGTGTTTGGGTTTTTAACCAAAACTGTAAACAAGCATTTTGACGAAAGAAAAAAAAGTGCCTAATTGGGGAAGGGGGGGGGGGGGGGGTGTACATAATGTTTAAAAAAAGGTTCCGCATGTAGTGACTGTGACTGTAAATAGAAAAGAAGAAAAAAAAAAGCCTAATGGAGGGGCCGGGGGGGGGGGGGGGGGGGCGGTAGTGGTGTTTGTCTGGGTTTTTAACCACAAACTTGGAGTCATCCTACCAAGCTACAATGAAATCCCTTCATAATTATGGCCTGTGGAATATTCTAAAGGTTTTCAGGCTTTGGACATCTGTTACCGTCACAGTTGCCCAAAGGGGGACGTTCTCATCTAGACATTATATGAAGTCAACCTATCAAGTTACAATGAAATCCCTCCATAAATATGATGTGTAGACTGTGCTAAAGGTTTTCGGGCTTTGGGCTCGGGCAGCCATCATGGCTGAATGATCGCAACCAAAAGGGGACATTCTCATCTGGGCATCATGTGGATTGATCCTACGAAGTTACAATGAAATCCCTTCATAAATATGACCTGTAGACTGTGCTGAAGGTTTTCGGGCTTCGGGCGCCTGAAGCCGTCACAGTTGCCCAATCACGTCCAAAAGGGGACTTTCTCATGTGTAGAAATTATATGAAGTCAACCTATGAAGTTACACTGAAATCCCCCCATAAATATGACCTGTAGACTGTGCTAAAGGTTTTCGGGTTTTGGGCTCGGGCAGTCGTGATGGTTGATAGATCACGTCCAAATGGGGAAATTCTCATGTTGACATCATACGGAGTAAGCGTATCAAGTTACAATGAAATCCGTCCATATTAAACATGACCTGCAGACTGTGCTAAAAGTTTTTGGGTTTCGGGCTTGGGCAGATCATGCCCAAACGAGGACGTTCTCATCTAGGCATTATACAGAGGCATTCTATGAAGTTGCAATGAAATCCCTTCATAAATACGACCTGTAGACTGTGCTAATGGTTTTCGGGTTTTGGGCTCGGGCAGCCATACCGGTTGACTGATCACGACCAAAAGGGGACATTCTCATGTAGACAAGACCTAAAACCTGCATATGAAATTTCGTGACGATCAGACAAGAAATACCGGGTATAGTCTGTACTTGAAGGTTGAATAAAAAACTTTAACCACAAACTTTAACCAAAACTCCAAATGTCAACTAAACAGGAATAAGAAAAAAACCCCCAAAAAAAACACTTGAACCTGCAGTAAAAAACTTTAACCAAACCTCTAAATGTTAACAGAAAAAGGCAGATGGACAGATGGACAGGCAGATGGATGGATGGACAAAAGTCATTACTATAGCCCTTATTGTAAATAGTCAAGCTAATAAATTGGTCTAATAATAAATCTTTGGTGTTCCAATATTCGGTTCTGTCAAATATTTTTAAGCAAAATTGAACTTTTCCCCAAAAATTCGCTTGTGTATTGTGGTCTAATAAGAAATTTCTGCACTTGGTCTCTCACGACAGATCCATTTTAGAGTGAAACGAATCGGTACATGGCCACAGTGGTCTCTCAAGACAGGTGGTCTCTCACGACAATGGTCTCTCAAGACAGGTTTTAATGTATACCTTTTGGCAACATTCCTATAATATGAGGACACAGGTTAGCAGTGTGAGTTGGGCAGAATTTAAAGGCCTGAAAGCAGGGGTGAATAAATTGGAAATTTTGCATAACCCCTGAATGGTTATGCAAAATAAGTTTGCACAACCCTTTCTGAATGAGACAACCCCTTCTTCACGAGTCGATAGAAACATGTTTTTCACCTTGGGTTAGAGCTGTGCAGTTATCTGAAAATTTGGATGGTTTCGGTTTTGTTATCAAAACTAACAATTACAGAAAACCTGTCATCCTGTTCTCCAAATTCAGTGTTGAAAGTTTCTGAGCTTATTGAATAATGAGAGAAACAACACAAATTTACCTTTATTTTGAAACGTTCGAGTTACGATACCCCTTTTTCAGAACAGCTACACTAATCAGTACTGGATTTGAGCATTGCATTTATCCAAAAAATGTGAATATAGGTGACAAAATTGACTTCTCAGGCATTGGGTTTTCAGTTGAGTTGAATAAAGTCTGAGTCATTAACTGGTAGAGTGCTGAATTATTTTTGGTCATCCGGATATGTCCATGTCTCTTTGCTTTGTTACAATTTATGGGAGAGTGCCTAGTGGCACTCTCCCATAAATTGTAACAAGGCAAATCCTCACAGACTAAATAATTTCATTTCAAAAATAATATGAAGTACATCCACAGATTATGAAGCCATTAAGTTGTGGCACATGCACTACAAAATAAAGCCCAAATATGGGCTTCCAGCACTCTACCAGTTAACAGTGTTAGAGACAATTCAAACTGGAATGTTTTACTATGACATACATATAATTTTACAACAGAATCAAGACAAGATATCATTTTCTTAAACTTGAGACTCTTGTGATAATTTATGCAAATACTTTGCACTTGGGAAATCAGAGTATATTACACACGTGCATTGCATGGAAATGGAGTCCCTTCCACCAATGACGGGTTCATCAATTAACGCTGTTGCACTGTAATCACAGTTTATTTATGTCAGAGACTTTTAGGATTAAATTAATGTTTCTGGACGGAATTTAACAATAATTCATCATCCAGCATCCACTTACTGCAGTTCCAGCAGTTGAGTAAATTACAGTTTCCCAAATATTCAGAATCACAAGGTCGCAAGTGATTGCTAACAGAGCTTTCAGTGCACGAGCGAAAAAGTGGTTGTCCAATTTAATTCTGCTTAACACGGTGATGAGTTTAACGCTTGCTCATCCAATTTGCTCACCTCTGTCTGAAAGGGTTAAATTCTAAAAGCAAACCTGCAAATAACCTCAAAATTGATGCCTGACAAAATATATTGTGTCGGACACAAACATTTACCAAAATATTAATAGTTTTTAAATGAAAATAATTAATTCCCATCACTACCATGCTATTAATATGTCCCTGTGTTGAAACATAGCCATCTTTGTGTGAAAGACTGGATGGGTGAGTGGAGCTTTGGACCTCAAAATCCAATAAACCCTCACTGACTAAGCACAGTCCCTAGATCTCACCATGTTTATATGAACTCAGGGATGTACAACTAGTGCATAGAACAGTGTCATGAAGCATGATTTGGAACATATATGCTATAAAAATTCTTCACAGGAAGGATCCCAGCATCACACTCTCTGAAAGACTTCTTACCACCTCAGACTTGTCTGAACTCGGAGACAATGTAGGTTGGAGGTGACAAGGAATCTTACAGAGAATTGGGGTTTAAGACTTGGGGAGGGCTTCCCTGAGAGAGGCGGTATGGAGTCTTATAGAGGCTATCTGACCGCCACCTACGGGATGGGAACATAGGGGACAGTGACATGCTGGTGCCAGTCACAATGTCAGTTACCTACATTTATATCACACATCTGGTCAACAATGACCGTGCCCAGATATCAATTTGCAGCCTTGGCTACGAGACACTGGCAAGTAATTGGATACAAACTAAATTTTGGTATCAGATAAGGGTACTGATCATCTTCCATTCTGGAAAATCTGTCCTTGTCACAACTGCAGTCAGATGTCAACAAGAAATATGAAAATTGAAAAAAGCAAACACCTACTTTATTTCTTTCAAATTCTCTTCTTGTATCCTTCTGAATATTTCTTTGTAGCTCATAGGAGTCTGAGAATTTTTCTCCAAGATCTGCAAAAAATAGTAATTGGGTTAGTTTTTGAGTTCAGATAGGTTAGGGCTGCACGATATTCAAAACAGAATACCGATATTCGTGTTCAAAAAAATACCACAGTATACCTGTATATCGAAAACTGTTCAGATATCTGAACATAAGTACCACACTCAAGACTTGAGGCATCACAATCGAGACGAATCAGCATGCCTTGATGATGCGGTTTCGAAAAACCTTTATCTACCTTATATGATAACAAAATTTATTATTTTAAATATTAATTTATCAAATTTTTCGAAAAATTTCTTCAAAACAATATCATGTTACCCCTCATTGGAACGAGCTCGTTCCAATGAGGGGGTCACACGATATTGTTTTGTAGTCATTTTTGAAAATTATTTTTTTTCCAACTGGAGAATTTTGTATATTACGTGAGCACATGCGGACGATTCCGTGGGTAAAGCGATAATATTATTCATTCGGAGCTACAGATAAAAAGCTAGAGACATCTTGGAAATTAAATTGTGGGTGAATAAATAATGACGATAAACCGATATTTTTTGTAATTACACCGGTATTCAATCGATATTGGTTTGAATACCGGTATATATCAGTTTATCGATATACCGTGCAGGCTAGAGCTGTAGGTTTTTAAATTTCTTGTTCGGTTTTGGTTTTTCAGGTGGAGTAAAACTTCGGTTCGGTTTTCGGTTTGTTCATGAGGCCAAGTAAAATTCAATAAAACTCATTCTTATGTCCGGAATCATAACTGAACGGTAGTGAAATTGAGTGAAACTCAATGAATGCCCAAAATAAGCTATATAATACATGAAGAATCAGGAAGGCCAATATAATAATTACCTAAATATACAGAACTTTTTAGTTTTATTGTGCTTGGCCATTTTTCGAGGTCTGACACCTACACGCAACTTGAGGAAAGCTGCAAACACAACTAAACTGAAATGTCGGAAATTCACAGAATGTAGCCTTCCCAGAGTAGTGAGAGTACCCAGACACTGCCATTGGCAGTGTCTGGGTACTCTCAATACTCTGGGATGGCTACATTCTGTAAATTTCTGCAGCAAGAGAGTATTTAATAAAAAAAAACAATGAAAGTGTCAATGACACTGTAGCTCAACTTGTCAAGACAAAGACATGTACATGTATAGTATGTGACACAGCAATGACAAACATCTAGGTAATGACCTGATAACAAAGGTACATATAAAGTATTGTAACAGTCTGTACATAAATACTGGCCATTGCCTGTAACAAATGTATAGGTAAAGTATTGTAAAGGTGGGTGACAGTCAGAAGCTAAAAAATCTTTGAGTCCTAGAGTGGGTCTGACTGAACCCTAAAATATTTGTTCTCATAGCACAGTGATAACAAAGGCACCCCAAAACACACTCATTCCTGCCCCAAGGTGAAAACAAAGGTACCCAAGAAGTTTCGTGAAGATCAGTTCACAAATATGAGCTGTGTAGAAGTTGTGACAAAAAACTGATTGGACCTAATTTCAGTACAAAATGGCCACTGGCAGCCATCTTGAATTTTGGACCGCATTCAGAAACACTCGTTCTCGTCCCAAGGTGATAACAAAGGTACCCAGGAAGTTTTGTGAAGATCGGTTCATAAATACAGCCTCTAGCCTGAGCCGTACTGACATGTGCACTTACAGTGTATAAGTAGCACTAAATAAATCAAAGTTCATCTAATTTGCATAATTTCTGCACGAGAAAAAACCCCGTACTATATGTGATGTATTCCATGTTACTAAACATTCATACAAAACTTTATTCAAATCAGAACTTTCATACAGAAGTTCTGTACAAAAGACTGATTGCACTAATTTTGGTACAAAATGGCTGCTGGTGGCCATCTTGAATTTCGGACCACACCCAAAAACAATCGTTCTCATCCCACGGTGATAACAAAGGTACCCAAGAAGTTTCGTAAAGATCGGTTCATAAATACGGCCTCTAGCCTGAGCCATATAGAAGTTGTGTACAAAAAACTGATTAGACCTAATTTCGGTACAAAATGGCCACTGGCAGCCATCTTGAATTTTGGACCGCACCCAGAAACACTCGTTCTCATCCCAAGGTGATAACAAAGGTACCCAAGACATTTCGTGAAGATCGGTTCATAAATACAGACTCTAGCCCGAGCCGTATTGACATGTGTACTTACTGTGTGTAAGTAGCACTGAAAAAATCAAAGTTCACACAACAAATTATTCAAATCAGCGCTTTCATATGGAAGTTCTGTGCAAAAATCTGATTGCACCAAATTTTGTACAAAATGGCTGCCATCGGCCATCTTGAATTTCGGACCGGACCCAAAAACACTCGTTCTCGTCCCACGGTGATAACAAAGGTACCCAAGGAGTTTCGTAAAGATCAGTTCATAAATACGGCCTCTAGCCCGAGCCGTATTGGCATTTGCACTTACAGTGCTGAAAGTAACACCAAAAAACATCAAAGTTAGTCTAATTTGCATAATTTACGCACGAGAAAAAAACCCGTATTATATGTGATGTATCCCATGGTACTAAACATTCATACAAAAAATTATTCAAATTAGAGCTTTCATATGAAAGTTCTGTACAAAAAACAGATTTCTGCATCGTCGGTACAAAATGGTGGCTGGCAGCCATCTTGAATTTCGGACTGCACCCAAAAACACTCGTTCTCGTCCCACGGTCATAACAGAGATACCCAAGAAGTTTCGTAAAGATCGGTTCATAAATACTGCCTCTTGCCCGAGCCATATCCAATTGTTGATGGACAGATGGACAGACGATCAGACGGACGACGGGCTATGGCATAAGCTCAAATTTGGCTTCGTCAAAGTTGAGCTAAAAAAACGTAGATTACGGGATGTCGACGGTTTCGGTTTTTTAAAAAAACTAAAAACCTCGGTTCGGTTTCGGTTAACCTACAGCTCTAGTGCAGGCCTAAGAAAGGTAACATACATGTAGATCAGGGCTTAAAATTCTTTCAAGAATTAGAAGCGATTCTCTTAACTCATTCTCGAAAGGAAAACAATGAGAATCAACTGACATTCTTATCCACTCATAACGCTGTTCCAAAATGCAAAGAAATCCAAGATGACTGCCATGGCAGCCAATGTGTGTGACTGACCATCACTCATCTACTCATCATACTAAAGAAGCAGGCTAAGTTTCAGGAAAATGTGACTAAAAGGTGTTCTGAAGACATCCAAGATGACTGTCATGACTGCCATTATGAGCAGCCACCCACTGCCAAAATAGGGCAATCCTACCGAGTTCATACATTACAGCCACAGTGGACTGGTTGTAATCCATGTGTGGGCAGTGATGTCCATGCATGCATTTAACAGGTAACAAAAATCATCAATAACAGGTACAGTAGAACCTGTCTCGAGAGACCGCCCAGGTTTTCTCAAGTCAGTGAATAACCAACCACAAAACTGGGAAATGGAGAAGAATAGATTTTTGAAATTACTTTGTATTTGTTCTTTTTTATGAAGTTTTTTGTAACAAATTGAAATGGACTATCTGTCACATTTCAGATATGTATGAAGCAATATCCTAATCTTTTCACAGGGGTCTTATAAAAACATCTCAATCTCTAATGAGTTATGTAACTGAATAGCAATTGAAACTCAATTAAGAGCTTTTAATACTTTTAATTACGTTAGTATAACCACAATGGATTTTCCAATTCCAGAACAGGTGAAAAGTTTTTGTCATGGTTTCAGTCTTTAAAGGTGCGGTCTCTCAAGACAGGTCCATTATGGCATAAAATACAAGTTGGTACCAGGTCACAGTGGTCTCTCAAGACAGGTGGTCTCTCAAGACAGGTGGTCTCCCATAGCAGGTCCATTATGGAGTAAAACCAATCGGTGCCTGGCAGATGTGGTCTCTCAAGACAGGTGGTCTCTCAAGACAGGTTTTACTGTAATAAAAATCATCATCAGCAAAATTTTAATTAATGAAGCACTGGGTTGTACGCGGCACTTCATTAATTAAATTTTTTAGGAACAATCCTATAATTTGTGTTTGCAATCTAATATTATTGTGTCCGTGGAAATACTGCCCACACGTGGAAAGAGACCAGTCCATGGCAGCCGTACTGTATTCGTCATACTGAATTATCCTGCCAAATTTCAAGAAAATTGGTTCATTTCAGGGCTTATATTTCGTCTAAATTTGTGAGAATCCATTTGGATTCTCGTGAAAATGGTTGCGAGAATCCATACCTACTATGAGTGTCCCAGGATTCCATGAGGCCACCATGGTTGAACCACTGTTGACATGTTAACCTTTTACCCAACACACCTTTTTAATTTTTAAAACTAAATTTGATAATTTTTAAACAATAAATAATAAATAAATGATAAAATAATTAAATGAACAATATTTACCTATAAAATCTTACAAATATGGCTGTCATTGGAACTGGCTCAATGAGCCGGTTCCAATGACAACCATATTTGTAAGATTTTATTGACAAAGTGTCAGGATATTTCAGGTCATGTTAGCCTTCTATTGGTTAAATTGTTGGTGCCGCCGTGTTAGTTAAAGGGTTAAATTGACTTAATTTTTTTCACGTGAATCCTAGCAGATGTGCAGCAAGAATCTACATGGATTCTCACCGGTTTTATTGCGCGAATCTTTGTGCGAATCGATTCTCGGATTCTCGTCGAAATGTAAGCCCTGCATTTTTGCAACCTGTAGCCTTTGCTGAAGAAATTCAAGATGGCTGAATTTTCCTAATCTTCAACATGATTTTGGGGACAAAGCTGGAAACAAAAGTGGAATTCTTCCAAGCATCTAGTTCATGGAAAAGTCCTGGTTTATCCACGACTTTTCCATGAGTCAGATGCTTGAAAACTTCCCCTTTTGTTCTCACTACCACATTACACATAACTATAAAAATTAAAATGAAAGTGTCAATGACACTGTTGGTTAACTTGACTGTGTGTTGTGTTTGATGAAAAGGATAATGTTCAATGTTTATGAAGAGATTATGATGTACGACAAGAATTGTGATAATTGAGAATATGTTAATTTCTTTTCCCTCTATGCTATGTTTTCAATAAAAAAATAATTTGAGGTGTAGACTATACTAAAGAAATGAGGGGTGAGTTAATATAACCCTCACAGTTAATGCATGTCAACCAAAGTTACCAAGTTACAGTGAATTTATTCCAAAAATGAGTCATCCTATCAAGTTAAAATGAAATCCCTTCATAAATACAGTCTGTAGACTGTGCTAAAAATTTTTGGGCCTGTGTAGCAATCATAGTACACCGATCACAAACAAAAGGGGACGTTCTCATCTAGACATTATACTGAGTCATCCTACCAAATTGCTAAGCTCTCACCCCAGTTTTGGTAGATAATACACTGTATGCAATTGTTGTGCTTATTTCGGTAATTATTACATCGCTTCAAAATAGACTACCTCCATTTCTTAATGGTTCTTGCTTCAAATGACAGTGGAATAAAAGGAACACATATCATATCATATCATATTTCTTGTGATTTTGATAACTATTATTGAAGTAAGTCATGATATACGAATCACTTTTATTGGTAACTCACTCACTCCAATGTTTTCACAATTTCGACTGTAGAGGTTCGTTTTTGACTTTGATTTTGCCCAAACATACAAACTGGGCGAAGTGAGCAGTGGCAAGGCAAGGCAAAGATATTGCCAACTTCACTTCGCCCTCTTGGCTGATCCCTGTGATGATTTCATCTCAGTCAAGACAGGCCTTTGACGTTTTTGAAGGGAGATGACTGCCTAATGGGATTTGAAAGTTTGCAATATTGCATTTTGAGATTTGTTGTGTACACAAAATACACATGGGAAAACGTGTTGATTATAACAACTGGGTATTAGGAATGCAGCGTTTACTCGACACTTGACAGTTTATACATGACAGACCTCAGCAGTACTGTGCAATTCCTTAAAGTAAGTTCAAATAGTATACAAACAATTCGCAATAAGTTTTAAAAAAAAACTTTCAATAGTTAGGCCTAAAAAAATAAATAATCTGTTTCTCAGGCCCTCCCGCATGGTCCTTTTGGCTGCCGTATGCTCTCTTTTTATAACCAATTTAAACTTTAAAAAAATAAAAATTAAATGGTTTATGTCTGATATTTTACCCAAGTTAAAAAAATTGATGAATTTGTCCCTTGAGTGAAAGAAGGCTTTGCAGTGCTTTAGCATTGCAAAGTCTTCTTGCACTCAAGGGATGAAATACACCACCACCCATGCTATTCTGTAGATTATGAGACCTAAAACTTGAACCAAGAACATGAACTTTTGAGGCAAAAAAGTAATTACTGAAATAAAAGTAAAATAAAAAACCGCTCGCCGCATGCAATTTCACAAATAATGGCCTGAGAAACAGAAGATCTACTTTGTGTGGCCTTACCTGCCATCCATTTAACAGGATATGTTTTATTTTAATTTCAGAATTTTATTGTTGACAAAAAAAACAGAAATGCCAATTAGCAGCATTATTTCTTGGGCATGTGACACTTTCAGAGGACGTGCCAGAAGTCGGCTAATTAACATAATTTACCTGTCATTTTTCCCATGTGAACTTTGAGGTTCCAAAAATCAATAAATTTTTTGTTCACCTCCAATCTAATTTTCTAGGTGCTGTACGCAGATGATTTGGGGTCAAAGATAATTTATATTACTTTTACACCATATATTGTCAGGTAACTTCCAATACCTGTTTGGTCAAATAGGAGTGAGTCCGAGGCTGTGCCCGGTTCATTAAATTTACTTATTTTATGATTCTTGAACCGCATGTGTGGATTCTTTCTTAAGACTTTTTAATTTTTCATATTCCTTCTGGTGGTGGTTCTGCAGATATCTTTTAAGGTATAAGAAATTTGCTACCACTATTTTGGGGTGATTAGTTGTCAATCTTCTTGAAGCAAGCATAAACAACACAGCGTTTACCTTTGGCCGGCATTTTATCCTTTGGCGTGTGGAACGCATGTGATTGAGAGGTCAGAAACTTACAAATTCTGGAAAATTTGTCGAAACTGAAAGTACCATTTTTTTGTTACGGCAACGGTTTGGTTTCGGTTTTGTAAAAAAAAAAACGAACCGAACCGAAAAAAATGGGAGATGTGTTCTTGCTTTTAATGCCTAGTAGACACTGCTAAACAACAAGAAATTCACTTAAGAGAGTGGCAGGGGAGGAGTGATATGCTCCTATTTTTAACTGCTTGTTTTTCAACAAAATTTATTAAAGAACCTAAAATGCATTCACAAGATTAAATTCTCAGTTTCAAAATAAAACACAGAAATGATGAGATGATGAATGGTTTTGCGTGCAGGGATGGTTTGGGGCAAGTCCTTTTCCACCCTCCTTTTGGTTTTTTGACACAGAAAAGGGCGGATTTAAATACTGGTGTCATTTTCACCAACTATCAGTGCCATTTTCGCTATAACACATTGAGCTAAGCATGGAAACTTTCAACGGTCAAGCACATTTTCTCAGACAAGAGATTCTGAGAGGTATGAATCACCTCACAATATCCAAATGGTCCCAACCTGGTGAATAGATACATTTTCATCACCCCCGCACATTTCAAGCCCACCCACCCCCCCCCCCCCCCCCCCCCCCCAAGGAACAATGAAAGTGTAACATTTCTCAAACCTTTTCCACGACGAGATGGTGTTTCCTCGAAAATATTTGAAAGATACATGTATACTATTCAAAAAAAGGATGGGATATCCAAACTGATGTCGATATATATTCGTAAAATGGTATTGGATACACGTGATTGGACACATCAATATGTTACCAGGGGAGCACGGTGGCTCAGTTGGTAGAGGTGCAGGCTGCAAGCCGAGAGGTCCTCGGTTCGAATCCCACCTGCGGCAACCGCATTGTGTCCTTGGGCAAGACACTTCATCTCCATTGCCCGCGTGGGGGCACGATGACGCTGTGTACTAAGGCGTACTGCACGTCGATGGTGCACATGTCTTCAACCAATCTAACCCTGCCTGTGCTGCAGTGCGGAGTTACGATGTTGGGGAGCTGGCAGCAGCTCGTCGTTGCTCGTGGTTCTCTTTGGGTACTCCGGCTTCCTCCACCCGTAAAACTGTCACGGTCATGATTAGCCATTGTGCATAAATATGTGACCTTAAACACCAATAAATAAATAAATAATATGTTACCAAGTTTAGTGCAGATCATGAATTTCACCGGCCCACAAAAACATTGGACAGGTTGTTTGCACGAGAGCTGTGTTAAGGTCTGTGAAGTAAGTTTTGAAAATTGCATTTGTACTGGACAGGCTTTTTCGGATTTCTTGTTGTTCTTTTCTTGGTATAAACTTGTTCATCAAGAGTTTCTGGTCGAAACGTAACTTTTGAGGTATGCAAAGACTGACACATGACGAACGTTTACGTGCGTTGACATGTTGGAAGCTGGAAACAGACAGGCTGCAGTGGCTCAAATTCTCAATGTTATTCAATTGGTGATTAACAGGTTGTGGTCATGCTACCGTCAGACAGGCAATGTTGATGACAGACATCGGTCAGGTCATCCAAGGACGACAACTGCTAACCAGGATCGTTTCATCCAAACCACAGCATTACATAACTGCCATCAAAGTGCCTCAGAAATTGGATAGCAGCTACACCAAGCGACAGATGTGTAAATCAGTGGTCAGACTATTCGAAATCGCCTACACAGCTGGAATTTGTAGGCTCGACGACCTCAATTAATTCCATGTTTGACTCAATGTCACATTGAAGCAAGGTGTAATTGGTGTGGAGCAGGACAGTGCTGGGACAATTGTCATGTTTTCCGATGAATTGAGGTTCACTCTCAACTTTCACGACAGGTGAAACAGAGTGTGACGGCGAAAGAACGAATGACAACATGACATAACCGTTAGGCAGCACAATCGTTTCGGTGGTGGATTCGTTATGGTGTGGAAAGGCATAACCATGACAAGCAGAACAACATTACATGTCATCCAAGGGTGTATCAGAGGACAATACTACTGTGACATGCGAGCAGCTCATGTGCTGCTATTTGCATGACATCACGGTCATTGATTCATTTTCCAACATGACAATGCAAGAGCACAGAGAGCCCATGTCGCTACAGAATTCCTCCAGGTGCAGAACATCACTACATTGCCTTGGCCAGCACTAAGTCCAGACCTTTCACCAATCGAGCATGTCTGGGATATGATTGGCAGGTGGCAGGTGTTTACGCCAATGCCAACAGCCCCCTACCAATAAAAAGGAACTTGCCGCAGCACTGCAGGAAAAGGGAATAACATCAGTCAAGCTGATATTGGACGTTTGGTGAGGAGTATGCTACATCGGATCCGCACATGCCACACAAATCAAGGAGGATTTACAAGGTATTGAGGTCTTGGACCTAATGTGGTAAATTATCTGACTGACCGTCCATGTCTTCTGCAGCTCAGTGCGTGGAATGTGTGCTTGTCTGGCACTCAACTATTGCTGAAATCATTCACCAGATGCCACAGTGCAATGCCTCAACTGTCTTTTTGATGAAAATATAAATTTATGCACCAACAGGCAACTTTTCTAGGAGAGCTAGTGGATAGAGGCAAAATAACAAGGAACTGACAAATACAACAAAACTGATTTGAATTGAAAAATTGACTAAAAACTGCTTTTATTTTCAAATTATTTTGATTAATTATGTATACAGCAGTCTAGCCAAAGCATATTTTATGGTAATTGAACATAGGTGGGCGAATAATACGCCTGTTATCAGTATACAGATACAATATAAGTATGAATAGTTATAAAAATGAGGAACCGGAATGGAGGTGGGGATGGCGGTGGAAATGTTTGACTGCTTTAACTTTGAAAATAATAAATGTTGGAATGACTGCTTCCCGGCCCAAAAATTTGACAGAACACCGTTTGAAAACCACCGAGAAAATAATCCGTATTTCCATTGGATAATCTCGCAGGATCAAAGGGACCGGTCGAGTGGTCATTCCCATATTCTTGCGCAATTATTTTATGACCTAGAGGGGGGTTCCGTAAATGAGAGAACTTGCAGAGTTACCTACTAGATGGGATTCAGCATGATTAAAATTAAAACTGGATCTGAAAAGGTGGAACCGATACGGCGTCGGGAACAGGCAACTAATGATAACTGATTCCCGGACGAAGTTTGTCGATTTCTTTTATGCATTAAACCTGCTGTTGCATAAATACAGATAGTTGCATTAATGAAACTATCTGGATATATATTTCTTCATATATCTCACTTTTATCAAATATCCCCTACTTTTTTTAATAGTATATACATGTAAATACCACTGTTGTGCACCTCTTTTAAAATATGGTCAATATAGAAGTGAATGGCTTGAGTCAGTTATATTTGCAAAGTTGCAAGCTTTGAAACAATTAATATGTGACATTTTGACCCCAAAATGTGACGTTTTGACAATTTTTAAATGTGACGTTTGGATCGGTTTCCCTCCTCACCACCCCCCCCTCCCCCCCCCCCCCAAGCATTTAATGCCAGGACACACACAGTGAATAAACAACAAGGTAAGTCCAAAGATGTAAAGTAAAAGCAGAGTTACCACCCTCTTAGATAATGTAATTTACAATAGGTATCCAGATGACGTTACAGATACATTGTACATGGTAAAATGTGCAAAAAACCTCTTCTTTAAACTTGTTTATTTTATAGGGGTTACATTATCTGAAAATGATGCATACAAGACAGTACCAAACAATCTTAATCAGAAAGTTAAGGAAAAAATTATTTTGAAGGTGCCTTCGGCAACCATTGCATTGGTGAACTCTGGTATTTATCTAATTTTCAAATTTCATCTGACTCGGAGGACTGCTGTTCACCATTTTGTCGTGGACTTAATTTAACACATGGTGCAAAGATTTAAGATCATGGCAGATAATAAGTAAGGTCTACTGGCATATTCAACAAAGTTTTATTTGAATTTTTTTACACAAAACTATGGCCTATTCTACCATTGATTCGAAAATTGAATGGATGGAATCTGAAGACTGAACCACAGTTAGTTGTGACTGCAACCACTTTTTTCACTGATAACAATGAAAGCACCACGCCAGTCCTGACCCTGTGTTACACATACAGTAGTCTATATAATAACAGACAAGTAATGAAAGCCTATTTTGCACTGACCGCTACCCACTTCCCAGTTCATTTGTGAATTCGTTCATTGAACAAAGATTCATCAACACAGTTTTCTTGTACAGCTATCCACAAGGTATTTAACTTCATGTTTATCATAAATTAATAATCAAATCATCATACTACAGCTTCTTTATTTGATAAAAAAAACTCTGTTCGACTTTTTTGTCTGCACACTCGACACCATTGGAACAACAATGATGACATAACGTTTCTAATGTCTAAAAATACCGTCTAAATATGACTGCAGAATACTGAAACGGCTCAAGCTCTTGTCATCTGCTTTACAGTGATAGCCCGTAAGCCGGTAAATTTTTAGACTGCAGTTGTATGTTTTATGCTATTTATGATAAGAAAAAGGAAGTACTTAGAAGTTGAACATGTCTGCAGCAGTATCTGCATGTGCGGAAAATGTGCAGCTAATGTTACGGTTAGTTCAAAGTTAAAAATTAAATAAATAAATAAAGTCTAGGCCTACCCCCATTTATACACCTCATTAGTGTTGCTTATTTTGTTCTCTCAGGTTATTTGACTTTGGAAATGTGCCACAATCTAGGGATGGCACCCAACATTCCCCCAATGTTGGCGTATGACCCCCACCGGGGGGTCTAGACAATTTATTTATTGGTGTTTAAGGTCACATATTTTTGCACAATGACTAATCATGCCCACAGCATGAGTATCAACTCAACACCAGGGGTGAGTGTTAATAAGCCATATTGCCCATTTTAGAGAGGGTTTACACCTCCCAAGAAGTGGTGACTGGGTCCTATTTTACCAGTAAAACAGAGCTTGTTTACCGCAGTGAATAGGCACTGCTTTACTTCCCGGGGTTCCGTGGGCAGGGGTCTGGAAATCCCCGGGCCGACCATGGTTTGGCCAGATGTGTATAATTTTTGTTTTAATTGGGAAAAAAGTCACAATAGGCTTATCCATGAATCTAGAGGCAAGAAAGCCAGTAACTGCGAGCTGCCAAGTTAACATAAACTACAGATTCTGAAGATACCTTCCAATAATATAACAATACCATGAGTTTGGAGGGTCTTGCCGGTCCGAGAGGAATGAATAAAGGCCTGAGGGTTTATTACCGACCCGAGAGTCGATGGCCGTTAATAAGGCAGAGGGCTGTTGATCTTCATCCACCTAGCGCTACATCTGAAAGTCTGTGCCTACAAGCTCCCTTCCCCTCCCATTCACCAGCTTCTAATTTTACATTTCACTCATCATGCAAGTAACAGGTAATTTTTGATGTAGCAAGTTCAAGTTAGGCAATTGAGAAGGAAGAACGTTTGCAGCAGCAAGTAGAAGGGGTCAAGGGGAATGGCGTTCCCCCAAAAGCATCACTGCCCTTGCCTCCCCACAGACTCCCAAACGCATGCACAAATGCTCACAGTGGGTTTTCTAGAAAGGTTTTTCTTTTTTTAAAAAAAATGTCTCCAGGAAAGATTTTTTGTCGAGACCCTGAGATATCTTAATCGTCCAAGTGCTTCATCTGAATAATATGTGCCTACAACAAGCCTCGCCGCTCCCAACCCATTCACTCCTCCCCACCCCGCTCCATGTTTCAACAAGCATACATGTAGTGGGCCTAATACACTAATATCAGGCCTGTACATTTGAGACGAATGATCGCTTCGTTCGCCTAAATTGTATTTTGGGCGAACAGCGAATCGTTCGCCTTGGCAATCGGTGAAAAAATGGATAGGAACAATGGTTCAGTTATTAACTTTCACCCTTATTGAATGCGTAAGTAACAATGTATAATATCTAAGGCATGGAATTTAGAAGCAACGAATCCCATCACTAGCAAATGAACTTTTCCTAAACACAAAAGCGAAACTTCAAAGAGATGTTACAACCAGCGTTTTATTCATTGTCTGTCACTGTGTAATCAACACGCTGACTTTCTAAAAACAGTACACAATAACAATACACTGACATGCAATTGACAACACCAGTGACCCCTTTCATCCAGAACAATCGTGTAATCTATATCTGTCTACAGAGAGAGACGTGTCGACACATTTTGCACGTGCGCCATTCAAGTTGATGTTCCCAGTTCCAATCCCTTGCTTATTCTACCCACTCGTGAGTCGGTGACCGACCAGTTACTGATTTGGTTTAAGGTATATAGGCAGCAACATGTCAGATAGTGTGTTAGAGAAGACTTTTAAAAAATGGTCATTTATTGACGAAGGGGACTTTGCGGTACTTGAAACAAATTCTGAGGGGCAGATCACAAATTTGCAATGCCTCATCTGTGCAAACAACCTAGCCGAAATACGGAAGGAGGTTCATAAGCGGGGTATTAAAGGCGTCAGCATAAGTGCCATTTTGCCGTATGCCGACGGTACTAGCAAAGTGCAAAAAGGGAATTTAATGCGCCACGTTCGATCCGGAGGCTTGCATGACTGGGCAAAACAGAAATTCGCAGTAAACTCAACTTCAAGAGGCAGCTATAGCCAAGCTGAAGCATCAACATCGAAAGAAAAAGTAATACAGTCTTAGTCATCTACAACAGATTTACCTGCCACACGTAGAATCGACGACATGTTGAATAAAAGTACACATGACTGTTACAGACACCTGTTTACTACGGCCCTGTGGTTAGTGTTACAAGAACATCCATTCAGAGCCTTTCCGAGCTTAGTGAATTTGCAAAAATTGAATGGTGTTAAATTTTTGGATGGCAAGGACTCTAGTCAGCGGTGTGTTGAATATGTTAATTTCATTGCAGGAGCATTAAGTGATGATATAGCAGAGATGTTGGCACGAGCTAACTTTTTTTCTGGCCTCATGGATGGTTCCCAAGCGCGTAAGACAGGGGCCGAAAAGGAACTTGTATATGTGAAAATTGTTGTCAACGGAAACCCCATAGAACTGCTGTTACAGTGTCATCATATGCCCGAATTGGGAGGGGAAGGAGCGTCTGCATTGAAAAATGCCTTTGATAAACCTTTTTCTCTTACATATCACATGAATTCAGATAAGTTCTCCAAGCAATTAATAGCAATATGTACTGACGGGGCTAGTGTAAACCTTGGTCGTTTGAATGGGGCCTGCACAAAAATAAAAGAAACAAGAGATTGGTTACTCATCATACACTGCTCTAACCATCGCCTGGAGCTAGCAATTAAGGATGCGTTCTCTGCAGACAAAGCGTTTGAAGAAATTGATGACGTTATGTGCAGCATCTACTATCTCTTCAGAAAAAGTGGAAAAGCTAAGCGTATTTTGCATTCTCTGGCTTGCACGCTTGGTGTCAAATGCATATCGTTTGTTAAAGCAAGTGGTACCCGCTTCCAAAACCATAAGTATCGCGCCATCAGAGCAATGATCATTAATTTTGTGCCTCTTTTTTTATACCTGGAGAATATGATCGAATTACCAAATGAGTGCAAAGCGGAAACCAGTGCCAAGCTCAAAGGTTACCTAAACAAGATCACGTCGTATCAGTTTTTGGCTTCCCTACACTTCTACCAGCAGGTCCTGAGAGAAACAACACATTTGTCTTGCACTATGCAAACTCAGTCGGCCCTTGTGACAGACGTTATAGATGCAATCTCAAATGCAAAAGATAAATTGTGCAAAATTTCTGACGAGTCTACGGACTTACCATTTGATTCCATAGAGTCCAAGGACAGCGACAATGTTACTGTCTCAGCGAAGGCTACCAATTTGCCTGTGACATTAGCATTCAAAGACAAACACAAGCTCACTGTGAAACAACAGAAAGTTGCCGACAAGTGTACAACTATTGTTCATCACGACTTTGAACTAAAACATGTAGCCAGGGGTAAGGCAGCAGTTACCAGGATAAAAGATAAACTCTTACCTGCAATTTCATCCAAGATCAGTAAAAGATTTCAGCAGTTCACTGAACCAGATAATATATATGACGCCTTGTTGATAGCAGATCATACATGCTGGGACTTTGATGATAAAGATTTTGGAATGGAGAAAATTAGGGCTTTGAGTCGACACTTTGATTTTCTTTTAAGATCCCACAAATTCAATGTTGCGCGGGCGTGTTGTGAATTTAGGGAGCTTAAGCGTTTGGTTGAAAAGAAATACAGAAACTTTAAGAACAAAATAAATGTATGGAAATCAATTTTCACCCACCACATGCACACATTTCCACATATCTTGTTGCTCATTGAGTTGTGCCTTGTGGTCCCAATATCTTCTGCCACGGTAGAACGAGGGTTCAGTGTCACAAGGAGAATTTTATGTGATTCAAGAATTTCGTTGGGGAAGGACATTTTGGATGACTTGCTGTTACTTAGAGTGAATGTACCCACAATGAGGCTGTTGGATCCTGGGTATGATGATCGGCTGATAAACAAAGCTATTGACAAATACTTACGTGAAACAAAATCTGGATCACGGTACCACCACACAACGCAAAAATCTCATAAATCGGACAAGGAAGTACCACTTCATAGTGTAGCCGCCACAGAGACAACTTCGCCAGGATTTTTGCCCACGTCATTTCATGATATTTTGAGAACTGACATTGATGATATTGATGTCTCTTTACTCCCAATTTCGGAATCGGAAAGTGATTTAGACTTGGAGAATGACAGTGACTTTAATGCAAGCTGTGATGATAAAATGGAACTTGGGGAATCGGGTGCGTGTGCGTCGGCTTTCGCTGTGTGAAGAGTTCATGACTGAAGACAAGTCTAGATTTAAGCTGCCTGCCATCTGTAAAATGGGGTCCACAGGAGTCAAGTGGGTGAATTTAATGCTGCTATCCTGTACTGCAAGTTAGCAACATTAAAGTCACCCACAGTATTCCTTACACTGATTGAATCAATAATTTTAATCCCAAGCAAAAGGCAGTGTTCTGATGTCACCTGTTGTGCGCTGTATTTTATAGATGACAGGCAGCTTATATACAGGCTTGACCATAGGCGAACGAGGCAGGTGGGGTGGCTGGGGGGTGGGGGGTGGGCTACAGACCCCTCTTCTCCCCCAAATTCCCAAATTTGATGTCAGCCCCCCCCCCCCCCCCCCCCCCCCCCCCAAGATAAACTAAACTTTATCCTGTATACTGTACAGTACACCTATGGGCTTGACTGAAGAGCATTAGCGTGTTAGATTGTAGTACTAATCAAAGATTAGATATACTGAAACAGGTCGCCAAAATTACAGTAGCGACTACAAACGCAAATCTACTGGGTTTATGGTCACTGATGTAATTTTGGTGGCGTTTGTTGAATGATCAGTTGTTAATTGTTAATGATAATCTATCATGTTATCGCACTCCCTTTATTTTTGACGAAAGTATTGTAAATGTCAGGTTGAGCATAAGGCTGGTGGAATGTGGGGGGTGGGGCAATTGCCCCTTCTGTCCTTATAATTATCGACGGGGGCTAGCGGGGGCAAAAGTGCCTTGAAATCAGCCCAAAAGCTACAAGAAAGCACCATTCGAGGACTCCACCAAAAATTTTTTCGGGAGAGAGGCCCCCCCCCCCCCTCTTAAATGACTCGTGCTTTTGGCACTCATGCAGATGTCTTCGGCAAAACGTCACCGAAGGACATTATAGAGCAGGTCCGGTCGTGGCAGATGCCTTAACCTGCTTCATAGTGCCTGTCGGTGACGTTTTTGCTTCCTCTGCCCTTTGATGTTTCCATCGGCCCTGTTGAGTATACTGAACTTCAGAGAAATTAGCAAGACTGCTCGATGTTTATTTTGTTAAGTGTGTTCCTGAAAATATTCTTCTTAGTTTAGACCAGAAAACATCTGGTGGCATTTAATTTTAATTATCATTCAGAGAGAGAGGGAGAGATAAAGATGGGAGTGGAGGTGTCTTTCTCTAAGATTGGGTGCCGGTGGGGTGTGACTGGTCCATTTGGAGGAGGAATCTCTCTTCTCTCCACCCCCCCCCCCTCCAGAGAATGTCTCTGGAGAGGGAGGGGAGAGAAGAGAGATCCCCCCTCTCTCTCTTTCTCTGAGAAAGAGAGGGGGAGAGAGACTATTCATTCACACCCCCTCTCCGCTTCTTTTTTCTACACAAAACTCATATGGGCTATCGAATGGTGAAACAAAACATTTTTTTATTAAAATTCATTGATCATGATAATCCTTTTGTGTAAGTGTTGATTTTCTTGAAAAGCTATTGTCAGTCACTGTGTAATCGACGCGTTACTTAACTGAAAATTAAATAGCTGGAATGCATAACACAACTGCACTGGTATAATCGTTTGATCCTGTCTGCAGGTGACGAGTGTGGAGTCGACAAGCTTTGTGTGTGTCAAGTGTACACAGAGTATTTCATTTAGTAACGCCTTAATTCTTTGAAGTTGGGGAGACTGACTTGTCAATCAACCGAATTCCACAGAATCAAGGCGTTTCTCTAAACAAACTTGTTACATTGGGCAGGACAGATGCAAAGTGTGACAGGAAGAGCAGGGAATATCATTGGATAAACTGTTGCCACTACACTTCGGTCAAGGCCTGATGGTGATATTTTTCGCGCTATTAAATGCGTAGGAGCAAACTGGAGCACCATCGAATTCCTTTAACCCTATAACATTAATGCTATCCTTCCAATCTACATATAAGTAATTCGGTCCGTTTATTAATGTGATCATATGGTATAAAAATCCCAACCATTTATTTTCATCACTGCTGCTATTGGTGGGTGATACTGTGTATAACATAATATGAATGACGAAAAATCGGAAAATATAACCTCTATGACAGTCCGGGCCGTTTTCGAGCAAACTCACGAAGCAAGCGGGGAAACGCCTTGGTATAGACAAGGTAAGAGCATTCTTTAACGTGTTGCTATATCATTATATTTTGGTACCATCGACGTTTCAAAGCGATATGGATAGATGTTCGTTTTTAATAATTTGATCTGAAAATAACAGCATCTGATACGCAAATTCTCGCGCAAATAACGCTAAACGATAAGGCGAACGATCGTTCATTTTGGGTAATTTCAGGCGAACGAAACGATCGTTTGCCCGAATGATTTTCGGCCAAACGACGGATCGTTCGCCATCATGTTTGAAATGTACAGGCCTGCACTATTATGATTAATGTTGTTCAGCATTAAATTTAAATGTTGTCAATGTCACGATTCCTAGCTGGCATTGTAAAAAAGAGATGCAATAGAATTTCCTTTTTTATACAGGCCATGAGATCACTCTCACCCCTCCCTGTCTGTCCTATAGCCCATAGCCTAGGTCTAATACCCTTTCACCCCTGCCAATACATATTCCTTTCAAAGCTTCCTGCATTTTCAACTTCTGACAACACAGTAGCGCTGTCTTAAATTAACCACCAGTTTTTTTTATCAAAGTTTGGACAAGTTGGTTGTGCCTTGACAATAAATAGAACTCGAGGACAGGGGTGCAACAATTGTTTTGCAGGGAAGACTCTTACATTATAGCCCACATCCATTATTCTTCTGTTCTGTCATCTGCAGCACAAGAACAACGCAGTGCGTAATTTCGCTTTCCGGATTAATTTTTGTACAGCCTAGCAACGAAACTAGAAGGGTCACGTCATCATTGTTGTTCCAATGGTGTCAAGTCGCGGGCAAAAAAGTCGAACGGAGAGTTTTTTTTATCAAATAAAGATGCCGTAGTATGATGATTTGATTATTAATTTATGATAAACATGAAGTTAAATACCTTGTGGATAGCTGTACAAGAAATCTGTGTTGATGAATCTTTGTTCAATGAACGAATTCACAAATGAACTGGGAAGGGGGTATAGCTCAGGGCAAAATAGGCTTTCATTACTTGTCTATTATTATATAGACTACTGTATGAGTAACACGAGCTCAGGACAGACGTGGTGCTTTCATTGTTATCAATATCAGTGGAAAAAGTGGTTGCAGCCACAACTTCCAGTAACTGTGACTGAACGAAGTGCGTGAGCGTCACGTTCCGAAACAGCCAAACAGAAGACAAATAATTGAAAGCATTGCAATCACTGTGAATGACATATGAAACATATCCATATAAAGTTTATGGCGAATGTATAATACATATGTTTTCTTTTTCACTGGGAGTGGGACACGATATTTCCACTGTTTACTGTCAAATCATCAGACGATCCTTCATTCAATCAAACAGTTGTTTACAGAATATATGTGGGTTTTTCCCTTACAATTTTCGCCGCTTCCGACCATGTTCTTCCTTTCTTTTTCTTCGATAATTTATCCTTGGTATTATCCGATTGCATGTTTTGGAGACATATGTGGAGTTTTGCAGAAAATTTGAAAATAAATCATAAAATAAATCACTCATGACAATACCAAAAAACAGAAAGCGCCATTTTGAAATGAAACCTGCTGGGGTCAAGGTTACTTCTGTATGGTACACTCGACGTCCAAAGGAGTATTCCCACGATCGGGATGAGCCGTTGCACAGAAACACCACTCGTCAGGGATTTTTTTGGGATTGCAAAAATGAACCAAGAGAAAAAGTTTGATAAAATGAATCACTCATGACAATACCGAAAGAACCCAAAAAGCGTCATTCTGCCTAAATGAAATTGCTCGCCAGCACCGCATCACCCAAAACAGAAGTGGAAAATTTACACCGGGAGATGTTCCGACCCCGAAACAACAACCTCGAGACGTTTTGGTCCTGTACGCTTCGGCCTTCTCGTATAAACGTTCTGGACAAAATTCAGAGTTCTGATTAGACAGATAAGAAACACTTAACCGACGTTTGATAATAAATAAAAAAAAAATTAAAAAAAAGAACTGATATTAAGGTGAAATTCAAACTTGTAAAAGAAGGTCGATGTCGTCAATTTCCATTGTTATAACGACTGATGACGCAAGGAACGGTCGATTTGCACCACCGATTTGCACCACGGTCGATTTGCACCATCGGGCGGTCGATTTGCACCATCGAAAAGGTAGATTTGCATCATCGGAAAAGTCGATTTGCTCATCGGAAAAGTCGATTTGCACCATTGGTTCGGTCAATTTGCACCATCGAAAAAGTCGATTTGCACCATTCATAAATACGGGTACTCGGCATGAAAAATGACATTTGATAAGGATATTTGTATTCTATATCTACAAAAATCATTACCAAATTTAATTTTTCAGGAATCAGCTGTAATAAACTGTTACGCCTGTGTGTCCCTAGCCATTAAACACATTATCATTCTTTGGGTCCAAGTTTGGACTACTTGGGCAAAATTCCTTATTGAAGATAAGACTAAGGGGGGTGTGTGGGGGGGGGGGGGATAAAGATAAGAAACACCATTCTTTTTCATTCAACTCTTATATTTTATTAAAGCACTTGGTAGCACAGTTACAGTTACAAAAGTAGAAAACGAACAGAATAAAAACTTCAACAAACGTTACAAACTAACTAGCAAAAAGATTTTTTAAAAAGACACACTGAGTCACATCACAAGTCAAAATCGCCTAATTGAGCGAAAGTGGAACAAAAAAATGCTTACATTTTAAGGCGCAGTTACAGAGGTTTCTCAATTAACCTAGTCAAGACTTTTTTTATTCCATTTCCCCTCAATTAATAATGCAAGCACTTGCCGCAATTTCTAAGAAGCTCATGTCGGGTGAATTTCTGAGAAATAGTGACGAGTGTTGGCATTATTAATTGAGCGAAAGTGGAACAAAAGAAAAATACTAAAATTACTGAAAACATATTTTTTTAGCTGCCTAAAAACAAGATATTTTTCTCACAATTTACCTCATTAGCACACAGTTACGTGGAGGTTTCTCAATTAACCTAGTCAAGACTTTTTTGTTCCATTTCCCCTCAATTAATAATGCAAGCACTTGCCGCAATTTCTAAGAAGCTCATGTCGGATGAATTTCTGAGAAACAGTGGCGAGTGTTGGCATTATTAATTGAGCGAAAGTAGAACAAAAGAAAAATACTAAAACTACTGAAAACTTATTTTTTTAGCTGCCTAAAACAAGATATTTTTCTCACAATTTATCTTCTGAGTGGTCCACTAACTGTGCACACTGACGAAGATATTCTGACGTGCTAATTTCTCGCTGTTCGTTATCATAAGCATCCCACAATGCAATTAGTGTCTGATGTATTATTTGAGTGCTCTTTTTCTGATGACGGCAGAGCTTTTTTGGGGAGACCAAACGAACTTGAAGTGGGAGCAGTTCTGATTCTTTGTGAAGCAAATTGAAAAGTTTATACATGTTCAGTGAATTTGTTTTGGCCCGAGTATTAATGGAATGATGCCACCCCTCTGCATCATTGTTAGTACGTATAGGTCGTCTGAAGGTTGACCAAGATGAAGGAGGACACTTTTCTGAGCACACCCAATTCTTTTCAATATATGCAACTAACTTATGAAGCTTTTCCGAAGATTGCGATGTTGGGCACCGGGCCTTCAGGAATGTGAAGGCATCTAATATGTGATTGTGTGGCAAATGTGAAAGCGCCATCAACTGGCGCACATAATCTCTCACTGGTAGTTGGTGCACATATGCTGACTGAAGTCCAAATTTCTTCACTTTCCTGTATACAGCCTCGCTCCAGTGAACCCAGCAGCCATGAATGGCAACTTCGGGTAATACCTCATGTATGGCAGACCACATTGCCCTCTCAATATCTAAAACACATTCCTGTACTGCAGGTTCAGGTACAAAGTTTAAAATTTCACGTAGTACTGCTACGTAGTCTTTTGTCTTACGGCGTGACATGTATGCATAACACAAAGGTACTTGTTGCATAGAGTCTCCACTCTTATGAAGCTGTGTACACTAAACAGCTGTATGAAGGGCTCCCTTGCTACCTTAAAAGTTCCGTCCATAAACCAGATTTTTGAGTTTTCCATGTGTTTTAGTTGTAGGTCAGTGGCTAGAATTATGTGCCGCTGATCGTCCACTTGAATGTCTTTTTTAAGAAAACCGCCAGGTCTAAAGGACTCTTCCAGTATGAAGTCAAGGTCCTTTGGATGTTTCGGCCGAAGTTTTTCCCTGGCTCTATTTGCAGAACGTGCAAGCTGATCTAATTTTGGCAACGGCACATCATCATTTGCCACAGTGTCTAGTGCATGCCTCGCAAGAACCCCCGAAGAAATAAATATATCGTCTCTTGCTGCCTTCTCGACCATGGCTCTCGCTGAGCGTGTGATAGTTGCACCTGGGTCACCAGGGTCACCAGGATGCGTATGACGTGTCGGGCCACTGTTGAAAACATTAGAGCTGGGCTGTGTGACGGTAGCATAACAATTTTTGCCCTGCTGCTACAAATCCATGTGGTTGTTACATTAGTCTTTCGTTTAAACGTGTACATGTACCCTTGTGAATCTACTAAAATGTCAGTACACCTCTTGGACCCTCCCTTGACGATTTGGTATGTTGTTACCTGGTCATTAAGTATAGTGTCTGGAATGGGTTCTTCCTCAAGTGACTTTTCTATCGCCGGTAGGGGATGATCCACGGGATTAATCACGTCGAATGACCTCTCTTGCGATGTTGAATCTATTTCCATTTTTGATTCATCTGATACTTGACCTGACTTTAGACATTCTGAGCATACCCATGTTATTATGGTACCATCGCGCTGCTGTTTCGTCATCTTTCTATATTCATCTCTGGACATACCAGTGCCACAAATCCCGTGTCTCCATTTATTGCAAGAGTCACACTCTAGGGCATCTTGTCGCCTCCGTACCTCTTTATTACAACTTGAGCATGGGTTCTCAGTGAGCTCGTCCATCTTCAACTGATGAAGTTGAATGAATGAATGAAAGGTTTTAGCGCGCCGAAGGCGCGCAGGGACGATGCGGGATTTACAAATCCCTTGCGACCCGGTTAATCTTATTTTATTTCACTTGGATCACACAGGCTTAGCTTTCCTATCGCCCAAAATGGAGTCTGAGGTGGGTATGCACGCGGTTAGAATACCCGGCAGTTTACGTTGGAGTGTTAGATGGTCAATACTCAATCCCTCAACGTCTTTAAAACTATTAGAGAGTGGGCTCTGTTCGGTTCCAGTTCGGCGATGGTAGAGGTTTGAGTCCCACCATGGTGGCGAGCCAGAATGTAATGTTGTGCGATGGAAAGTTTAAGGGAAGAAGAGAAAAGAAAACCAAACAGCAACGCCGGTTTGGTAGCGGCCCCGGTATATGACCATAGCGGTTACAAAAAAGAAGTGGAGAAAGCTCAAAAATTTAGTTTGAAAAACCGGGAGTCATCCATCTAGCCTTCTGAGAGATAGGATGCCGTATGTGATTTTGAGGTATCTGGTTATCCCTCGGGAATTCCAAATGACCTCCTCCACCACCCCCACCCCCACCCCAAAAAAGCACCGTCTCACTGACACACACCCTTAAAAGGGCTGTTAAATCTTTATTCGAATGTTTATTTATATAAAATGTACACTCGTCCCCAGCCAGACAAGCTTATTTCAATCCTTGCCTAGTGTTTGGTGGTTTCTTGTATATGTTGCAGAAATGTAGGTTGCACCAATTCCTCCTACGCTTTGTCTACCATTTCCATGCGTCTTCTTGATAAGAGTGTTGAAAGAAAATTTGAGAATGTTCAATTAGAAAAGTTATAGGTAGAGAGAAAGATAGGTATCCGCTATTGTATATTGTGCCTGCTGTGTGATTGTTGCTAAGGGGTGTGTTTCTTCGGAGCCCACTCCCCACACGCAGAGTTGCGAGGCAATCCTCACAGACTCAATCCTAAAGATCTCAATGAGTAGCGAGGCAATCCTCACTGACTCCACGCAGTTTAATTCTATTGAGTAATTTTAATTTACTGTGGATTATTTTGTTTTTCTGTTTAGGGTTCGGTGTTCGTTCAGCTTCACCATTGATTCACTATCCTGGAGTATGTGGAGGGTTTTGGTATATAGATCTTATATATAGATCTTATTAAACGCATTTCAATCGCGCTTCAGCAGAGTTGCGAGGCAGTCCTCACAGACTCTCTCCTAAAGTTCCCAATGAGTAGTGAGGCAATCCTCACTGACTCCACACAATTTAGTTATATTGTATAATTTTTATTTTATTTTATTTTATTATTATTTTTTTTTATTTTCTGGAAACTTATTTTGTTTTTCTGTTAAGAGATCGGTGTTCGTTCAGCTCAACCATTAATTCACTATCTCGGAGTCTGTTGAGGGTTTTGTTTTGTAGGTCTTTTAATCGCGTATCAATAGTTTCTATTTTTGCTAGCTCATGAAGTTACTTTATCGGTGTCCATTTCGGTTTGCATAGTGCCACTCGCAGTGCATAATTTTGAACCCTCTGTAGCTTCTGAATGTTGGTTTTGCTTAGGTCGCTTGTTATTATGGCACCGTATTCTAGTACCGGACGTATAAATGTTATGTAGAGCTTCAGAATCACATCTTTGTTTGCTCCCCAATTTCTACCTCTGATCATCTTCAGAAAATTGATACGTTTAGTAGCTCTAACCGTGATGGAGTTTACGTGACTGTTTAGACTGAGATTGCTATCTAGGATAAATCCCCCCAAAATTGGCCTCTTTGTTTGCTTCTAGTTTGTGATCGTATAACTGGAGATCGATACTCGGGACTGGTTTTTTCCTTTGCTTTTTGAAGAACGTAACTTTTTGAGTTTTGGCGGCATTGAGTTTGATGCGCCACAGGGCACACCAGCTCTGAAGATCGCGAATGGTATCCTGTAGACGATTTTTAATTATGTTTCTGGACTTGCTGGCTGTCCAAACGCCTTTGTCGTCTGAGAACTGCGATAGTTCAACAAAGTTTTTCCCTACTTTTTCTATATCATTCACATATATTATGAAAAGAAGCGGACTTAGAACCGACCCTTGTGGTGTTCCCGCTTCGAGTATTACTTCCTCTGACACCTCGCGGTTAACCCTCACCTTGATTTTTCGGTCAGTTAGAAATGATGATACGATCCATAGAATTTTAGTGGGTAATCGCTAGTTAATATCTCACGCCATTGTGCCATACCAAGTCGAACGCTTTTTCTACATCCAAGAAAAGCGCGGTTCCGATTTCGTTTTGACTAAATGCTGTTTTCATATAATCGACTTCAGTCTTAGGACCACTCTCGCAACTAATTATAACCGCCAAGGCGACCCAACCACGTGTTACCACTAGAGTCTGTATTCATGCCATTGTAAATTGCTGCTATTTCTTTAGTTATTTATTGGTGTTTATCACTTACAGCTATCTCATGACAGCAACAGTGGGATGAATTCAAGTTTAGCTAACCGTTTATACACATGCTGCCCACTTTAGTGGGCTTCAATCAAGGCGTTGGTTCCGGGTCCTATTTTACCAGTGAAGCCACCAAAGTGAAATGCACTCTTCCACTTCCCGGGCTTCCGACAGTGCCACAGGGATAAACTAACTTCTAGCTACAGGCCACTGAAGTGGCTTATGTTCGTTCTACTGCTGTCCCATTGCCGTTTCTCGCTTACAGTTTTAACACTGGCAGCTGGTAGCTAACATTCCTGTGATGATTGCATTACTAATCGAAACTGACCTATATTTTGTAGGTCTAGGCAGAATTGTCTCCCCCATACAGTCCGTCCTGAGATATGTCCATTCGTTTTCTATAGTATGCGGTCATGAAGCCTTTGAGAGAATTCATTAATAGGTAAAGTGCTAAATCATTTTTTGTCGTCACAATTTGTCAACATTTATTTATTTATTTGTTGGGATTTAACTGCACTTTCGACAGCCAGGGTCACCTCGTGTTGGACCGTTTTACGGATGGGGGAAGCCAGAGAATCCGGAGAAAACCACCGAGCAACTGTCAGATTTCCCAATGTAGAAACTCCATACAAGCAGGGTAAGCATTGGTTGAAGACAAGTACACCATAAACGCCTTAGTACACAACACCACCGTGCCCCTGTGTGGGCAATTGGGATTACGAGCCTTGCCCAAGGACATAACGCGGTTGCCGCAGGTGGGATTCGAACCGAGGACCTCTTGGCTTGCAGCCAACAGCTCTACCGACTGAGCCACCGAGCATCCATTTGTTCACAAGTCTTTTCATTATTACAATTTATGGGAGGGTGCGTGTAGGCGCTCTCCCGTCAATTGTAAGAGGGCAAATTCATTCTTACTAAATAATTTCACTTCTAAGATAATCTGACGCACATTCGAAGAAAATGGGGCCTTCAAGTTACAATGCCTGCACTTCACAACAGAGCCCAAACACGGTCACTCTACGAGTGATCGAGCTCAACATTCCTCGTCGGCGTATTGAAGGATTATTAGCCATAGTGGCATACAATCGGAGGCTGATCAATATGGAAGGATAATGGCCGTATTAATCTAAGGCTGCTACAATTTTCCCAAGAAAACATAATTTACTGGGGGATTGATTTATTTATTGGTGTTTAAGGTCACATGCTTCTGCACAATGGCTAATCATGACCACAGCATGGAGATAAAGTCAAGGTCAGTCAATCGTTTATACTCCATGCTGCCTGTTTTAGAGGACTCGCACCCCAAGCATTAGTGACTGTCCTATTCTACTAGTAAAAAGAGCCTGTTTACCACCGTAAACAAGCACTGATTCACTGTCCGGGGTTCCCGCTGGGTTACTGGGGTATCATGGCACGAAAAGGGAAACTGTGGAGGGACCAGAATCAGATAGCGGTTCTCTGATTTGATGTGTGGGGACAACATGACATTTAGGAAATACCGGAATAAGGTATTTCTTTATTGACCTTATGTTCTCACCTGGGTATGGTGGGATGATAGAGGACAATTGATTGTCATTAACTTACTTCTGACGAACGAGACTTCAAGTCGAGTGACGGAATTAACAGGAAGTGACGTCAAAGTTAGAGTGTATGGTGGAATCACTTGTTCTATAATAACTCGACTGAGAGACCATGTTGTGGGGCCAATTTTTGTGGAAAGTCTTACAACCTGAAATGAAGTCATTTTTGGTAGAAAAATGGGAAACATCTGTAAAAGTTAATAGAAGGGATCACGATCCAATACGGCAGCGGACAATATTAACTGTCCTGTAATGGGGGAACATGAAGCTGCAATGCTGATCTAAACGCAAATTGTGAAGGGCTTCAGATAACTGAAAAAACCCTAAAAAACATAATTACCAATTAATTATGGGCAATATAAGGATCAAACAGCGTTGGGATAGTGCTAAAGAATACATAACTGCAATATAAAAGCTTTGCAGCCATGGGGCAAAGTAACTGAGATAAACATAAGCTCTTACAAACTGGACACCCCACAGGCGCATCCGGGGTCAAAGCATGAGCTCACACCACCTCGTTATAGACAGGATAGAAATTATACAATGAATCCAATTGCACTCTGTGTGCAGGTGGAACGACGACGGTAGAATCACGATTTTATATATTTCATGATATCCATGAGCGGATCCAAGGGGTTGGGGCGTGCCCCCCCCCCCCCCCCCCCACACACACACTATTTTTGTAATTCACTTTTTTCACAAGCACCGAGACCAGGGGACTCGATGCCACCTTTATACAGGTAAATGTGACTGTTTTGCAATTTTTTTATGAAAGTATCTGTGAAACCCCAGTTACAGAAAAATTACATGAACTATTATAATAAATTTCAAAAATCCACAACCGATATTTTGATGTTATTTAAATCATTTTTGTTCAATTGATTTCTTCTCCGGCCTTTCAACTAATCTATTGTCTGGCTGTAGCAATCTGTTTATTTTATTTATTTATTTATTTATTTATTTACTGATGCAGTGCTCAAATATTTTTCAAAAGTGATTCACCACACATTCGACCAGCAAGTGGAGACTTAATTTAGAAAGGACTTGTGCATAATTATTTGTTGTGATTTTGGGGTGGCATAGCGGTAACCCGGTTCGCCCTAGGAGGCATCTCTCAGTAATCAGGTAGAAATAGGTGCCTGGTAGCCCCATGACTTTTAGAAATGGTGACATACTGATAAATTACTCAGAAGTATCAGTGGTAGTTTGCCCTTTTATTTGAAAATCACACAGATCATGGCACATTGCCCTATAGTTCATCAAGTACAAACAAGTATGCAAATTCCCAGTTATGTATCTGGAACCGCTGTTTTGTTGGTCGACTCAGTGCAGGAGTCGAGTGCTCTTGGTGGTTCAAAATATACCCTATGTACAGGAAATCAAACAACGGCGGGTCCAAATGTTACAGGGTACAAGCTCAAAAGCGGCTGAGTTTGTGATCATTGGAATGCAAATCGATGTTTGTGATTTTCACACACCAGGAACAGTTCCGTGTTTAGACAACCATTGATGTACAGTCTAGGACTTGGTGGTTCAGGGTGTATAATGAGATAAATTTAGAAAATAGTGTTCGCACAGCCACACGAAATGGTAAAGACATGGGGCGGACAATGGACACCACACAACCATATTCTCTCCTATCCAATCCCTGCAGTACTCTGGAATCGCGAGAGGTGGTGGTGGCTAAGCAAGCATGTTGTACCAGTGGGAGAGAGCCCGTTGAGCCCTTGTGAGCTATGCACTATGCAGGAGAGATCTACGCATTTTTGCTTAGACACTGGAAGCCTTAGCTCTTGGTACGAAAAGATTATATATATATGCCCAACAAGCTTGTTTTCTCTCCACAGCAGAAAGCCATGCTCTCCTCGGTGGCACAGCAAGCTTGCTGCTCTTGGTCGGAAAGAGCTGTCACACGTGATAGCCTTACATGCATGTTGCGCCATTAGGAAATAGATATGTCAACGGTGTTAATGGCGCGAGACTAGTAGTCTGCATGTTGCATTTTAATTGCATTCTGTTATTAAGTTATCGGATATCTCCAAAAAACGGAAGGTGTATTGGTCTGGAGAAGATTTGGTATACACCGTTAACGTGCTTCCTGTCAGCTGGATCAGCCTATGTGGTAAGTTTGTGACGTAGGCCTGACTGAGTGGTTTTAAAATAAGCCCACGCGGGCAACACTCTTTATGTTGCATTGTCAGTAAATTCGACATTGGTGATGTGCATCTGCGTCCTGTAAAATGAATAGTTCGGGATCTATTGAGCAGAAGACATTCTATGCTGGGCTGAGGAGTGTAAAGTCGCCTTGGTGGAGTTAGAGTGTAAAGCGAGTCACTGATAGTGATCGAGTGATTGAGAGTTCTTAGTGTATTTATGCGGAATAAATTCGGAAATGTGTGACCAGGTTTTAAATCAACTGTTCCCTTTAACCCTTTACCCAACGTAACGGAAAAAACCGACCAGCGCTATTCACAAAATCGCAATTAATTTTCATTATTTGTTTATTTGTTGTCTCAAAAACATAGGTTATGACCCCTCTTTGGAACGAGCTCGTAGAGTTCGTTCCAATGAGAGGTCATAACCGATGTTTTTGAGACAAAAAATTAGAAAATTAGTCATTCAAGAATTTTGTTTGCAAGTGACGTCTGCTTTTTATGTTAGGTAAAGGGTTAAACAAATGCAGAGATATGTAGTTTCAGATTTATTCTATACTTTAGATGTATAACACTTGGGTAGCGTTCCTGTTGTGGCGGCTTTGAAATATAGTTTGCTAGCCCGATTTGTGACCATTTTTAGGCAGAGTAATTGAGGCTCGGCAGTTATGGTGATCATGGATTAGTCTATTGCAAATCGGCAGTATAGTACATGTGGTGTCTTCCCACTAGACCAATTCCCCTTAGACCAACTACATAGTGTTTCTGATGATTAAGGGTTGATTAAGGGTAATTAGGAAAACAATTATTTATAAAAAATCTGGCCAACATCTATAAAATATCGACAAGCCAGAAAATGAGCAGACTATCATCTGAAAAATGAGATCCCCAGAGGGTGAATTTGGTGATGCTACCCTGCACAGCAGGGTAGCATCACTAAATTTACCCTCTGTGAACCTCAGCCTGAATCAAGGTCTTAAACATAATCAGAAAGAGGTACTCAGAGGATAAACTGGCCCACTGTATGGGATAGCATCAGCAAATTCACCCTCTGGGGACCTCGCTCTGCAAATGACAGACTGCTTATTTTCAGGCTTGAATATTAATAACATTAAATACATTTATAAATATTTATAAATATATCAAATTATTGATATAGAATTATTTTTAAAGTAGAACACACCAGTTGGACTAAGGGGAATTGGTCTTTTGTGAATTGGCATCATGGGAGTTGGTCTAAAGGGAATTGGTCTAGTGGGAATGAACCGTACATGTGCGTGTGAATCTTGATAGGAATTCACAGGCGCAGCCTTGATCCTTTCTGGTAAGGAGAAATAGTACTCTTGGGAGAGCACAATCTGACTTGTAAATGATACCCTAGTAGAAGCTTCTTGGGGGGGGGGGGGGGGGTAGGGTATGTATATCAGCCCGAGTGTGTTTAGTGTTTTATTTAATTATTGGTGTTTTAGGTCACATACTTCTCCACAATGGCTAATCACGACCGCAACATGAAGATAAAATCAAAGTTAGTCAATAATTATTGTGTTTATACCACTGTTGCCCATTTCAGAGGACTTTCACTCCAAACACTGGCGACTGGGTCCTATTTTACCCATAAAACACAGCTTGTTTACCTCAGTAAACAAGCAATCCTTCACTTTCCGTGGTTTCTACAGGATGCTTAATGTGTTTTAGACACGCATGTAATAATAAAGGTAGCTACCACGAGGGGCCAATCCCCGCGAAAAATCACCCTCATACAGTAACCTTGGTAATATATTTCATTAAATTAATAAGGCCACTGTTGGTAGTATTTACTCAAATAATACAGATAAGATTACCTGTTTTTGATGACATGTCAAGTTTGGTTTCAATCGAGACCAATAAAATTTTAAGTTCAAGGTCACTGTGACCTTGACTTTTGGAACAATGACCTAAAAATATGTAGGATTCTTCCTCTCATCATGCTCAACCAACATGCCAAGTCAGGTTTCAATTGGGAATGTATAATTTTAATAATTAAGAGAGCCGAAACTAGATCTGACTGATAACAGTTTAATTTCAAGGGCACTGTGACCTTGACCTTTGACACAATGACCTAAAAATGCATAAGGTTCTTTCTCTCATCATGCCTCGATCCACATGCCAAGTTTGGTTTCGATCAGGCAAACAACATTTCATTTAGACAGCAAAAAACAACTCTGACCGATAAAAATTTGAAATTCAAGGTCAGTGTGACCTTTCCCTTTGATACAATAACCCCAAAATAAATAGGGTTCTTACTTATTAACCCATAAACCAAGTTTAGTTTTGATCGGGCAAGCATAATTTCAATTAGAGAAGCCAACCCTGGTAAATGTTGGAAGTTCAAGGTCACTGTGATCTTGACCTTTAACACAATGACCTCAAAATTTTTTTTTTTTTTTTTTTTCCTCTCATCATACCTACCCAAAATGAATATGAGTTCTTCCTCTTATCATGCTAACCCACATGCTAAGTTTGGTTTCAGTCGGTCATGCAGAACTTTAATTGTAGGGCAGAAACCAACTCTGATGAAAATTAAAGTTCAAGGTCACTGTGACCTTGACCTTTGGCACAATGATCCCACAATGAATAGGATTCTTCTTCTCATCATGCTTAACCCACATGCCAAGTTTGGTTTCAGTCAGCCAAGCAGAATTTTAGTTAACTCTTATCCTGCTGAGTATTTCCTAGATATTTTTCATCAAATCTAGTCATGGCTACTGTAAAGCAGCCATGACTAGATTTAATGAATACTTAATCTAAATGTAACACAAGAAATCATTGGTGAAAAAATCCTTTCAATTTACATGGTGCAAGTATGATTAAATGGGCCCAACTTATACTCATTTCAGTAACAAGACAAACCCTGTGCTGGGCATGAATATCTGCAAGAAGAATGCAAAGAGTGAAAGAGCGGAAACCAACTCCATCTACAGAGAGAGAGGCAGGCCTGAAAATAAGCAGTCTGACATTTGCAGAATGAGGTCTCCAGAGGGTGAATTTCATGATGCTATCCATACAGTGGGCCAATTTATCCTCTGGGTACCTCTTTCTGTTTAGTTTTGAGATCCTTATTCAGACTGAGGTTCACAGAGGGTAAATTTAGTGATGCTTCCCCCGAAATCTTCTTTTTTTTGGGGGGGGGGGGGGGGGGAGTGGGTGGATAATAAAATATATTAATAACTCTTTGGTCATCCACTGGTTGCCATGGTACTCATATGAGAAGGCTTTAATTACCGCTGGCTCCCAAATGTTTCCCCCTCCCACTTCTCTCCCTCCAGCACACAGAAAAGAACTGTAACAAAATGAATTGAATGAAGAAGTACTCTTTTTTAACTTCCTTCTCATAGAGACAGTATGGAGTCCTGGAATGCCATTTATTGTGAATAGCTTAGTAAATTTATTTATTTATTAAGGTTTAACCCTTTACCCAACACAGACCATATCAAAACTTATTATTTTAAATATCATTTTTCAATATGCAAATTGAGCAATGAGCTCGTGCCAATGAGGGGGGGGGGGGGTCACATGATATGGTTTTGTTGAAATATTTTGAAAAATTTTATTTTTTCAACTGCTCAATTAGCATATTACGCAGGCGGATGCGGGCGATTCGTTGGGTAAAGGGTTAATGACACTTTAACCCTTTACCTAACGAATCGCCCGCATCCGCCTGCGTAATTAGCAAATTCAGCAGTTGAAAGAAAGAAATTTTTTCAGAATATTTCAACAAAACCATATCATGTGACCCCCCTCATCGAGCTCGTTCCAATGAGGGGTCACATGATATGGTTTTGTTGAAATTTTTTTTTATTATTTTAAAAAATAGTAATTAAAATAATGAATTTTGATATCATCTGTGTTGGGTAAAGGGTTAACGGCCAAGGTCATATCATGTTGTTGACAGTTTTAGTGGTGAAGGAAGCTGGAGTACTGAGAGAACCACCAAGCAATGACGAGCAGCTGCCAGCTCCCTACCATCATAACTCTGCACTGCAGCACAGGCAGGGTTAGATTGGTTGAAGACATGCGTACCATCGACATGCAGTACACCTTAGTACACCCTGTCATTGTGCCCCCATGTGGACTATCAGGGTTAAGTGCCTTGCCCAAGGACACAACACAGGAGTCTGAATCGATCGCTCAGATGGTCACTCATCCGAGGACTAACCGGGCTCTACGTTGCTTAACTTCGGTGATCTGACGAGAACCAGTTACCGCAATGCCACCATGCCCCCTGACACAATATTGTACATCCACTACATGAGGGCAGATAATGCCATGTGTCATGCATACAATAAAAGCATCTGTGCAAGTCTTCGGTTGTATGTGCAGTAATGATAGGCTTCCCGACGAGAGGGGATTTTTTACCAATGCCTGGAGTGTAAGTCCTTCTTAACTGGAAGAGTGACAAATTATTTTTGGTCATCAAAATTTTGTCACCTGTCTCTGACCTGTTACAATTTAACCCTTTACCCAACGAATTGGCCACATCTGCCCGCATAATATGCAAATTCAGCAGTTGAAAAAATTTTATTTTTCAAAAAATTTCAACAAAACCATATCATGTGACCCTCATTGGAACGAGCTCGTCAAGCTCGTTCCAACGAGGTGTCACATGATATGGTTTTGTTGAAATTTTTTGAAAAATTTGAAAAAATGATATTTAAAATAATAAATTTTGATATCGTCTGCGTTGGGTAAAGGGTTAAGGAGAGAGTGCCTGGAGGCTCTCTCCATATATTGTGACAAGGCAAATCCATACAATCTTAATAATTTCACTTCAAAGATATTATGAAGCACATTCACAGAATATGAAGCTTTTAACGCTTTACCTAACATGAAAAGCAGACGACACATGCAAATAAAATTGTTGAAGTACTAATCTTTTTCATTTTTTTTAATAAGACAGAGTGACCCTCTTACCACCATACATCACACCCTCTGTAGTTTTGCCACAGAGAGCACGAAGTGTTGAAGTAAGTTGAAGTTATTTTAATGCTTTACCAAACACGAAAAGCAGACAACACTTGCAAATAAAATTCTTGAAGCACTAATCTTTTTCATTTTTTGTGTCAAAAACATAGCTTATGACCCCTCATTGGAATGAGCTCATTGAGGGGTCAAAAGCTATGTTTTTGTGACAAAAATGAAGAAGTAATAAAAATTGAATGGAGAAGTTTGTGAATAATGCTGGCTGGTTTTGGTGGTTACGTTGGGTAAAAGGTTAAATTGTGGCACCTGCTCTTCAGAATAAAGACCAAATATAGGCTTCCGCACTCTAACCAGTTAATGGGTGGCACTGAATAAAGGAATTAGTGATTGGGGGATTTTATTTATGTTTTTGTTTTTAACAGTGAGAAAACTTTACCATCTGGCTGAATTATTCAGACATTTGCCAAGTAGTTAACCTTAATCTCAGTCCTGTTGTACACCTCCCCTGGAATATTATTGGACTCGGTGCACGTCAGCCATACCAACAGAGTAAAATAAGGACGAAATGGCTAACTTAGGCAACATTTGGCTCAGAACTCTTACTACATCAAACTGCATAGCACAATGCAACAGCTTTCCCTGTCTCTTTGGGTGGTGTGCTGGTAAACATGATAATGATGTTTATGGCAACTCTTGCACATGTCTTCACAAAGCATCATATGATAAATACAGTGCAGAATATAGAAAATTATTTATGATTTGATCAGTAATTTAGGTGGATATGTATTGAAATGTTTCCCCAAAATAATAGAACGGTAAATGTTTTGACAGCCCCTGTCTCCTTTAGATCCTTTCCCAAGAACAAGGATTGATTGATTTATTGATGTTTAAGGGCACATATTTTTGCACAATGGCTAATCATGACCACAACATGAGTATCAACTCAAGACCAGGGGGTGAGCGTTAATAAGCCACGTTGCCCATTTTAGAGAGGGTTTGCACCTCCCAAGCATTGGTGACTGGGTCCTATTTTACCAGTAAAACAGAGCCTGTTTACTGCAGTGAACAGGCACTGCTTCACATTCCAGGGTTCCCGCGGGGAAAGAACAAGGAAGAGAAGACTTTTGCCCTGACCACCAACCTATTGTCATTGTGATTTCAAAATAAGTACAATAGAATCCTGTTAACCCTTTACCCAACAAATCGCCCGCATCCGCCCGCGTAATATGCAAATTCAGCAACTGAAAATATATTATTTTTCGAAAAAATTTAACAAAATCATATCATGTGACCCCTCTTGGGAACGAGCTCGTCAAGCTAGTTCCAAAGAGGGGGTTGCATGATATGGTTTTGTTGAAATTTTTTGAAAAAATTATATTTAAAATAATAAATTTTGTAATCGTCTGCGTTGGGTAAAGGGTTAATTGAATAGCCTCTTTGTCAGTGAAAATTATTCAATTAACAGGAGTATTCAATTAACCCTTTACCTAACATGAAAAGCAGATGACACTTGCAAAAAAAATTCTTGAACAACTAATTTTTTTTATTTTTTGTCTCAAAAACATAGGTTATGACCCCTCATTGGAACGAGCTCGACGAGCACGTTCCAATGAGGGGTCATAACCTATGTTTTTGAGAAAAAGAATGAAAATTAACTGGCGATTTTTAAGAATAGCGCTGGTCGGTTTTGGCCGTTACGTTGGGTAAAGGGTTAAGAGGGATTTCTCACAGTGCTGTATTCTAGAGATAAACAGAGCATCTAATCTATTATATCACGAAGCTCTATCAAGCAAGATATAATAGACTGAATGCCTGTAATGGATGTAGTGAGGCCAAGTATGTCTTTTAACAAGGAAAATTTGGTCATTTTCAGGGTATTTCCACGACATTGCAAAATTTGTATTCAATTAACAGGAGTTTACTCTATAACCCCTATGCATTTAACAGGGCAAACTTGAACTGAAAGTATGGTAAATGGTTTGGTGTTTGAAAATTAACTTCAATTAACAGGGTTATTCAATTAAGAGATATACAATTAAGTGGGCTTCACTGTATATTTAAATATTTTTAATGAGGACAATTGCAGGCAAAATGATTCAGTGGACATTATAATGGTCAACATATTACAACATATTGTAAGGAGAATCTGTAGGAATTTAACCTTTTACCAAACATAAAAAGCAGACGACACTTGCAAACAAAATTCTTGAATAACTATTTTTTTCATTTTTTGTCTCAAAAACATAGGTTATGACTCCTCATTGGAATGAGCTTGAGAGCTCATTCCAAAGAGGGGTCATAACCTATATTTTTGAGACAAAAAATTAAAAAATAATGAAAATTAAATGGCGATTTTTGTGAAAAGTGCTGGTCAGTTTTGGCCATTGCGCAAAGTAAAGGGTTAACTACGTACCAGGATTAAATTATTACAAAACAGAACTGCACTTTAAATTACATTAAGTTTTTGTTCAAGCTATCATGTTAACAAGCAGAAAACAGGCAAAAATTAACTAATTAAGGGCCATAACTCAGTATGACCAGACCATACAGTTTTTGAACCTATTCAAGACATTAAGAAAGTCTCACACACCAAATATTGACCAAAATCTGTTCATGCTAATGGGCTAAAAACGGGCAGAAATTAACTTAAAGGCCATTACTCCGCTCAGTATGGACGAACCGTCACAGTTTTCAAACCCATTCAAGACATTAAGAAAGTCTTTTTACCAAATATTGATCAACTCTATTGATATTTGTTAAAATTATCGTACTAACGAGCTGAAAGCAGGCAAAAATGAACAAATTAAGGATCATAACTCTGCTCAGTATGGCCAAAGCATACCAGTTTTCAAACCCATTCCAAAACAATGTTAAGAAAGTCACACATAAAAAATATTGACCAAATCCATTGATATTTGTTCAAGTTATTGCACCAATAAGAAAGGTGATGCCCACCTGCGAACCCTACTGCCTGCTCGCACACCGACTTCATCAAACTGTAGGTCATGTTTCTTAAAAAAAAACTCCACTAAAAATCAGAAACCCTCCAATGAGTGTTTTAATATGAATACCCACTGTATATTATAATGGCACCTTTGGTTGCTGGTATTGGGTTAGGCTTGTCAGTTTGAAAATTGCAGGAGGGCCATTATGGTTTGCATCAAATCACCCTAGGAGTGCCAGTTTTGGGTTCACCTAAGATGACCCCAGGAGGGCCATTTATGGTTTGCGGGGGCCATTTTGTTTCAGCCTGCTGGGTAGACAACTAATATCATTTTAAGGTACATGGTGTGTGTAATTATGATGTACGTCATCACACAATGTATAGATGCAGGCTTGAATATTTGGATGCAAGATATCAGGTTACCCATGGCACTAACAGTGAGTGTTATAGTTATCTTACATCAAAATAACCAAGCCCGTATCTATACATTACATGATGACTGTACAAGCCAGTGCACTGTGCTCACTATGCTCAGATTTGGGGGACGAATCGTTCCGGGTTTGATTTTGGGACGAAACTTCCCAGACGAATCATCACTAATCAGGGGTTGAACTGGCTTGGGGATGATACGTCCCATAATTGGGTGAAACACGAAAGTTGTCACAGTCTGATGTACGATGTAATAACTAATTATAACTTTGGAATTGGCAGACCTCTCGCCCATATTTGGAAAATTACTTACTGTCTCTGGGTGACTGCGTCAACAACAAACTTCACAAATTGCACTTTGTTACCTCCTTCAATCTGCCAAAATTGCCATTAGAGACAGCCGATTTTGAGGTGCCTTTGACTGAAGTAATGGGCCACAGAAATCGGGGTTAGCCGGACATTTACCGTCCATGGAATTTTGAACTCAGGCGGGCGACTGCGGCCCGGGGTGATCGCCCGCCTCAAAATGACAAGCTCGTTGGGTCCATCTGAGTCAGTGTTTAGGACTTGAATAATACTATAAAGAATGTCCACATATGAATGATTAGGTCGGTAAAAGTGAGTAATAAGGACCCACAAAGTAGATCTGTTTCTCAGGCCATTATTTGTTAAATTGCACGTGGGCGACCGTTTTTTTATTTTATTTTTTATTTCTGTAATTATTCTTTGCCATCATAAGTTCATGTTCTTGGTTTATGATTTAGGCCACATATTCTACAGAATAGCATGGGTGTTGGTGTATTTTGTCCCTTGACAGCAAGAAGGCTTTGCAATGCTAAAGCATTGCAAAGCCTTCTTGCACTCAAGGGACAAATTTATCAATTTTTTTAACTTAGGTAAAATATCAGACATAAACCATTTAATTTTAATTTTTTTCTATGTTTACATTGGTTATAAAAAGAGAGCATGCGGCAGCCAAAAGCAACATGCGGGAGGGTCTGAGAAACATATTTTTAATTTTTTTAGGCCTAAGAGTGTCACATTTATTTTTACTGTCACTTCAAAGATAAATATGAAGCACATCTACATAATATGAAGCCTTTAAGTTGCAGTACCTGCACTTCAGAATTTAGCCCAAATATGAGTTTCCAGCACTCAAATCAGTGCAAATATCCTGATGATTTGGCCTTTTACCTAACATTATGGCCCAAACCGGCCAGCGCTATTCACAAAAATTAACATTCAGTATTCATTATGTTTTCATTTTTTGTCTCAAAAACATAGTTTATGACCCTTCAATGGAAAATGTGCATTGAGCTCATTCCAATGAGGCATCATAAGCTATGTTTTTCATGCAAAAAAATAGGTTATTCAAGAATTTTTCTTGCAAGTGTTGTCTGCCTTTTATGTTAGGTAAAGGTAAGACAAAGAAGGCAAGTAGTACAGGGTTAATTACTAGGCTGTCAATTCAGGTGACATATATGGGTTATATACACATGGTGTTTGTAAAAAATCTTTTATCGCGACGAGAGCGTTTTCGGGGGCATATATAGCTACAAGTCGCGCAGCGACGAGTAGCTATGTAGCCCCCGAAAACGCTCGAGTCACTCCGCCACTCCCGTAATAAAACAAGTTTTGATTAACAAATGCAGACCACTAAAAATAATCTAGCCTTCAACCAGATAATCACTAATGTGAAAAATATCTGGTTATTTGTACTTTCCGACGTTTGACGTCACATTTTGAAAAATGTTGAAGAAACTGAATTCCCAGTGACGTTTGAACGTCAGGATAATTAAAGTCTCGAAGGGTGAAATAATCTCATTTGAAAAAGTGTAAGTTACTAATTTTTACTCTTTTCCGTCAAATTTTATTTTTACAATTCAGTAAGTTTAATTAATGGCCTTCTTTTTTATTCAATACATTTCGATAAATACGCCCCATTTTATTTGTTTCGATCCGCGGCAGAGATAATTAGTTATTCAAAGTGTTGAATGAAATAGTACGTCATGCAAATGAGATGGGCGTGAACGTTGTATTCTTGCGATATCACGTGATTTTTATTCTTACTGCAGTAACGATAAAAGATTTTTTATTGACGGCGAGTTTTTGATAACGATAAAAGATAAAACGTTACTGTTTTTACGTATAAAGTAGATAAAAAGCATCATCATTGTGTATACAGTAAAACCTGTCTTGAGAGACCACTGTCTTGAGAGACCACCTGTCTTGAGAGACCACATCTACCAGGCACCGATTGGTTTTTCTCTATAATGGACCTGCTATGGGAGACCACCTGTCTCGAGAGACCACCTGTCTTGAGAGACCACTGTGACCTGGTACCAACTTGTATTTTTATGCCAAAATAGACCTGTCTTGAGAGACCACCCCTTTGAAGACTGAAACCATGACAAAAACTTTTTACCTGTTCTGGAATTGGAAAATCTATTGTGGTTATACTGACATAATTAAAAGTATTAAAAGCTCTTAATTGGGTTTCAGTTGCTAACTCATTAAAGATTGAGATGTTTTTATAAGACCCCTGTGAAAAGATTAGGATTATTGCTGAATAAACAATTTCATACATACCTGAAATGTGAGATAGGAATCAAAATAAATTTGTGTTGAAAATCTTTTTGTAACAAATTGAAATGGACTGTTATAAAAATTATAAAAATAAATTAGTGTTGAAAATCTTCAATGAAGATTTTCAACACTAATTTATTTTTATAATTTTTATAACAGTCCATTTCAATTTGTTACAAAAACTTCATAAAAAAGAACAACTACAAAGTAATTACAAAAATCCATTCTTCTCCATTTCTGAATTTTGTGGTTGGTTATTCACTGACTTGAGAAAACCTGAAACCTGTTATGAGAGACCACCTGTCTTCAGAGACCACTTTTGTGTGGCCCAAGCGGCGGTCTCTCAAGACAGGTTCTACTGTACTAAACAAGATGTGCGAGTTGGAGATGCAGGCATCGAGTTGTGGTGGCTCTCGGAGTGTTGCATGTCCATAACCTGGTTATCAATCACATCCCGGTTGTCAAATCTGAAACCTTTGTTCAAGTTACAGTGCTAACAAGTTCAGAATTCGTAAAAATGGACTTATTAAGGCCCATAACTCTGTAACAATAAACCAGACTGGGCCAGTTTTTGAACTTGTTTGAGATATTATTTCAAAAGATCTGTATGGCAAATATTAGTCAAATCGGAGAATGTTTGTTCCAAGTTATTGTGCTAACGAGCTCAAAATTCATAAAAATTGACTAATTAAAGCACATAACTGTAACGAAACCAGGCAAACCAGTTTTCGAACTTGCTTCGATGTTATTGCAAAAGACTTTTATGATAAATAATAGTCAAATCGAAGAACGTTTGTTCAAGTTATTGTGCTAACAGTGCCTGGACGCCCGCCCACCTCCTTGAACGCACATTGACTGATTCCAAACCATAGGTCTCGGTTGTTAACACAACTTGAACAAAAGCAATCTAAAACAACACATCTAGGAAAAAAACACAAAAGTAAAAAACCAATAAATAATTTATTTTAATATCACAGATATTTGGAATTATATAAACAAACAATAACCTGTACACAATTCAAACCAATAATGCATGGGATTTAACCTTTTACCCAACGCAGACAATATTAAAATTTATTATTTTAAATATTTTTTCAAATTTTTCAAAAAATTTCAACAAAACCATATCATGTGAATCTCTGAGCTCGTTCCAATGAGAGATTCACATGAAATGGTTTTGTTGAAATTTTCTGAAAAGTTAAAAAATTTATAGTAATTTATATATTTTTTATACTTACCAATGACCCAGACATAGCTGGTGCTAACTCTTAAAATATAGGGCCAAACACAAATTTTGCCCCCCAATCCCCAAAATTTGCATCTAAAACTAAAGAAAACATGTCCTGAAAGGCCCTCCACACCTCGCCCCCACTGCGCATGCGCAGTGTCAAGGACGTTCCGAAATTGGCGCCATTTATCATTCTAATAACCAGTGCCTGGTAAGCGCTATGTACTCAGCGGGGAGGCAAGAGTTCCCAACTCCTGGGAGGGCCATCCCCGTCTGGGTCATTGGTAAGTATAAAAAATATATAAATTACTATAAATTTTTTAACATTTTTATACTGTACCAATGACCCAGACATAGCTGAATAGTAAAAAGGCTGGAGGGCCAAGGACATAGAGCAAAATAGAATACGCTCAATAAAATAAAATCGAGTCATCCCCTGTAGGGAAAAGAAGTAATAGGCCTTACATGTATCTTTCTTATTTATGATAAATTAGAAAGATACAACACCTTCCAAAAATTGAGCTTCATACATCCATGTACTCTATTAATATCCAATAATCCTTATACTAATAATTTTTAAAGTAAGCCAATAATAAAGTAAGTCTAGAGAATAGAGACTCTTATACTCTTAAAAGTGTGTGAGAATTGCATAATCATGTCCGTTGACATATGCAATACTCAAAAGCTATACTTTAAAAACTAAGACTTGAATGAATTTTATAAACTTAAACTTCTCACTAAACAACCATCCCAATAACAGCTCAGAATTACTAACTCCGGAGGAGGTATCCCCTTGTTTTCATAGTAAAAACAGGTGACCCAAGGGAACACCCTCCCCCCCCCCCCCCCTTTTTCTTGCCCTGGGTCAAATAGCCCAGAGCGAAGAGGGCAGCCGAACGGAGACACTGCCAAAACAGACAGCCTACCTAGCTATAGTAGCAACTGTTAAGTGAATGACATTCTGAGCAGTAGATAATAGACCTAACAATAGAGGCCTCCAGAAATGGACTCGATATTTCTGAGATAAAATTCATGAATGGATGGCTGAGCGCAATGAGCAGCCTTCAAAAATCTATAATAGCAACACTATTAATGTAAGCCCAAGAAGTAGAAGAACTCTTACTTCATGAGCCGAAATCTTAAGCACAACTGCTAAGCCAATGATATACCATAAGCAGTACGCTAGTTAATAGAATCCATTAACAAAAAATGAAGCGTAACGTCCTTCTACTAGACATCAAAGACAGAAGAAGCTTACGCCCTTGTAATAAACAGATATCTGTTTATAAATACATAAACTGTACCCGGAAAGAGTAAAGGCCTATGCCCATACGAAGACAGAAGGACCTTAAAATAATAGGTTCCGGATAATAGGAGCCTAACTCTTATGCAACAATCCAACCTAAATAGTAACGGAAGTATTGATTCCGAAACTATGAAAGTGAAAATCATCCATCGATAGTGCATGAAACTCACTGACTCTACAGTAAAAGAGAAACCAACAGAATTACTGTCTAAAAGGTCAGAATTTGAAAACTACTGTTTCCAGAGGCTCAAATGATTACTTGGCTAAATAAGAACCGAAGTTAAAATCCGTATAGGAATTTAATCTAAAGATTCTAAGTCTATTTATCAAAAAGTTACTAACTGACTTAGATAAAGAGACAAAAGACTCAATTGTAAACTATCGTAGAGTGCATAGGTATGAGGTAACATAAACCTATAACCTAAATAACAACAGGCTGCAGTAGATCTTGTGAAACAAGTATACTAAAAACTAGCAATGCGTAGTATGGAGGGATCAACCATATGAACATAATGATCCCTACACCACGACGGAAGAGCCTCCACTTTAGTCGCATAGAATAGCGAAGAAGAGGATCTCCTATAGTAAGAAATCGCATCCAAAGCTCGTCCAGTACAGTGCTTACAATGCAATACGGACCACACAACGGAATACATGAAGGTTGCGACCTTGCTGGTTGTGATAAAGATGACACGATTTACCCAGTGAAAAAAGATCCTCACATAGAGGAAGATTTCACGTTAAGATCCACAGTAGACAAGAGAGTAAATTACTCATGATCTCTGTGAAGATAGAGATGCTATCAACAGAAATGTATTGTGGTTGTTTATCTTAGCAATACCTGCTAAAACAACAGCGCCGGAGGATACGCGTATCCTATCATTCCGTCCTATAGATCAATAGAGCGTTAACAGTATTAGCTCAGAGATCTGGACAAGCTAACACATACGTCTGCAATTGATAAGCAAGCTGTGTCATAAATAAAACATCATTGGGCGCTCCCATAGATAGCAAATCTGATTAAATACTTGTTTGTTGAGAGTCCATTCTGACAGCAACAAGCGACCCGTAAGAGAACGGGAGTGCGATAAAACAATCAGACGACCCAGAATATGACGGACCAAAACTGAACTTGGTGTACTATAACCAACAGACGGATTCTTTCCATTAAATTGAATAACGGAAACGAAAGAGTGCCTCCCTGGTTCCGAAGATACGCCACTACTGTCGAATTAAAGGACAGGAATTTGGGCATGCGTTTCTGAATAATGTTCATGCAATGACATAAAGCAAGCCTAAAAAACATTATTCCGCGGAAGTTAAACTGATAGCTAAAAGACTGCGGAACCCAAAGACCCTGGCACTTCGAATCCGTAGGGATCAGTATATATCCCAATCTGTTTGACTGGCAACCGTCATAACAGCCACACTAGGGTCCGGCAACTGCGGCGGCACTCTCTGAGTCAACCACCGAATGTTTGCCCCAGTCTGAATCTCTTGTAACACTATATAGACAAGAGAATGTATAAATCAAGCAATTCATGGATTGCCGGAAAGTTGCCGTCGAAGAGAAGCTCCTCCGAGAACGAAGCGACTCTGAGAGAGTTCTTAACCTACTATCCACGCGTGGATGTAGCTAGGGCTGCATCACGTCTAACCAACTCCAATCAGCCACTGAAGGGCGGAGTTATACGTGAACAAACTACTGCCCTCAAAAGAAATTACATTGAGAATAATATCCCGTAAATCTTTTCTTGAAGACGTAATGATAACGCCTCAGTAAGGCGGATTACGTATAATAAAGCGTCTAAGTTAAGTCTACTATACATAATGTCGTTCCCAACATTGAAATTGGAAAAGACATAAACGGCGAAAAAGAATATATGCAGTCTTTAATCACACCGTCTAGACGCATATGAACTCTCGGTATGCCCTGCTCTGCCAAAATAAACTATATGTAAAAAAGATAAAATGGCAGAAATGAGCCACGCGGACAAGAAACTAAACTATCATGCTTAGTAGCAGGCTTGTATATATATATATAATATATAGCGTCGAAAAATAAAACACATGTTGTAATGACAATATTGGACTGCGTCGGTAAGTCAGGGACAAAGTCCCTGTACCGATCGAAAAATCCGAGTCCAATGACGCTATAAGTCTCTTATCCAAGATCGCAGCAATGAAGTCCGAAAAATAATCACTGGAAGAAATGCCAGAAGATATGAAAGGCATCTTCCGATACTACTAAAGGGAAAACTCGAAATCTTTCGAATCCCTTTCGCCATCCTGTCGGACCCTATAAAGCGTTCGGTCGTCCGTAGCTTGATGCAACCGCGGACCGCACCGACCCAGCGCCGTCGGATAATTCCTGATTCGACCGAGAAACCGTCAATTGCTGGGATGCTGCGAAAGAACTGTGCTAACTCGGATAGCACGTCCGTCACTGAGGCCTGAGGAGCAGCGGTCTTACGATGCATTGCCGCAGGAAGCTCCGAGATCGTTACCCCGTGCATACTTCCAATATGCGAGCGAACGGAGTGTATAGGCCTCGTGTCCCTTGGCTACCGGATGGCGCGACCTATTCGCTGTGGAATCACTGAATGCCGAAACTGATCGGATACTCGAGGTCACGTAGCCAATGTGCGGTCGTGTGCCCTGCTGTGAGGATGAGAAAGCATTAAAGACAGTCTCTCGGACTGTCAATATAACGGAGCGTCCCGAGCAACGGACATATGCTCCGAATGTAAAATATCTGAACCACAACATGCGGTCCCCTATGTTGTTGGCTTCCTCCGATCTGTCCTCAATCTGCCGTCACTGGGTGAGTACTAAAGTAATTAAAGTGCTCGCATCACCCAAATCTCCTTCCTAGACCGCAACGGACGAACCCGGCAGCCGAACCATTCGATGAATGTACGCTACACCGGGTGAGCTAGCGAATATCACTCCGTAAGCGATAGACATATTCCATGAGCACTTATTGCCGCTAACTCTTCAATAACTATGACGACAGAGGCACACTTTTGAAAGACATCTCCATAACTCTTCGAACAAGAAACCGGAAATGCTTGGATAGCAAGCATAAAATAATAATATATATAGCGTCGTTCAATAATTCGAAAGTTTGTGTGACATTATTGGACTATGTCGGAACTGAGGGACGATGTCCCTGAACCGAACCAAAAATTTCTAAGTCCACCGACGCTATCAGTTTCTTATCCGGCATCGCAGCATATGTTGTTCCGAAAGGGAAAGCTTGAAATCCACCGAATCCCTTTCGGTATCCCGTCGGACCGGATGAAACTTTCGGACGTCCGTACCCGCTTCCGCGGAGCGTCCCGACCCAGCATCGTCGGATAAAATATATGCGACAGATTCAGTTGATGCTGGGATGCTGCGATAAACTGTGCTATTAAGGAAAGCACGTCCGTTCCCGAGGCCTGTGCAGTAGCGGACTTACGATGCATTGCCGCTGGAAGCTCCGTGTACGTTGACTTCCGCACACTTCCTATGCGAACGTCCGGAGTCTGCAGGCCTCGAGTCCCCGGTTACCGACCCAGCGCTGTCGGATAATTCTCGATCCGACACCGTTTCTGTCGGCTGCTGGGATGCTGCGATAAGCTGTGCTATGTGCACAAGAATGTCCGGCGTCGAGACCTGCGGAGGCGCAGTCTATCGGTGCTTCGCCGAGGGCAGCTCCGCATCAGATGGCTCCCGCATACTTCCTATGCGAACGTCCGGAGTCCATCGGTCTCGAATCCCTGGCTGCCGGATGGTGTGACCTGGTCGCCGAAGAATCCTTGATCGGCGAAGCTGGTAATATATCGGCGGTCACGCAGCCAAGGTGCGGTCGTGTGCGCTGACGAGAAGAGGAAGCCTTAGCAGTCTCAGCGGACTGCCTATACAACGGAGCGTCCCGAGCGACGGACGTATGCTCCGCTAACGACACATTTGTACCACAACATCTGGGGCCAGATGTTGTTGAACGAGAGAGGGGCCTCTCTCGCTTGCCGTCCGGATGGACCGGAACGAGCTATGAACCGGACTAAAAGGCTTCCTCCGTTCTCCCTCCGATCCGCCGTCACTGGGTGTGCATTAAGTTAATTTTATAGTGCTCGCATCACCCCAAAATTCCTTCTAGACCGCAACGGACGAACCCGGCTGCCGAACCATTCGGTGAATGGACGCTACACCGGGCGAGCTAGCGGACGTCAAAGGCCGTCGAACCTACTAGGGTCCTCTTAGGCAATTGGCGTATTACATGAGCACTTTTCCGCTAGCCCTTCATTAATTGTGACGACGGAGGCACACTGTTGGAAGACATCACAGATACATCACCCTAATCTTGATCGTCTGAAATAGAAATTGATAAAGTAGAGTGACCCTGCGGGGAAAGGACCGGAGTGTCCAAATCCCCAACAACATACCGTGACATACGCTTCCCATATTGTCATCGAAATCATACGATACAGAACAGGAGTTAATGCGAGTACACTGACCACATATAGAATGATAATAAGGTCAGAGGAAGACTTCCTCTTAAAACAATTGATCAATATCCTTTCAATGTGAAAAGAAAACAAGTCCTGGTACTCGCACTAACCCCTGGCAATCAAAATACAAAATAATAATATGATCCATTAATATAGAAAAAATAATTGAAATCAAAATATTTTGAAAAAATATTTTTTCAGAACAGCCCAAGTTTCTGAAAAGTAACGTTGAGCCCCAATGGATCCCAAGCCTAAGTGTGGACAAAAATTTTAAAAATATTTTAAACAATTTATTCAACACTTACGAACAATAATAATGTATCTAGTTATGATTAAAATAACCTAAAGATATTATTATTTAGAAATCCCCCCCTCACACAGAGGGCTGTTGTAAATGTAAACAATGAGTGTAAAAACACTAAAATAAGACTCCAGGCACCCAGGCCCGAAATCAGTTACCAAAAATACACCATCTGATGCAAAACAGAGACTTCCAGGGAAGAAACTGCAGAACATCAGATGGTAGATGCAGAACACAACGCCTAACCACCCGTAGGTGAAGACGTAAACATGGGGAAAGAACAGAATTCATTCTGTTATTAAGCTAAAACTCCCAAGAAATTTTAGTAATAATAATTACAGAAGCTATGCCAAAAGCATGGGAGAATAGCAAGGGGGCACTTAAAGGACAGGGAGAGAGGAAAAACACTTGAAAAAACAGTGTAACTAAATAATCAGAATGACAACAAAATGGCTGCTGCCTAGAAAATAGGTAACTTAACATAATTTCATTAAAAAATTTTAAGTTACAGCCCTGATAATATTCTGTCACACATTCTTTTCCTCTCCTCCTTTTCTATCCTCCTTAGAATCACCATTTCACTAATATTTATGTGTCTGGCATCATTTAAACTGAGATTTAAAAGCACAAAGATCAGTCAGATGTTAACTGATGAAGGGCCAAACTTAGAATGATAAATGGCGCCAATTTCGGAACGTCCTTGACACTGCGCATGCGCAGTGGGGGCGAGGTGTGGAGGGCCTTTCAGGACATGTTTTCTTTAGTTTTAGATGCAAATTTTGGGGATTGGGGGGCAAAATTTGTGTTTGGCCCTATATTTTAAGAGTTAGCACCAGCTATGTCTGGGTCATTGGTACAGTATAAAAATATATATTCTCTTCAACTACTTATTTGATAAATTACCCAAGTGGATGCGGCCAATTTGTTAGGTAAAGGGTTAAAGTATTAAAGTTGTTTCCTAAAAACTGCATACCATTTTCATTTGAATATCTGTCCTAAAGTTAAAACTAGAAGTTCTGTCACGAACTGTGCGCTTATCTAGGCTCAATTGCGCGTAGGAATTGCGCGCAATTGCCATATCGAATGGCATCCAAAGCACGGCAGGTTTACCTGGTTACTTACAGCAAGCACATGCAATGTTTCTGCCAATGGACCTCTGGGTTACCTGGAGGTCCATTGGCTGAAACATTGCTTGTTCACAGGCCATATGTACAGAATGTGATAGCCTAACTATGGTCATAATGCATATATTAACGCGCAGATCAACGTGCTATTTGTGCGCATTTCATGACAGGACTTCTAGTTTTAACTGTATAAAACAGCCGCAAAACTTTCAAAAATTATTTTCATGCCATTTGAACTCTCTATGTGATCCTATTCAGTGGAATCCGTTTCACTGGAGAATAGTTTTATTTTTCTGGTTTATTATATCATTAACAATATTCATTACACAGTTTGTTAGTGACCTAATATGGTAATCTTATGGAGTTAGTAAATTCTGTTTTGAGCAACAGCAAAGTTCAAGCCAAAAATAGAATTAACTGACACAATTTATACCATACTAGCAGTCCTACCGTTTGCAGGACAGGAAGCCCCACCCACATGATGGAAAATTGTATTGCACAACACAGCAAGGGAGATAGTCAAAGCTTGCATTTCTAGCTGGACGGAATCAAAGACTTCCCATTTATATGAGGGCACAAACAACAACAGTATACATTTTCACATGGAGGCGGATAGTGGTTTTATCTCTATTAAATTCACATACACCATAAGAGGTTGGGATATATCCCAACTGATCCACACTGCACTATGCATAAAAAATATTGTTTCTGAAGCAATTTATCCTGCATTTTTTTTATAAGTGAAGGTGGCTTTTTCTGTTTCTTCAATCCCTGAAAGCAGTTTGAAGTGCCTCAAAAATTTGAAATGTTTACTCTCGCATGAATAATTAGTCATTAAACCTTTACCCAATGCAGAAGTTATCAAAATTTATTGTTTCGAAAACTATTTTTTTCAAATTTTTTTGTCATTTGACCCTCATTGGATTGAATTTGACGAGCTCATTCCAAAGAGGTCACATGATATAATTTTGTTCAATTTTTTTTTTAAATAATTATTTTCAAAAGGTTCCTTTTATGAATTATGTGGGTGGATGCAGACGATACATTGGGAAAAGGATTAAACCGTTGATTTTTTTTTTTGCAATTGGACATCTCCATTGTATTTATTACACATCAAAGTTTGGAAAGAGTCGGTTTTAATTAGTGTCAATTTTTACTAGTTAACAATGAAACAGGTTAAAAAATGTTGCAAACATTTCGTCGCCTGAGTGCTAGAATGTTCTATGTCCCATAGGGGACATAGAACATTCTAGCACTCAGGCGACGATTTGCTGATGATGTAGGACTGTTCTGCAGAATTTTAAAGAGGGAGGTGGCTGAGAAACAAGTTTTTTTAACAGCCATATACAATCATTTATAATTATGTTGTTCATTTCGTGGGACTTTCATCAAAGGCATTGGTTACTAGGTCCTACAAAACCAATCAAGAAGACCTTGTCTGCTGTAGGAAACAAATCCATCTGTACTCTCCGTTTGTACTAGGTCCTACAAAACCAATCAAGAAGACCTTGTCTGCTGTAGGAAACAAATCCATCTGTACTCTCCGTTTTTTCCATGGGGAGAGCATGGACTAAAAAGAGATCATATACTCTTTTTGGAAGTGAGAAATGAAAATTTCTTGAGCTTTATAGTGGGTGAAAATACTGCTGGCATGATAAAGATGACATTCTTATAATTTTGATATGGTGCCACATATTCAATCAGAAGCCAAGAATACTTTATTCATGTGGATTGTTTTCTTATGCGTTTAACCCTTTACCCAACGCAGACGATATCAAAATTTATTATTTTAAATATCATTTTTTAAATTTTTTCAAAAAAATTCAACAAAACCATATCATGTGACCCCTCGTTGGAACGAGCTCGACGAGCTCGTTCCAACGAGGGGGCACATGATATGATTTTGTTGAAATTTTTCGAAAAAATAATATTTTTTCAGCTGCTGAATTTGCATATTACGCGGGCGGGTGCAGGCGATTCGTTGGGTAAAGGCTTAACTGGTGAATGCCTTCAGGTCCTCTACAATGGATTACAGAGTTCTCTTCCAGCAGACAAGGACTGATAAAATTTAAGGCTATTCAAGGGCATTTATAGAAACTGTTCAACTTTTTCATGGCTCAACAATCACCAAATTAAAGGGTTTTCAACACCCCCCCCCCCCACCCCCCCCCCTCCCCCCCCCCCCCCCAGCCTTCACTAGTCCTAACTAGATTCTCCATTCATTGCCTCTTCTCCCACTTCCCCTTCATGGAGGGTTAATGACCAAAGGGTCCTAGGAAAGATTTTGGCTCTACAAAATATGGCATGTAAAAGTATGTAGATATGGCCACACAAAGTAGATCTTTTGTTTCTCAGGCCATTATTTGTGAAATTGCATGCGGGCGAGCGGCTTTTTATTTATTTTTTATTTCAGTAATTTCTTTTTTGCCATCAAAAGTTCATGTTCTTGGTTCAAGTTTTAGGCCTCATAATCTACAGAATAGCATGGGTGGTGGTGTATTTCATCCCTTGAGTGCAAGAAGGCTTTGCAATGCTAAAGCATTGCAAAGCTAATGCATTGCAAAGCCTTCTTGCACACAAGGGACAAATTCATCAATTTTTTTAACTTGGGTAAAATATCAGACATAAACCATTTAATTTTTTTTTTTTTGGTAAGTTTAGATTGGTTATAAAAAGAGAGCATGCGGCAGCCAAAACAATCATGCGGGATAGCCTGAGAAACAATTTTTTAATTTTTTTAGGCCTATGATAACGTGCTTTGTCAGAGTTTTTATTTCATGCATATTTCCAGGGTTTTCAAGGTTTCCTGCATTGTGCAAGGCCTTGAATGGCTTTTAGTCAAACTAAAGGGCATTCCTTGATTGCAAGGGCCCACAGGATCACTGGATTATAACAAAACAACTTTTGACGAACAAATGTTGCCTATCAATGGAAATGTAGCACTCATTCAGTTAGGAAGTCATACAGACAAGCATGGAATTTTGGGATAATGTTGCTATCCGTCTTCTTCTGGTTGGAGTTGTAAATCATGCATGTATTGCTGTTTGTTTTCTCTGAGTCAGTCTTGATGGAGGAGCCCTTGGAGACATAACAGTTTCCCGGGGAGTTTGTTTCAGACTCTGCCAAGCAACTTTTCTAGCTGCGTTCCCATCCATCTGATTTTGTAAGAAGTCTGTTATCATTGTGAGGGCTTCATCCATGCTTGCCTGCAAGTCGGTAACCTTAGCTGCATTAGTACTTGATTCATACTCGAATCGACTGAGTTCAGATTCATTGAACAATCCTCGGATCTTGAAGTATTCTTGCATTGCATCATGCATCCTCACTTGTAATGACTGAAGCTAAAAATAAAATAAATATAATTAACCATTGAATACTAATTTTATGGAACAGTGCATCCCATGTGGCATTAGACAGTTAAAATTGTTTCACAGGAACCTCCCTTGTCGATCAAATTGTGCCAAAAATATTTCCTTCATCAAAATTCTGTCCAAAACTTTACGTGTTTTATTTTCACTTTTTTTAAGGGACTGAAAAAAAAAGAGAATGCCCACTTTCCTCATAAAAAAAATCCGCAATAACTGCCCAAAAAAACAAGATTTTTTTAATACATGTAAAATGAGATGGAAGACAACATAGCCCTTTACCCAACGAATCGGCCACATCTGCCCACGTAATGTGCAAATTCAGCAGCCGAAAAAATATTTTTTTCCAAAACATTCAATAAAACCATATCATGTGACCCCTCTTTGGAACGAGCTTGCTGAGCTCGTTCTAAAGAGGGGTCACATGATATGGTTTTGTTGACAATTTTTGAAAAAATTAAAAATATGATATTTAAGATAATAAATTTTGATATCGTCTGTGTTGGGTAAAGGGCTAATGAACACACTGACCATGAGTTTCTGAAGGGTTTAATTTTTTCTTTACTAGTTTTAAGCTTATTTGTTTTATAAGGACTGGCGAGCAAGTTATGCAACTTATATTAATGCCTCTCCTTGGCCCAATGGCGCAGGTTTGTGGGAGGACCTTCGTAGCGGCAACTTTGCAAATACTATGAAGTGAACCTTAGCCTGCATGGAGTGTGTCTTTCTCTGCAAAGAGGACAGCCATTTTATGTCCCCACCCAAATGCATTTATTATAATGAGTTAGTGTTTTAATTGATGGGCATCAAAGTGAGAATTTTCGAGGTTATCCCATAGGTAATATGTCAATTTCCCAATTCTGGTATGACTGGCCGCATCTGACACTGTTTCAATAATTTTTTTTAAGTTACGTGTACACGTGTTCAGGTCGGCTTACCCACTATTTTCTGTCTTCTTTTTGTTTATATACTTTGCTTTCTAATATTTCTTGCTTTTTCTCTTCTATTCTTCTTCCTTAATTCTCACCAGAACTGTTAAACTAACAACAGCTATCATCACCTCGGAACCCAGGACCAATTAGCCAATCCCAATATTCCTCGCCGGCTGCTGTTTGGCCATTATGTTGGTTTTGACTTAGGACGGACGAGGCAGTGCTGAAACCTGTTTGTGGATGACTGCAGCTGGTGGTGGAATGTTAGTGGATCGAAATATTTTGGGCACTGAATACTGGGTCTTTGGGTGACAATACACACAGCCAACCACTGCCACAGAGAATACAGCGTAAAGTGTGTGAATCTGGGGAGCCGACTAATATAATCTCGAAAATAATAAATTTTGATATAGTCTGTATTGGGTAAAGGGTTAACAGGGTTCCATTGTATCTATATTTTCTTACCTGTCTAACATCCTTCAATGCATTTTCCAGTTTTATCTTCTCCTCATATTTATTCAACAATTTTTCTTTGAACAGAAGATTGTCATTTTGATTCTGCCTGTATTTGGAGGCAAGATCTTTATTCATAGTCAAACTATTCTTCTTATCATCCTAAAAATATGGAAAAAGTGGTTATGTTTCTTTTGGTATTTTCAAACACAAATCCATATTATTTAAAAAGACAGCTTCATGATTGAAATTAATGCTTATCTTATTGTCTGGGATGATTTAAAGTTAACCATTTAAACCATTCACGGTACAATGAAGCACCAACTTTTAAAAAAATTCCAACTTCACACCTAAGCTGTGACAGATGGTAAAAATGAAACAAATTCCAAGTCCATAAAGGACAATAAGGCCACACAAAGCAGATCTTCTGTTTCTCAGGCCATTATTTGTGAAATTGCATGCAGGAAAGCGGTTTTTTATTTTATTTTTTATTCCAGTAATTTCTTCTTTGCTATCAAAAGTTCATGTTCTTGGTTCAAGTATTAGGCCTCATAATCTACAGAATAGCATGGGTGGTGGTGTATTTCATTCCTTGAGTGCAAGAAGGCTTTGCAATGCTAAAGCTTTGCAAAGCCTTCTTGCACTCAAGGGACAAATTCATCAATTTTTTTAACTTGGGTAAAATATCAGATATAAACCATTTAATTTTTATTTTTTTTAAGTTTAAATTGGTTTTAAAAAGAGAGCGTGCGGCAGCCAAAAGGACCATGGGGGAGGGCCTGAGAAACAGATTTTTATTTTTTTAGGCCTAAACTCAGACAAAATTTTTATTCATAACACCTACAATGAACATGGGGTTAGACATCAATAACATACACTTACATCAGGGTTTCCGCTAGACTGGCTGCGGGACCGTCGACCAGACCCATTCCCCCTGCTGATCATACTATGATCAGTCAGAAAAGCTGGTGGTTAAAATGTCAAGTACAATGCTGTATCGTAACGACACTCAGGATCCTTTGTTTCCACATAATATAGCCATAATTATGTTCTATACTATGCCTACTATTACTGGCGACAACCTGATACTTTATAACCCCCAGACGAGAGGGCGAAACAAAGTTCAAATCCTAAACGTCACCTATAAAATTTTGGACTCAAATTGTCGTGTTTGGTCCAAAATCACTGGCTTTTATTTCGAGCGATAAATGATGTAATTGCATGTGCATGATGTCACATGTCCACATCATGGTTCTTTTCGAATATCGGGTTGTATAAAAAAAATTGAGGTCAAGCGTCGCAGTCACTGTCAGGATTCGTGGATTTTGTGTTGTTTTGGGTTTGTATTTTTATGAAACTTCTGACCAGATGTAGTATTGTGTGTCCCGTGGGGATTTAGAGAACTGTAGGAGGAAAAAAATACATATTTTCCACTTCAATTATTCAGCATTTTAGCGATCAGAATGCCCCCAGAGAGCACCTAAAAATAAAAATTTTCCTGGGGGGAGAACCCCCCCTCTATACGCACATGCCAAAGAAGGCAGATGCCTTCGGCGTCTGAGTTTCACTTTCTTTGAAGTACCGGATCCACAAATTTTCCCCTAGCGGAAACCCTGCTTACATACCAAATATGATGCCATTCCACCAAGTATTTTAAAAGCTATTGAGTTTAAAAACTTGTTCGTCACAGACCAACCCACCATCAGTCTGACATTGCTACATATAGAGCAGGGTTCTCACCGATATCAAATAAGCAAATTCAAGCACTATTTAAGCACTTTTCAAGGACTTAGACCATGATTTTTGGGGACTATTGTAATTTGATATGAACTTCCACGAACAACACAAAAGGATTTCTGCCTCAACGATCTGATTTTTGGAAAACCTAACTAGCTAGATATATAATATAAAGCATTGCAGATGGCACCTTGTTGCACTCAAGGGATAGAGAGATGTGGTTTCTGACCACTTCTGTGACATCGCATGCATGTGGAGTGGGTTGTCGTGAAACTTCTCATCTCTGGAGTAACAGGTAAACTAGATTAAGTACTTTTCAAGGGAGGTGGTGAAAAATTAAGTATTTTTCGTGGATAGAAACAAATTCAAGCACTTTTCAAGGAAGTATCCGAAAATCACGGACTTTTCATTTCAGTGGGAAGCCTGTGGAGCTGTTTTTAACATCTAAAATTGCTTATGGTGCCCCCAACTTCCCTAATACAGTGGAGCCCACTTAATTGGATATCTCTTAATTGTATATCCCTGTTAATTGAATATAATTTTCAAACACAAAACCATTTACCATACCTTCAGTACAAATTTGATCTGTTAATTGCATATGGGTTGTGGAGTAAACTCCTGTTAATTGTATATAAATTTTTTTGTAATATATCGAAAAAATTACTGTGACACGTACCAAATTCCCCTTATTTATGAACCTTTTTGGTCTCACTACATCCAATACAGGCATTTATTCTATTATATCTATAGGGCTCTGTCAAACAAGATATAATAGAATAAATGCTCAGTTTACCCCCAGAACACAGGAAACTGATCAAATCCCTGTTAATTGTATACGCCTGTTAAATGAATAATTTTCACTGGCAAAATGGATATTCAATTAAGAGGATTCTACTGTACAAAAACATTACACCCCAGGTTGCTCACTCACAGTTGATTTATTATCCATTGCTTTGCTGCTGATATACTCCAAATTTTAGGGACAGATCTGCACCGAAGATAAAGTGCCCTCTTTCCCCAAACTTATCTGTTGTCCTATCAATGATCAGATGTATTACATAAATAAACATTTGTTAACCCTTTAATTGATGTAACATAAGAAACCCACCAGCAACATTCACTAAAATTGCCATTCAAATTTTATTATTTTTCAATTTCTGCCTCAAAACATAGCTTATGACCCCCTCATTGGAGCAAGGTTGTTGAGCATGTTCCAATGAAGGGTCATAAGCTATATTTTTGTGGAACAAAACAATGTTTTTCAGTTACGGCCTAAAAATTTTTAAACATTTTTCTCAGACTCTCCCGCATGGTCCTTTTGGCTGCTGCATGCTCTCTTTTTATAACCAATGCAAATTTGAAATGAAAGAGTCAATGACTCTGTAGCTCAACTTGGATATGACAGGAATTAGTACTTGCTGTGACCAAGACAACTGAATAATGAATATGACAGGAATTAGTATTTGTTTTGGCCCAGTCAACAATAATAAAAGAATTACAAGGTGACTGTAATGGACTACAGATTAAGACCAATCATTGTAGATTATTATTTTTGTGTGGAAATTTTCAGTCCCAAACAAAATATTTTCAGACTAAAATTTTTTCTTCTTCTTCTTAAAATTGACCAAAATGCATCAAAACACAAAAAACTAATTTCCGGATTTTGGTCCAAAATTTTCTAAGTCCCACCCGGACCCCTAATTTGCATAATTTATTCACGAGAAAAACTCTGTATTATATGTAATGTATCCCATGGTACTAAACATTCATACAAAAATTTATTCAAATCAGATCTTTCATTTGGAAGTTCTGCGCAAAAATCTGCTTGCACTTAATTTTGAACAAAATGGCTGCTAGCGGCCATCTTGAATTTCAGACTGGACCCCAAAACACTCCTTCTCGTCCCACAGAGATAACAAAGGTACCCAAGAAGTTTCGTTAAGATCGGTTCATAAATACGGCCTCTAGCCCGAGCCGTATTGGGATTTGCACTCACAGTGCTGAAAGTAACACTAAATAAAAGTTAGCCTAATTTGCATAATTTACGCACAAGAAAAAAACCTGTAATATATGTAATGTATCCCATGGTACTAAACATTTATACAAAACTTTATTCAAATCAGAACTTTCATACAGAAGTTCTGTACAAAAAACTGATTTTTGCATCATCGGTACAAAATGGCCACTGGCAGCCATCTTGAATTTCGGACCACACCCAAAAACACTCGTTCCCGTTCCAGGGTCATAACAAAGGTACCCAAGAAGTTTCGTAAAGATTGGTTCATAAATACGGCCTCTAGCCCGAGCCATAGCAGCTTGGCACTTACAGCTCTGAAAGTAACACTAAATAAATCAAAGTCAGTCTAATTTGCATAATTTACGCACGAGAAAAAAACCCGTATTATATGTGATGTATCCCAGGGTACTAAACATTTATACAAAACTTTATTCAAATCAGAACTTTCATACAGAAGTTCTGTACAAAAAACTGATTTTTGCATCATCGGTACAAAATGGCCACTGGCAGCCATCTTGAATTTCGGACCACACCTAAAAACACTCGTTCCCGTCCCAGGGTCATAACAAAGGTACACAAGAAGTTTCGTAAAGATCGGTTCATAAATACGACCTCTAGCCCGAGCCATAGCCAATTGTTGACGTATGGACAGACGGACGGATGGACAGACGGACAATGGACGACGGGCCATGACAATAGCTCAAATTTGACTTCGTCAAAGTTGAGCTAAAAATTATAATTAGGCCTAAAAAAATAAAAAATTTGTTTCGCAGGCCCTCCCGCATGGTCCTTTTGGTTGCCACATGCTCTCTTTTAATAACCAATTGAAACTTAAAACAAGAGGCCCCACGTGGCCTTAATCGCTCACCTGACAAAGTGACTCTAAGAAGTATTTTAGGTCACCTTCACCATGTCATGCTTCATCAACATTAACTGGTTGAGTGATAGATTTTGTTTGAAGTTCAACATTTGTTACCTAAAATTAGTTTTATTTAAAATCATTGGTGTGTGGACAATCTCCAATGATTTTTAATAAAGCAAATTTATCTCTGCAGACAAACTGGTTTAGCATGAAGCACAAACAAGGAATGTGAAGAGATAGCCTTGGACATCTCTCCCCAACTGTGGATATCTTCCATGTGCTACATGTATATATTTGCATGCAAGAAAACAAAAATTTTCACAAATTTTCCAAAATATTAGTTTTTTTTATCATCATTGGAACTAGCTCAAATAGCTTATTTCAATAGGGGTATGGGAAGATCAGGTATATTTTTGAGACAAAAATGTGAACATATAAATAATGGTGTTTTTTGTGAATGATGCTGGAGAATTTTGCGTAAAGATATGGTAAATGGTTTGTTCTAGATACAGAATGATGCAAAAGTATTTAAATTTGATTAGGCAAGTTGTTCCTATAATGCATTTAAAAATTGAAGTAACTGTTTTTTTGCTGACGAACTTTTAGATGTGTGTGTCTGTGTTTGTGTGTGTGTGTGTGTGTGTTTGTGTGTGTGTGTGTGTGTGGGGGGGGGGGGGGGGGGGGGGGGGGGGTAAGAGTGTTCTTGCAAACAAAATTCCTGAATAAATGGAAAATTTTATTTTTTGTGTGAAAGACATAGTGCATGAATGTTGATTGGAACAAGCTTAGAGAGCTCATTTTAATGTGAAGTCATAAAGCTGTGTTTTACGTACGAAATTCTGGAATAACTAAAAAAAATTGCTTTTTTGACTCAAAAAGCATGGTGTGCGACCTCTCATTGGAATGAGCTCAAAAAGCTCATTCCAATGGGGTATTTACAAGCGATAAGTACATGTATGTTTAAGAGACAAAAATTAAAATTTGAATAGCGATTTTTGCGAAGAATGCTGACAAGTTTTGGCAGTTATGCTGGTAAAAAGGTAAGATATGCAAAGTGGTTGTTTTTTAGAGGCGACATTTAATTAAGGGGAATTAACCCTCGATTACTGAGGTAACTTCTAAAAGTACTGAAATTTCATGAAGCAGTGTGAATAACAGACAACAGTTGCCTAAAAATTTCATGAATAACTAAAATTTTTATTCTTTTGTCTCGAAAACATGGCATATGACCTTTGTTGGAATGAGCTGAATGCGTGTGTTCCAATGAGGGGCCATAAAATTTGAACGGAGATTTGTGTGAATAATGCATTAGTACTGCTAGATTTGGGTAAACGGTTCACCCTGGATACCACCCCTTCTATAGTAGATCTTTTCTGCAAATTTTGTCTAAGATTCTATCAACTTTACAAATAAATACGTTCATGAATCACAATCAGATCCACCCCACAATGTTGCATACCAAATATCAAAAGATTCTGCCTGCTGGATCTGGAGAAGAAGATATTTTAAGAAATATGCCTTAAATGCACTAAGTTAAAATTTGGGCTCCTATACGGAGCCCAAATATAAACCAAGGGGGACGATTTGAACAAACTTGAATCAGATCCACCCCACAATGTTGCTTACCAAATATGAAAAGATTCTGAAGCTGGATCTGGAGAAGAAGATTTTTTAAGAAATTTGCCTGATATGCACTAAGTTCGAATTCGAGCTTCTATACTGAGCCCAAATATGAAACTAGGAAGCCGATTTGAACAAACTTGAATCAGATCCACCCCACAATGTTGCATACCAAATATCAAAAGATTCTGCCTGCTGGATCTGGAGAAGAAGATTTTTTAATAAATTTGCCCGAAATGCACTAAGTGCGAATTCGAGCTTCTATATTAAGCCCAAATATGAATCCAGGGGGCCGATTTGAACAAACTTGAATCAGATCCACCCCGCAATGTTGCATACCAAATATCAAAAGATTCTGCCTGCTGGATCTGGAGAAGATTTTTGAAGAAATTTGCCCGAAATGCACTAAGTTTGAATTCGAGCTTCTATAGTGAGCCCAAATATGAATCCAGGGGGCCGATTTGAACAAACTTGAATCAGATCCACCCCGCAATGTTGCATACCAAATATCAAAAGATTCTGCCTGCTGGATCTGGAGAAGATGATTTTTTAAGAAATTTGCCTGCAATGCACTAAGTTCGAATTCGAGCTTCTATAGTGAGCCCAAATATGAATCTAGGAAGCCGATTTGAACAATCTTGAATCAGATCCACCCCACAATGTTGCATACCAAATATCAAAAGATTCTGTCTGCTGGATCTGGAGAAAAAGATTTTTTAATAAATTTGCCCGAAATGCACTAAGCCCGAATTCGGGCTTCTATATTAAGCCCAAATATGAATCCAGGGGGCCGATTTGAACAAACTTGAATCAGATCCACCCCGCAATGTTGCATACCAAATATCAAAAGATTCTGCCTACTGGATCTGGAGAAGAAGATTTTTGAAGAAATTTGCCCGAAATGCACTAAGTTTGAATTCGAGCTTCTATAGTGAGCCCAAATATGAATCCAGGGGGCCGATTTGAACAAACTTGAATCAGATCCACCCCGCAATGTTGCATACCAAATATCAAAAGATTCTGCCTGCTGGATCTGGAGAAGATGATTTTTTAAGAAATTTGCCTGAAATGCACTAAGTTCGAATTCGACCTTCTATAGTAAGCCCAAATATGAATCTAGGGAGCCGATTTAAACAAATTTGCATCAGATCCATCCCACAATGTTGCATACCAAATATCAAAAGATTCTGCCTGCTGGATCTGGAGAAGAAAATTTTTTAAGAAATTTGCCTGAAATGCACTAAGTTCGAATTCGAGCTTCTATAGTGAGCCCAAATATGAATCTAGGAAGCCGATTTGAACAAACTTGAATCAGATCCACCCCACAATGTTGCATACCAAATATCAAAAGATTATGCCTGCTGGATCTGGAGAAGAAGATTTTTTAATAAATTTGCTTGAAATGCACTAAGTTCAAGTTTGGGCTCCTATACTGAGCCCAAATATAAACCCAGGGGGCCGATTTGAACAAACTTGAATCAGATCGACCCCACAATGTTGCTTACCAAATATGAAAAGATTCTGCCTGCTGGATCTGGAGAAGAAGATTTTTTAAGAAATTTGCCTGAAATGCACTAAGTTCAAATTCGAGCTTCTATAGTGAGCCCAAATATGAATCTAGGAAGCCGATTTGAACAAACTTGAATCAGATCCACCCCACAATGTTGCATACCAAATATCAAAAGATTCTGCCTTCTGGATCTGGAGAAGAAGATTTTTTAAGAAATTTGCCTAAATGCACTAAGTTCGAAATCGGGCTCCTATACTGAGCCCAAATATGAACCCAGGGGGCTGATTTGAAAAAACTTGAATCAGATCCACCCTACAATGTTGCATACCAAATATCAAAAGATTTTGCCTGCTGCATCTGGAGAAGAAGATTTTTTAAGAAATTTGCCTGAAATGCACTAAGTTCGAAATCGGGCTCCTATACTGAGCCCAAATATTAACCCAGGGGGCCGATTTGAACAATCTTGAATCAGATCCACCCCACAATGTTGCTTACCAAATATGAAAAGATTCTGCCTGCTGGATCTGGAGAAGAAGATTTTTTAAGAAATTTGCCTGAAATGCACTAAGTTCGAATTCGGGCTTCTATAGTAAGCCCAAATATGAATCCAGGGGGCTGATTTGAACAAACTTGAATCAGATCTACCCCGCAACGTTGCATACCAAATATCAAAAGATTCTGCCTGCGGGATCTGGAGAAGAAGATTTTTGAAGAAATTTGCCTGAAATGCACTAAATTCGAATTCGAGCTCCTATAGTGAGCCCAAATATGAATCTAGGGAGCCGATTTGAACAAACTTGAATCAGATCCACCCTACAATGTTGCATACCAAATATCAAAAGATTCTGCCTGCTGAATCTGGAGAAGAAGATTTTCAAAGAAATTTGCCTGAAATGCAGTAAGTTTAAATTTGGGCTCCTATACTGAGCCCAAATATAAACCCAGGGGGCCGATTTGAACAAACTTGAATCAGATCCACCCCACAATGTTGCATACAAAATATCAAAAGGTTCTGCCTGCTGGATCTGGAGAAGAAGATTTTTTAAGAAATTTGCCTGAAATGCACTAAGTTCGAAATCGGGCTCCTATACTGAGCCCAAATATGAACCCAGGGGGCCGATTTGAACAAACTTGAATCAGATCCACCCTACAATGTTGCATACCAAATATCAAAAGATTCTGCCTGCTGGATCTGGAGAAGAAGATTTTTTAATGTTTTTCCCATTGCCTACAGTGTTAAAAAGTGTTGACTCAGCACTTTTTCAAAGTCCCGAAACTGTACCCTATGATAAAACCGATGGCAATTTTTTTTTACCAATCCTTTCTGTTGGTCCTAAGGAAGCTGCACACCAAATAAAAATTCTCAGTGCCGTGCAGTTTTGGAGATATGGGCGTTTTAATTTTTTTCTATTTTTAGCTCCTGCGGTTCCCACGGGGCTGCGGGAAAATTTTTTTTTGCATAAATCAAGTACTCATGACCCAATAAGCCCTCACATAAAATTTGGTTCAAATCAGCCTCTCGGTTTGGAAAATAGAAATTTTGGGCGGGGCAAAAAATTTTGCCCCTCCCATATCGACGCCAAGTATAGCCCCACAAACTTCTCTTGAACAAATCTGAGTCTACACCTCAAAAGGAAGCTGCACACCAAATATCAAGTCTCTGCTACTGCTGGTTCATGAGAAGAAGATTTACAAAGATTTTGGTGCCCCTTGGGGGCGTGGCACCACCCAGGAGGAGGGGCAACTTCATTTGAACAAATCTGAATTGGCATTAGGTAATAAACATTTAGCCAACATTTGAATAAAATTGGGCTAGTGGTTTAGGAGGAGAAGTCGATAATGTAAAGTTAACGCCGGACGACGACGACGACGGACGACGGACGGAAAGTGATTAGTAAAGCTCCCCTTGAGCTTCGCTCAGGTGAGCTAAAAAATAAAAACTAGATGGTTTATGTCTGATATTTTACCCAAGTTAAAAAAATTGATGAATTTATCCCTTGAGTGCAAGAAGGCTTTGCAATGCTTTAGCATTGCAAAGCCTTCTTGCACTCAAGGGATGAAATACACCAACACCCATGCTATTCTGTAGATTATGAGGCCTAAAACTTGAACCGAGAACATGAACTTTTGATGGCAAAGAAGAAATTACTGAAATAAAAAATAAAATAAAAAAACGCTCGCCCGCATGCAATTTCACAAATAATGGCCTGAGAAACAGAAGATCTACTTTGTGTGGCCTTAAATGGTTTATGTCTGATATTTTACCAAGGTTAATAAAATTCATAAATTTGTTCCTGTAGTCCAACATGGCATGAAATACACCACCACCCATGCTATTCTGTAGATTATGTGACCTAAAACACAAAACAAACCAAGAACAGGAACATTTGATGGGAAAGGAATAATAATAATATGGTTGTGTTGTAGGTGTAGCTTAGAAATTACATAGTTGTTAATTTCAAAGAAGCAGAATATGTTATACCAACCTCAAGCTGCTTCAAAATATCTTGTCTTTCTTGCATGTATGTATTATGTTTACTTTCATTTTCTTTTAATCTATCTGGAAGCAAATAAAAATAAAAATATTGATATGCCTATGGCCACACAAAGTAGATCTTCTGTTTCTCAGGCCATTATTTGTAAAATTTCATGCGGGCGATCAGGTTTTTATTTTATAATTTTTTTTTCTGTAATTATTTCTTTGCCACTATGTCCTTGGTATGTTTTAGGCCTCATAATCTATGGAGAAGCATGGGTGATGGTGTATTTCATCCCTTGAGAGCAAGAAGGCTTTGCAATGCTTTAGCATTGCAAAGCCTTCTTGCACTCAAAGGACAAATTTATCAATTTTTTTTAACTTTGGTAAAATATCAGACATAAACCATTTAATTTTAATTTTTTTTTAACTTTACATTGGTTATAAAAATGATCATGCGGCAGCCAAAAGGACCATGCGGAAGGGCCTGAGAAACAGATTTTTAATTTTTTTAGGCCTAATCTAGATTCATTACAGTATTGTTCTCCACTATTATTTATTTATTGATGTTTAAGGACACATGTTTTGGCACAATGGTTCAGCCAATCATTTATACCCATGCTGCCCATTTTAGAGGACTTCCACACCAGGAATTGGTGACTGGGTCCTATTTTACCAGTAAAACAGAATAAACAAGCACTGCTTTATTTCCCAGGGTTCCCACAAAGAATTGGTTTCCACCTATCAGTTAAACGGTTTGATTTGTATTATGAAATACACATCATATTGGAAGCACATTCACGTTACAATTTTTATATTACGACTCTCAAGACATGTGGACTAGCAACAGGCCAGAAAGTTAAAAAATTTATAGTAATTTATATATTTTTTATACTTACCAATGACCCAGACATAGCTGGTGCTAACTCTTAAAATATAGGGCCAAACACAAATTTTGCCCCCCAATCCCCAAAATTTGCATCTAAAACTAAAGAAAACATGTCCTGAAAGGCCCTCCACACTTCGCCCCTACTGCGCATGCGCAGTGTCAAGGACGTTCCGAAATTGGCGCCATTCATCATTCTAATAACCAGTGCCTGGTAAGCGCTATGTACTCAGCGGGGAGGCAAGAGTTCCCAACTCCTGGGAGGGCCATCCCCGTCTGGGTCATTGGTAAGTATAAAAAATATATAAATTACTATAAATTTTTTAACATTTTTATACTGTACCAATGACCCATACATAGCTGAATAGTAAAAAGGCTGGAGGGCCAAGGACATAGAGCAAAATGGAATACGCTCAATAAAATAAAATAGAGTCATCCCCTGTAGGGAAAAGAAGTAATAGGCCTTACATGTATCTTTCTTATTTATGATAAATTAGAAAGATACAACACCTTCCAAAAATTGAGCTTCATACATCCATGTACTCTATTAATATCCAATAATCCTTATACTAATAATTTTTAAAGTAAGCCAATAATAAAGTAAGTCTAGAGAATAGAGACTCTTATACTCCTAAAAGTGTGTGAGAATTGCATAATCATGTCCGTTGACATATGCAATATTCAAAAGCTATACTTTAAAAACTAAGACTTGAATGAATTTTATAAACTTAAACTTCTCACTAAACAACCATCCCAATAACAGCTCAGAATTACTAACTCCGGAGGAGGTATCCCCTTGTTTTCAAAGTAAAAACAGGTGACCCAAGGGAACACCCTCCCCCCCCCCCTTTTTCTTGCCCTGGGTCAAATAGCCCAGAGCGAAGAGGGCAGCCGAACGGAGACACTGCCGAAACAGACAGCCTACCTAGCTATAGTAGCAACTGTTAAGTGAATGACATTCTGAGCAGTAGATAATAGACCTAACAATAGAGGCCTCCAGAAATGGACTCGATATTTCTGAGATAAAATTCATGAATGGATGGCTGAGCGCAATGAGCAGCCTTCAAAAATCTATAATAGCAACACTATTAATGTAAGCCCAAGAAGTAGAAGAACTCTTACTTCATGAGCCGAAATCTTAAGCACAACTGCTAAGCCAATGATATACCATAAGCAGTACGCTAGTTAATAGAATCCATTAACAATAAAATGGAGCGTAACGTCCTTCTACTAGACATCAAAGACAGAAGAAGCTTACGCCCTTGTAATAAACAGATATCTGTTTATAAATACATAAACTGTGCCCGGAAAGAGTAAAGGCCTATGCCCATACGAAGACGGAAGGACCTTAAAATAATAGGTTCCGGATAATAGGAGCCTAACTCTTATGCAACAATCCAACCTAAATAGTAACGGAAGTATTGATTCCGAAACTATGAAAGTGAAAATCATCCATCGATAGTGCATGAAACTCACTGACTCTACAGTAAAAGAGAAATCAACAGAATTACTGTCTAAAGGTCAGAATTTGAAAACTACTGTTTCCAGAGGCTCAAATGATTACTTAGCTAAATAAGAACCTGAAGTTAAAATCCGTATAGGAATTTAATCTAAAGATTCTAAGTCTATTTATCAAAAAGTTACTAACTGACTTAGATAAAGAGACAAAAGACTCAATTGTAAACTATCATAGAGTGCATAGGTATGAGGTAACATAAACCTATAACCTAAATAATAACAGGCTGCAGTAGATCTTGTCAAACAAGTATACTAAAAAGTTGCAATGAGTAGTATGGAGGGATCAACCATATGAACATAATGATCCCTACACCACGACGGAAGAGCCTCTACTTTAGTCGCATAGAATAGCGAAGAAGAGGATCTCCTATAGTAAGAAATCGCGTCCAAAGCTCGTCCAGTACAGTGCTTACAATGCAATACGGACCACACAACGGAATACATGAAGGTTGCGACCTTGCTGGTTGTGATAAAGATGACACGATTAACCCAGTGAAAAAAGATCCTCACATAGAGGAAGATTTCACGTTAAGATCCACAGTAGACAAGAGAGTAAATTACTCATGATCTCTGTGAAGATAGAGATGCTATCAACAGAAATGTATTGTGGTTGTTTATCTTAGCAATACCTGCTAAAACAACAGCGCCGGAGGATACGCGTATCCTATCATTCCGTCCTATAGATCAATAGAGCGTTAACAGTATTAGCTCAGAGATCTGGACAAGCCAACACATACGTCTGCAAATGATTAGCAAGCTGTGTCATAAATAAAACATCATTGGGCGCTCCCATAGATAGCAAATCTGATTGAATACTTGTTTGTTGAGAGTCCATTCTGACAGCAACAAGCGACCCGTAAGAGAACGGGAGTGCGTTAAAACAATCAGACGACCCAGAATATGACGGATCAAAACTGAACTTGGTGTACTATAACCAACAGACGGATTCTTTCCATTAAATTGAATAACGGAAACGAAAGAGTGCCTCCCTGGTTCCGGAGATACGCCACTACTGTCGAATTAAAGGACAGGAATTTGGGCATGCGTTTCTGAATAATGTTCATGCAATGACATAAAGCAAGCCTAAAAAACATTATTCCGCGGAAGTTAAACTGATAGCTAAAAGACTGCGGAACCCAAAGACCCTGGCACTTCGAATCCGTAGGGATCAGTATATATCCCAATCTGTTTGACTGGCAACCGTCATAACAGCCACACTCGGGTCCGGCAACTGCGGCGGCACTCTCTGAGTCAACCACCGAATGTTTGCCCCAGTCTGAATCTCTTGTAACACTAGATAGACAAGAGAATGTATAAATCAAGCAATTCATGGATTGCCGGAAAGTTGCCGTCGAAGAGAAGCTCCTCCGAGAACGAAGCGACTCTGAGAGAGTTCTAAACCTACTATCCACGCGTGGATGTAGCTAGGGCTGCATCACGTCTAACCAACTCCAATCAGCCACTGAAGGGCGGAGTTATACGTGAACAAACTACTGCCCTCAAAAGAAATTACATTGAGAATAATATCCCGTAAATCTTTTCTTGAAGACGTAATGATAACGCCTCAGTAAGGCGGATTACGTATAATAAAGCGTCTAAGTTAAGTCTACTATACATAATGTCGTTCCCAACATTGAAATTGGAAAAGACATAAACGGCGAAAAAGAATATATGCAGTCTTTAATCACACCGTCTAGACGCATATGAACTCTCGGTATGCCCTGCTCTGCCAAAATAAACTATATGTAAAAAAGATAAAAATGGCAGAAATGAGCCACGCGGACAAGAAACTAAACTATCATGCTTAGTAGCAGGCTTGTATATATATATAAATATATAGCGTCGAAAAATAAAACACATGTTGTAATGACAATATTGGACTGCGTCGGTAAGTCAGGGACAAAGTCCCTGTACCGATCGAAAAATCCGAGTCCAATGACGCTATAAGTCTCTTATCCAAGATCGCAGCAATGAAGTCCGAAAAATAATCACTGGAAGAAATGCCAGAAGATATGAAAGGCATCTTCCGATACTACTAAAGGGAAAACTCGAAATCTTTCGAATCCCTTTCGCCATCCTGTCGGACCCTATAAAGCGTTCGGTCGTCCGTAGCTTGATGCAACCGCGGACCGCACCGACCCAGCGCCGTCGGATAATTCCTGATTCGACCGAGAAACCGTCAATTGCTGGGATGCTGCGAAACAACTGTGCTAACTCGGATAGCACGTCCGTCACTGAGGCCTGAGGAGCAGCGGTCTTACGATGCATTGCCGCAGGAAGCTCCGAGATCGTTACCCCGTGCATACTTCCAATATGCGAGCGAACGGAGTGTATAGGCCTCGTGTCCCTTGGCTACCGGATGGCGCGACCTATTCGCTGTGGAATAACAGAATGCCGAAACTGATCGGATACTCGAGGTCACGTAGCCAATGTGCGGTCGTGTGCCCTGCTGTGAGGATGAGGAAGCATTAAAGACAGTCTCTCGGACTGTCAATATAACGGAGCGTTCCGAGCAACGGACATATGCTCCGAATGTAAAATATCTGAACCACAACATGCGGTCCCCTATGTTGTTGGCTTCCTCCGATCTGTCCTCAATCTGCCGTCACTGGGTGAGTACTAAAGTAATTAAAGTGCTCGCATCACCCAAATCTCCTTTCTAGACCGCAACGGACGAACCCGGCAGCCGAACCATTCGATGAATGTACGCTACACCGGGTGAGCTAGCGAATGTCACTCCGTAAGCGATAGGCATATTCCATGAGCACTTATTGCCGCTAACTCCTCATTAACTATGACGACAGAGGCACACTTTTGAAAGACATCTCCATAACTCTTCGAACAAGAAACCAGAAATGCTTGGATAGCAAGCATAAAATAATAACATATATAGCGTCGTTCAATAATTCGAAAGTTTGTGTGACATTATTGGACTATGTCGGAACTGAGGGACGATGTCCCTGAACCGAACCAAAAAATTTCTAAGTCCACCGACGCTATCAGTTTCTTATCCGGCATCGCAGCATATGTAGTTCCGAAAGGGAAAGCTTGAAATCCACCGAATCCCTTTCGGAATCCCGTCGGACCGGATGAAACTTTCGGACGTCCGTACCCGCTTCCGCGGAGCGTCCCGACCCAACATCGTCGGATAAAATATATGCGACAGATTCAGCTGATGCTGGGATGCTGCGATAAACTGTGCTATTAAGGAAAGCACGTCCGTTCCCGAGGCCTGTGCAATAGCGGACTTACGATGCATTGCC